>CAWUFW010012854.1:0-514577 GCA_963921515.1 Calotriton arnoldi | reverse complement strand
CATCCTAAGATGGGTTTGGTGTTCAACTTCAGCCCAGGCTGAAATTTCCAAATCATTGCCCATCAGGCAATCTACAGGTAAGGTGGGGGACACTGCCACTCTCTTTGGGCCTGTGACCCCCTCCCAGCTGAGATTGACTATGGCCGTGGGGTGATCTGTTCTGACACCATCAATGTTGGTCACCTGGTATTTAAACTCAGGTAAAAGCTGGTGAGGGGGGACTAGTTTCCCTGCCACCATGGTGACACTAGCCCCTGTGTCCCTAAATGCCACAGCTCTCTGACCATTAATTATTGGCTCCAACCTGTACCTGCTCAATGCTATGGTACCCATGGTAAAGGTGGCAAATCCTATACCACCATCAGAGTCAGAGGAGTCTGTTGAGGGGTCCCTGTCTAAACTAGGGCCCACCTCTGTTCCTCTTGCAAAAGCACCTAACTTTTTGGGTGCACTACTCCCAACTGGAGGATTACTACTGGTAGTACCAGGAGGGGTGGTAGTAGTTGCGGGAGGAACATTTTCTTTATTGCCAATCCTGGGGCAACTGGGATCAGTTTTCCAGTGCCCAGGCTTTTTACAGACATGGCAATATGGTTTCTTTTTAGGAGAGGAAGGAGTTTGGGACCCACCCCCAGAAGAGGAATTTTGGGGCCCTGTAGGGGACTTATCCTTAGATTTATCCCCACCTTTCTCTTGGGACTTAGTAGAATCTTTCTTCTGGTCACCACCCTGATTTCTAGTTTTTACTCTGGTTCTGACCCATTTGTCTGCCTTCTTTCCCAATTCTTGGGGAGAGGTCAGATCAGAGTCCACCAGATACTGGTGCAAAAGCTGGTTTTGACAATTATTAAGGATCTGCTCCCTCATAATCAAATTGTACAATCCTAAAAAGTCATGCACTTTGTTGCCATGTATCCAACCTTCCAGAGCCTTTGTAGCACAATCTACAAAATCAACCCAGTCTTGAGTCTGAGCTTTTTGGGTGTCTCTGAACTTCAACCTATACTGTTCAGTGGTTAGGCCAAACCCATCTATCAGAGCACTCTTCAAGACTGTGTAATTGTCAGCATCCTCTTCTCTTACAGTGAGGAGCTTGTCTCTACCTTTGTCTGCAAAGGAGAGCCACAAGATTGCTGCCCACTGCCTCTGGGGACCTTCTGAACTTTACAGGCCCTCTCCAGTGCAGTTATCCATTTGTGGATGTCATCCCCACTCTGGTAGGGAGGGACAATCTTGTTTAGGTTTCTATGGTCATAAGACCTGTCCCTATCTCTAGGGATATTGCTGCCACCATGGGACTCTAGTCCCAACTTTCTTCTCTCTCTAAGGAGATCTAGGGATTCCCTATCTAAAGCCAATTGCTTTTTTCTGATTTCCAGCTGAGTTTCCTCATACTGGACCAGTCTGTCTCTTCTCTCATGAGAGGATTCCCTCCTGTGAGAGGAGATAGAGCTCCCTATGGAGGTGCCAGAGTGGTTAGACTCCTGAGAAGGAGATCTAGACTTCCTGGGCACACTCTTAATCCTTCCTGGGGGACAAAGAGGGCATCATTCTGATCATCCTCATCATCTTCCACAGGAGGGATTGGGTTATCCAGGTCAGGGTCATTGTCACCCTCCTGGCCAGTCTCAGAGGGGGACTGGGGGTATTGGTACCCCTGGCCTCCTCCTCTTCCTCTGCCCCACCCTCAGCTCCTACCCCTTCAGTCCCCAAGGGCCTACTAAGGTCATAAGCCACCAACAACTCCTTGAGGTGTTGGGTGGTGGGGCTTTGGCCTGTCCTTAATTTTCTCAAGTTGCATAAAGCTCTCAATTCCAAGAATGGGAGTGTATCATACTTGGAGGGTGGAAGCTCAATGGCTTCCTGCAAGGATTCTTTAGATCCTACCCTTAAAGACATTACTAGTGTGGTGTGGTGTATGCACTACCTACTCTAGTGTGGCCTACTAAACTCTCTTGAGTTGTAGAAAGGGTTGTGCTATCCCTTAACACACAACTCTAAGTTCAGTAGAACTTACTGTATTCTAAGCTTAAATTATATGTACCTTAGGTACCTTTAGTGGTTTTCAGTTGATCAATTCAATTGAGATTATCTGGTAAAACAATAGCAAGCTGGAATCCCACACGCTGCACACCAATGTGAGAAGTTGGCCTGGCATATGCTGTCCACTAATTATAGTGGGCACCTTGCACCAGTCCAAACAACCCCTTATTGGAGATAGGTTAAAGACAACCTTATTGAAAGCTATCCTAGTGGTAGCTATGGAGAGCAGCCTTCAGGCTAAGTCTTGAAGGAATGTAAAGCAGCTTGTTTTACCAGTCTATAATCTCTTGAGTGATCAAATGAAAGAGCACCACACCAGGTATATATTCAAAATATATGTATTTATTGCTAAACACACCCCTCTAGTCTCTTTATGAGGCTAGAGTTCGAAGTACATAAGTTAGAAGTTATTAAATCACAGTAATAGCACAAATACACGTTTGGGCCCTAGGGGCGTACCAAACCATATACCAATAAAGTGGTATGCGAACCACGACTGAACTAGACACTAGGCCTAGAGCCTCTAGAAGTGCTTGGACCACAAGGAACCACCCAAGGTAGTGACACAGGGGACCCACGGGAGACGCGTGCAGTGTAAACACACAACCGCGATACGCCGTTGACTTCTATTGAGAGAGTCGGGATCGGGAAATTAGAGAAAAGGGACACTTAAAAGAGGACTAGGACAAAACCCTTTGAGATCTAGGACTTTGAAGAGTCTCTACCCACGGGAGCACCGGAGTACTCGTGTTACCTCACCCAGGGAAGCCGGGTGCATAGGTGCCTTTCGGGGTCGGGTTTCGTCGTCGATTCGAATGGCGATCTGCTGCAAAGTACTGCTGGCGGCCAAGAGAAAAGTGTCCGGGTGGATCCAAGAGTGGATCGGAGTTCTGAAGAACCTGAAAGCAGAGGGGACAGAGTCTGGGTCACTAGCCAGTGACCAGGAAGGCGATGGACAGATGCCCACCGATGTCGAGTGCTTCAGGTGCGTTGATGGTCATCTTGACTCTTCAGCCACGAGGTCCAGGAGGCGTTGTCGGCGACCAGGAGCAGGATTCCGGCTGGTACACGATGTCTGTCGAGTGCTGAGGTGTCGGCGACCGGATTGAACCCAACAAGCCTTGGCAACGGCAAGTCTCGGTGAAGATGTAGATCATCGATGGTGCAGACCAGCAAGGTCTGTGGAACTCACCCAGCAAGGGTAAGTGAGGGCAGGCCTGGAGCAACCAGGATGCCAAGCTGGAAAAGGATTGGCCTTCGTTAAGGGCTACTAGCCAACGGGCTAGCGACTGCGAAGGAGCCTTGTGACGCCGCACGTGTAGCTGGCTTACAGGACACTCGTGGAGTGGGGGCCAGTGATCTTCGGTGCAGGTAATGCTGGAGGCTAGGGCTACTCGGAGCCCAAAGCACGACTTCTTGGAAGACCCAGAAGAGGATGCACTTGCAACTGTGCTCGGTGTCCAGGGGTCACGGTCTCAAGTCACCCACGATAGCCACGGGCCTCAGCTTTGCTGGGGACTCAGGGTAGCGTCGGGGAAGTCTGAGAATCTACATCTGGTGATGCGATGACTTCGGCGTCCGACGGGAGCTTCAGAAATGCGAACCGGACAGATGCTTCTTTGGTGCCTGCCAAGCAGGGGAGTCACTCCTTGACCCCAAGGGAGATTCTTCTGTCCTCTAATCGTGAGTAGAGCGTCGAAGGTCCAGGATTCTGTTTCAGAGTTTCGTCCAGGGATAATCTAAAGTCCTAAGGACTGGGTTCCTATCTTTATACTAAAGATAGGGGTTGGACTACTCTGTGGCCCCACCTATGGGTGGGTCAGGGCAGAGGGTGGCTACACCCCTTTCCCTTTGTCCAGTTCGCGCCAAAGCAGGGGCTGCAAGCCCCTGATCCGGTTTGAACTGGGGTATGCACAGGGACACCAAATGTGCCCCCAGTGCAGGACTTCAAAGCACACAGATGGTGCTCCCGCCCAGCCCCAATACACATTGTCCTGTCTGGGGAGGTGGTCACACCTCCCTGGGACAGGAAACCTATTGTCCAGGCCTCCCCTGCCGGAGTTTCGTCCAGCAGCAGGAGGCCAGACTCGTGTCTGTGGCAGCAGCATCCATTTTGTGATGCCAGGGCTTTGGAGAGAAGTTACCGGGTTAGTCAGAGTTAACATGTCTTTCCCTCTAGAAGGGTGGAATGCTACCCCCGCCGCCAGAATTGGCGGGGGGTAGTATTCCAAGATGTTTGACACCAAACACGACATGTTTAGGTGCAGCCATTCCAAAGTTAGCATTTTACCGCGAGGATATAATGCGCTTAAGAGTATATGGTCAGGCTACACTACAAACAGCATTAGAGATGGTCTCCGAACGCTGCAGAGGGGCCCTGCTCAGGCAGGGGCACCCTCTCACATAGGAACCATGCACTTTGCCTTTAGGATTGATAAGGCCTGCCTTAGGAGTGACTTATAGGTTTATATGTGTGTATGTATTTAGTGATATAGGTAACCTATATCACAGTAAGGGGTGCATGCACCACCTTACCCAGGCTGCAGTAGCAGACCTGTGGTGTCAGTTTGGATGGCCTTCCATGGGTGGCATAATACATGCTGCAGCCCCTGGTAGGCCTCTGAGGTACCTATGCCCTTGGTACATAGTATACCATATACTAGGGACTTATAAGGGCACTCCAGATTCCAATCAGAGATGTGCCTAAGGCACATGGAAACCTTTTTACAGAGAAAGCAGATAGACTAGGGCCCTGAATAGCAGGATCCCAGTCCAACTAAGTCATAAACCAGCAAAACACCATAAAAAAAGTGGGGGCAACCATATAGTCAGATTCCACCTTCCTACATAACCCCCCCCAAATGAAAGGAGATAAGGCTAACCTTGGCCAGTTGAGCCTTCATTGACTAAGTGGTCATATAAGGAAGCACCTGCACTAGCATGGTTGCCCCCTGTCTTATGGTCCACTAAGCAATCCCTCACCCTAAGGGTATAAGAGGGCCTCCACCATGGGGAATCACTACCTGTGGTGTGCTTAGGTAAAGTACAAGGCTGGTGAGGTGTCTGAGTAGGGAAGTGAGGCCCTAGGAATGTTGGCCTCAGTTTCCTCAGATCACTGGTCACCATGTATGCCTGTCTTTCCATGACTGAGTTGCACTTTGCTCTAAGGGTCAACCTTTGGCTGCCTACAGCTGGGGGTTGGGTCCCTTTGGATGGACTACTGGAGGGACAGGGCAGGTTTGGAACCTTCAGGTCCCAGGTTTGCCCTTGCCTACCAGAGTCCTTCTGGGGGAGGTCCCTACATAAATGCATGGGGGATCCCTCAGTGTGTAGAGGAGTTTTCACCTGGCTAGGGCTACTAGACTGGGTGCCCCTAATCTGCTGATGGGGGGTTCCTCTGGACAGGGGGCCCTGGGGGTCCACTGACCTCCCTGACCTCTGCAGCCCTGGGCTGGCTGAGGCAGGGTAGAGAGGGGCAGGTTACCTGCTCCAGACTGGGTACCACCTTGGAAGGGTCCTCTGCCATCAGGGGTGTGGCCAGGCCAGGCCTGACTACCTCTGGGGCAGTTCCTTCACTAGGGGTAGGGTCAGTTCCCTGAGGAGGCTGACCCTTACCTACTGTCTGGAGGGAAGAAGACTTTTCTTCAACCCTTGTGCTCTCTTTTGGGGGAGAGTGGGCCATTCTTTCAGGCTCCATCTCTCCAAATTCTTGGGCTGGGGCTGTGGCCATCACAGCCCCACTAACCTTTACAGGGACGCCCAACATCCTAAGATGGGTTTGGTGTTCAACTTCAGCCCAGGCTGAAATTTCCAAATCATTGCCCATCAGGCAATCTACAGGTAAGGTGGGGGACACTGCCACTCTCTTTGGGCCTGTGACCCCCTCCCAGCTGAGATTGACTATGGCCATGGGGTGATCTGTTCTGACACCATCAATGTTGGTCACCTGGTATTTAAACTCAGGTAAAAGTTGGTGAGGGGGACTAGTTTCCCTGCCACCATGGTGACACTAGCCCCTGTGTCCCTAAATGCCACAGCTCTCTGACCATTAATTATTGGCTCCAACCTGTACCTGCCCAATGCTATGGGACCCATGGTAAAGGTGGCAAATCCTATACCACCATCAGAGTCAGAGGAGTCTGTTGAGGGGTCCCTGTCTAAACTAGGGCCCACCTCTGTTCCTCTTGCAAAAGCACCTAACTTTTTGGGTGCACTACTCCCAACTGGAGGATTACTACTGGTAGTACCAGGAGGGGTGGTAGTAGTTGCGGGAGGAACATTTTCTTTATTGCCAATCCTGGGGCAACTGGGATCAGTTTTCCAGTGCCCAGGCTTTTTACAGACATGGCAATATGGTTTCTTTTCAGGAGAGGAAGGAGTTTGGGACCCACCCCCAGAAGAGGAATTTTGGGGCCCTGTAGGGGACTTATCCTTAGATTTATCCCCACCTTTCTCTTGGGACTTAGTAGAATCTTTCTTCTGGTCACCACCCTGATTTCTAGTTTTTACTCTGGTTCTGACCCATTTGTCTGCCTTCTTTCCCAATTCTTGGGGAGAGGTCAGATCAGAGTCCACCAGATACTGGTGCAAAAGCTGGTTTTGACAATTATTAAGGATCTGCTCCCTCATAATCAAATTGTACAATCCTAAAAAGTCATGCACTTTGTTGCCATGTATCCAACCTTCCAGAGCCTTTGTAGCACAATCTACAAAATCAACCCAGTCTTGAGTCTGAGCTTTTTGGGTGTCTCTGAACTTCAACCTATACTGTTCAGTGGTTAGGCCAAACCCATCTATCAGAGCACTCTTCAAGACTGTGTAATTGTCAGCATCCTCTTCTCTTACAGTGAGGAGCTTGTCTCTACCTTTGTCTGCAAAGGAGAGCCACAAGATTGCTGCCCACTGCCTCTGGGGGACCTTCTGAACTTTACAGGCCCTCTCCAGTGCAGTTATCCATTTGTGGATGTCATCCCCACTCTGGTAGGGAGGGACAATCTTGTTTAGGTTTCTATGGTCATAAGACCTGTCCCTATCTCTAGGGATATTGCTGCCACCATGGGACTCTAGTCCCAACTTTCTTCTCTCTCTAAGGAGATCTAGGGATTCCCTATCTAAAGCCAATTGCTTTTTTCTGATTTCCAGCTGAGTTTCCTCATACTGGACCAGTCTGTCTCTTCTCTCATGAGAGGATTCCCTCCTATGAGAGGAGATAGAGCTCCCTATGGAGGTGCCAGAGTGGTTAGACTCCTGAGAAGGAGATCTAGACTTCCTGGGCACACTCTTAATCCTTCCTGGGGGGACAAAGAGGGCATCATTCTGATCATCCTCATCATCTTCCACAGGAGGGATTGGGTTATCCAGGTCAGGGTCATTGTCACCCTCCTGGCCAGTCTCAGAGGGGGGACTGGGGGTATTGGTACCCCTGGCCTCCTCCTCTTCCTCTGCCCCACCCTCAGCTCCTACCCCTTCAGTCCCCAAGGGCCTACTAAGGTCATAAGCCACCAACAACTCCTTGAGGTGTTGGGTGGTGGGGCTTTGGCCTGTCCTTAATTTTCTCAAGTTGCATAAAGCTCTCAATTCCAAGAATGGGAGTGTATCATACTTGGAGGGTGGAAGCTCAATGGCTTCCTGCAAGGATTCTTTAGATCCTACCCTTAAAGACATTACTAGTGTGGTGTGGTGTATGCACTACCTACTCTAGTGTGGCCTACTAAACTCTCTTGAGTTGTAGAAAGGGTTGTGCTATCCCTTAACACACAACTCTAAGTTCACTAGAACTTACTGTATTCTAAGCTTAAATTATATGTACCTTAGGTACCTTTAGTGGTTTTCAGTTGATCAATTCAATTGAGATTATCTGGTAAAACAATAGCAAGCTGGAATCCCACACGCTGCACACCAATGTGAGAAGTTGGCCTGGCATATGCTGTCCACTAATTATAGTGGGCACCTTGCACCAGTCCAAACAACCCCTTATTGGAGATAGGTTAAAGACAACCTTATTGAAAGCTATCCTAGTGGTAGCTATGGAGAGCAGCCTTCAGGCTAAGTCTTGAAGGAATGTAAAGCAGCTTGTTTTACCAGTCTATAATCTCTTGAGTGATCAAATGAAAGAGCACCACACCAGGTATATATTCAAAATATATGTATTTATTGCTAAACACACCCCTCTAGTCTCTTTATGAGGCTAGAGTTCGAAATACATAAGTTAGAAGTTATTAAATCACAGTAATAGCACAAATACACGTTTGGGCCCTAGGGGCGTACCAAACCATATACCAATAAAGTGGTATGCGAACCACGACTGAACTAGACACTAGGCCTAGAGCCTCTAGAAGTGCTTGGACCACAAGGAACCACCCAAGGTAGTGACACAGGGGACCCACGGGAGACGCGTGCAGTGTAAACACACAACCGCGATACGCCGTTGACTTCTATTGAGAGAGTCAGGATCGGGAAATTAGAGAAAAGGGACACTTAAAAGAGGACTAGGACAAAACCCTTTGAGATCTAGGACTTTGAAGAGTCTCTACCCACGGGAGCACCGGAGTACTCGTGTTACCTCACCCAGGGAAGCCGGGTGCATAGGTGCCTTTCGGGGTCGGGTTTCGTCGTCGATACGAATGGCGATCTGCTGCAAAGTACTGCTGGCGGCCAAGAGAAAAGTGTCCGGGTGGATCCAAGAGTGGATCGGAGTTCTGAAGAACCTGAAAGCAGAGGGGACAGAGTCTGGGTCACTAGCCAGTGACCAGGAAGGCGATGGACAGATGCCCACCGATGTCGAGTGCTTCAGGTGCGTTGATGGTCATCTTGACTCTTCAGCCACGAGGTCCAGGAGGCGTTGTCGGCAACCAGGAGCAGGATTCGGGCTGGTACATGATGTTTGTCGAGTGCTGAGGTGTCGGCGACCGGATTGGACCCAACAAGCCTTGGCAACGGCAAGTCTCGGTGAAGATGTAGATCGTCGATGGTGCAGACCAGCAAGGTCTGTGGAACTCACCCAGCGAGGGTAAATGAGGGCAGGCCTGGAGCAACCAGGATGCCAAGTTACAAAAGGATTGGCCTTCGTTAAGGGCTACTAGCTAACGGGCTAGCGACCGCGAAGGAGCCTCGTGACGCCGCACGTGGAGCTGGCTTACAGGACACTCGTGGAGTGGGGGCCAGTGATCTTTGGTGCAGGTGGTGCTGGAGGTTAGGGCTACTCGGAGCCCAAAGCACGACTTCTTGGGATACCCAGAAGAGGATGCACTTGCAACTGTGCTCGGTGTCCAGGGGTCACGGTCTCAAGTCACCCACGATAGCCACGGGCCTCAGCTTTGCTGAGGACTCAGGGTAGCCTCGGGGAAGTCTGAGAATCCACCTCTGGTGATGCGATGACTTCGGCGTCCGACGGAAGCTTCAGAAATGCGAACCGGACAGATGCTTCTTTGGTGCCTGCCAAGCAGGGGAGTCACTCCTTGACCCCAAGGGAGATTCTTCTGTCCTCTAATCGTGAGTAGAGCGTCGAAGGTCCAGGATTCTGTTTCAGAGTTTCGTCCAGGGATAATCTAAAGTCCTAAGGACTGGGTTCCTATCTTTATACTAAAGATAGTGGTTGGACTACTCTGTGGCCCCACCTATGGGTGGGTCAGGGCAGAGGGGTGGCTACACCCCTTTCCCTTTGTCCAGTTCGCGCCAAAGCAGGGGCTGCAAGCCCCTGATCCGGTTTGAAATGGGGTTTGCACAGGGACACCAAATGTGCCCCCAGTGCAGGACTTCAAAGCACACAGATGGTGCTCCCGCCCAGCCCCAATACACATTGTCCTGTCTGGGGAGGTGGTCACACCTCCCTGGGACAGGAAACCTATTGTCCAGGCCTCCCCTGCCGGAGTTTCGTCCAGCAGCAGGAGGCCAGACTCGTGTCTGTGGCAGCAGCATCCATTTTGTGATGCCAGGGCTTTGGAGAGAAGTTACCGGGTTAGTCAGAGTTAACATGTCTTTCCCTCTAGAAGGGTGGAATGCTACCCCCGCCGCCAGAATTGGCGGGGGGGTTAGTATTCCAAGATGTTTGACACCAAACACGACATGTTTAGGTGCAGCCATTCCAAAGTTAGCATTTTACCGCGAGGCTATAATGCGCTTAAGAGTATATGGTCAGGCTGCACTACAAACAGCATCAGAGATGGTCTCCGAACGCTGCAGAGGGGCCCTGCTCAGGCAGGGGCACCCTCTCACATAGGAACCATGCACTCTGCCTTTAGGATTGATAAGGCCTGCCTTAGGAGTGACTTATAGGTTTATATGTGTGTATGTATTTAGTGATATAGGTAACCTATATCACAGTAAGGGGTGCATGCACCACCTTACCCAGGCTGCAGTAGCAGACCTGTGGTGTCAGTTTGGATGGCCTTCCAGGGGTGGCATAATACATGCTGCAGCCCCTGGTAGGCCTCTGAGGTACCTATGCCCTTGGTACATAGTATACCATATACTAGGGACTTATAAGGGCACTCCAGATTCCAATCAGAGATGTGCCTAAGGCACATGGAAACCTTTTTACAGAGAAAGCAGATAGACTGGGGCCCTGAATAGCAGGATCCCAGTCCAACTAAGTCATAAACCAGCAAAACACCATAAAAAAAGTGGGGGCAACCATATAGTCAGATTCCACCTTCCTACAGTGGTCTTATAGGAATGCAGTGTATTTGGCACACTCTGGTACAGTACAACTTTGTGAATGCTGCAGATTTATCACACTACAGTGCAGTGGTCTTATAGGAATGCAGTGTATTTGACACACTCTGGTTCAGTATAACTTTGTGAATGCTGCAGATTTATCACACTACAGTGCAGTGGTCTTATAGGAATGCAGTGTATTTGACACACTCTGGTGCAGTATACCTTTGTGTATGTTGCAGATTTATCACACTTTAGTGCAGTAGTCTTATAGGAATGCAGTGCAGTGGTCTTATAGGAATGCATGGTATTTGGCACACTCTGGTGCAGTGTACCTTTGTGTATGTTGCAGATTAATCACACTGTAGTGCAGTAGTCTTATAAGAATGCAGTGTATTTGACACACTCTGGTGCAGTATACCTTTGTGAATGCTGAAAATGTATCACACTTCAGTGCAGTAGTCTTATAAGAATGCAGTGTATTTGACACACTCTGGTGCAGTATACCTTTGTGTATGTTGCAGATTTATCACACTTTAGTGCAGTAGTCTTATGAGAGTGCAGTGTATTTGGCACACTCTGGTGCAGTATACCTTCGAAAATGACTCTGGTGCAGTATACCTTCAGGAATGCTGCAGATTTATAACACTACAGTGCAGTGGTCTTATAGGAATGCAGTGTATTTGGCACACTCTGGTGCAGTACAACTTTGTGAATGCTACAGATTTATCACACAACAGTGCAGTGCTCTTATAGGAATGCAGTGTATTTGACACACTCTGGTGCAGTATACCTTTGTGTATGTTGCAGATTTATCACACTTTAGTGCAGTAGTCTTATAGGAATGCAGTGCAGTGGTCTTATAGGAATGCAGTGCAGTGGTCTTATAGGAATGCAGTGCAGTAGTCTTATAAGAATGCAGTGTATTTGACACACTCTGGTGCGGTATACCTTTAGGAATGTTGCAGATTTATAACACTACAGTACAGTAGTCTTATTGGAATGGTGTGTATGTCACACGGTGGTGCAGTATACTGTTGGGAATGTTGCAGGTTTATCACATTTTAGTGCAGTGGTCTTATAGACATGGTGTGTCTGTCACTTTCTGGCGCAGTATACTTTTTGGAATGTCGCATATTTATAACACTACAGTGCAGTGGTCTCATAGGAGTGCAGTGATCTTATAGGAAATGTGTGTATGTCATACTCTGGTGCAGTATACTTTTAGGAATGTTGCATATTTATAACACTACAGTGCAGTAGTCTTATAGGAATGCAGTGCAGTGGTCTTATAGGAATGCAGTGTATTTGTCACTCTCTGGTGCAGTATAACTTTGTGTATGTTGCAGATGTATCACACTTTAGTGCAGTAGTCTTATGAGAGTGCAGTGTATGTGGCACACTCTGGTGCAGTATACCTTTGGGAATGCTGCAGATGTACCACACAACAGTGCAGTGGTCTTATAGGAATGCTGTGTATTTGCCACACTCTGGTGCAGTATACCTTTGTGTATGTTGCAGATGTATCACACTTTAGTGCAGTAGTCTTATGAGAGTGCAGTGTATGTGGCACACTCTGGTGCAGTATACCTTTGGGAATGCTACAGATTTATCACACTTTAGTGCAGTAGTCTTATGAGAGTGCAGTGTATTTGGCACACGCTGGAGCAGTACACCTTTGGGAATGCTGCAGATTTATCACACTTTAGTGCAATAGTCTTATAGGAATGCAGTGTATTTGGCACACTCTGGTGCAGTATACCTCTGGAATGCTGCAGATTTATCACACTTTAGTGCAGTAGTCTTATAAGAATGCAGTGTATTTGACACACTCTGATGCAGTAGACCTTTGTGTATGTTGCAGATTTATCACACTTTAGTGCAGTAGTCTTATGAGAGTGCAGTGTATTTGGCACACTCTGGTGCAGTATACTTTTAGGAATGTTGCATATTTATAACACTACAGTGCAGTAGTCTTATAGGAATGCAGTGCAGTGGTCTTATAGGAATGCAGTGTATTTGTCACTCTCTGGTGCAGTATAACTTTGTGTATGTTGCAGATGTATCACACTTTAGTGCAGTAGTCTTATGAGAGTGCAGTGTATGTGGCACACTCTGGTGCAGTATACCTTTGGGAATGCTGCAGATGTACCACACAACAGTGCAGTGGTCTTATAGGAATGCTGTGTATTTGCCACACTCTGGTGCAGTATACCTTTGTGTATGTTGCAGATGTATCACACTTTAGTGCAGTAGTCTTATGAGAGTGCAGTGTATGTGGCACACTCTGGTGCAGTATACCTTTGGGAATGCTACAGATTTATCACACTTTAGTGCAGTAGTCTTATGAGAGTGCAGTGTATTTGGCACACGCTGGTGCAGTACACCTTTGGGAATGCTGCAGATTTATCACACTTTAGTGCAATAGTCTTATAGGAATGCAGTGTATTTGGCACACTCTGGTGCAGTATACCTCTGGAATGCTGCAGATTTATCACACTTTAGTGCAGTAGTCTTATAAGAATGCAGTGTATTTGACACACTCTGATGCAGTAGACCTTTGTGTATGTTGCAGATTTATCACACTTTAGTGCAGTATTCTTATGAGAGTGCAGTGTATTTGGCACACTCTGGTGCACTATACCTTCGGAAATGACTCTGGTGCAGTATACCTTTGTGAATGCTGAAGATTTATCACACTTTAGTGCAGTAGTCTTATAAGAATGCAGTGTATTTGACACACTCTGGTGCAGTATACCTTTGTGTATGTTGCAGATTTATCACACTTTAGTACAGTAGTCTTATGAGAGTGCAGGTTATTTGGCACACTCTGGTGCAGTATACCTTCGGAAATGACTCTGGTGCAGTATACCTTTGTGAATGCTGAAGATTTATCACACTACAGTGCAGTGGTCTTATAGGAATGCATTGTATTTGGCACACTCTGGTGCAGTGTACCTTTGTGTATGTTGCAGATTTATCACACTTTAGTGCAGTGGTCTTATAAGAATGCAGTGTATTTGACACACTCTGGTGCAGTATACCTTTGTGTATGTTGCAGATTTATCACACTTTAGTGCAGTAGTCTTATAAGAATGCAGTGTATTTGACACACTCTGGTGCAGTATACCTTTGTGAATGCTGAAGATTTATCACACTTTAGTGCAGTAGTCTTATAAGAACGCAGTGTATTTGACACACTCTGGTGCAGTGCACCTTTGTGTATGTTGCAGATGTATCAGACTTTAGTGCAGTAGTCTTATAAGAATGCAGTGTATTTGACACACTCTGGTGCTGTAGTGTAGCTCCTATTTCCCTAATAGGCTCTGCGCATTGGAATAATATATCCTATAGGTTTGACATAGGACTAAGGTCGGTATGTCCCTATCGAGTATATTAAACTTAATTACTTGTGCCAGCTAGCTCAGAGGCCACTAGAAACTCCTTGACAACAAGAAGGGAGTAGTTTCTGGCAGCCGCAAAACATGACCAATATGTTTTCCTTTTAGAATCAGAACGTGTCCCAGAGTCGTGGAAACACCAGATAACTATTTCACTCAGCTCAGTCGTGCATGCTTAGTTTTCCTCAGAGTTACACAGAAATAATAGACGGGCGTTTTCAATAAAAGATTTATTGAACAGTCTTGTTTCTGGTGTAAGTATAATGTGCTGTTACGATCACAAGACAGTATGCGAGATAAATAATGTACAGGGTGAACAGTAGAAATAAATAATACTGCGATAACATTATTTTATAGTACAAATGCTGTTACATAAATAACACAGACTAAAAATGCAAGTACTCATACGATGCGCTGCTAAGCTAGTTCTACCCCAGTGTACCTAACCTAACCTAGGTGTAGGACAAGGTATGAAGTAGGTGAAGTATTCCTTACTATGGTATACTAAGAGTATGTTAAGTCTAGTATGCCTAGTATGCCAAGAGTCCCTCTAGGTTCTTATCAGCTCCATACCTGAAGAATGAGAGAGGTTGGAATCTCTTTGCCAGACTCGAACTCCAACACCCCACAAGGGAAGTCAGATCACTGGAAGCTGGAAGCTGGGCTCTCTGTGTGCAGGGAATGGCAGCGTCTTCTCAGTGCGTCAGGCCGGAATACGGGCTCCTCTGAAGTCGAGGTCTCCTCTGGTTTACAGGGGCTAGGGAAGGTATATTTATACCTGAGAGTACCTTAGGAATGTTAGCATTGACGTGAATTGGACAACGAAAGACGTCATGAATGAACCCCTAAGGAATAATGGTTCATGCATAATATATGAGTCCTTGAAGAAATCAATAGTCCTGGACTAGGGAAACTCCCGCAGCCTAAGGGTCTGTTCTTCATGAACTCGTTGTGACGTTAGGGTGGACGGATGTCAGAGACCATGCCTGTATTTGGAGTGCACGGTTTAATGCCTAAATAAGGCCTGGGATTCTATGCCTATATAAGGGCAGGGCGAATTGTGCCTATATAAGGACAGGATATTGGAAAGCCCGTTATGGACACCCTAAGAGGAAATGCAACACCCACTCCTCTTTCGTGTGTATGATAATACTAAAATGCTAAACATTAAAAATGCTAAACATTAAGAATGCTAAACATTAAAACGGAGTACCGCATATTTCTAAAATTGTTCATCAAACCATTTAAAAAAAGGGCATTTCTTTAAAAAACCTATTAGAATGCAAAAGGTACTGTACATTTGAAGCATTGCTTTTCATTACAGGCATAAAATTCGAAAATAAATGCAATTGAAATGAAATAAGCAGTAATATTTACATTTGACAAAAATTGATCGATAAGTTATTAAAAAATCAAAGTCATTTTATGTCATGAAAATTAAATGAACTGTTTTTAGACACATAAGATGACTAAATGTCTTTGGAAGGACCGCCAAGTCTGTACTATAAGGCTAGTTCTACTTTAAGCAGATTGAAGTACCATTTTCGTTCGAAAAATGGGAAAAAAGTTCAATTTTGGTAGAGTTCCAAGTTTTTGAAAAATGAAGGCCAAATTGTTGCTGTATTTCTGGAACACTGTATGCTGAATCAGAGTCAGTTTACGGGTCTGGTGTAAACATTAGATCATCTATTTCTATAGACAAAACATCATCCACTGTAGTTGGTGTGAGTTGGAACACCTCGTGAAGTAGGTTAATTACACAGAGATGTGAAGCATTGCTTTCAATTGTTGCAACGTTCGTGTCCGTTGTTACCTGTGTGCCTGTAGTTCTTTCTCGTACCTCAGCAGCTGCCGGAAGCGTCTGTGAGATCTCAATGAATGCTGTCATCAGGATATGAAGCCGCTGGGGACAACACATAGCATGGGCCGTTATCTGGTCCAGCAGAGTATCGACGTCCGTTGGCGCATCCGATGGAAATGTTAGACAGGTGTCCAACACGCATTCTACACCGCATAGCAGGCATCGTAGAACAGGTAAGATGCAATCTTGCCAGATCGGTCTAAAGGACAGGAACCATGTGGTATTAAGGTCCCGTAGACGATTTATGCCCAAAAGCTGTACTATTTGCTCACGGCACTTTCGTTCAAGGAGAGCTTTCTCCATGTCGCTCGGAGTGATGTCGGCGAATTGGCTGGCCATAGCGAAATAGCAGGAAGAGAAATAGAATTCCGGCAACGAGTGCTAGAATTAATGGTATGCCACCAAACACCGAATGTGCAAAGTTCGGGATTATTCCGAGTATTGCCTGGAAAGGTGCTAACAGACCCGAGCAGATGCCCTTAAATACATGTACAATTCCTGTTGTATCAGACATGTTGAAAATTCGTCCTATCATTTCCACGAAATGTATAGGGCAGTTTGTACGTATTAAAGTCTGTATCTCAGCCGAAGTCCTTGCAATTTGCAGATCATAGGTTTCTATGGCCGAGGTCAGAGGCACTGTTTGTTGTAAAAGCATGGCTTTCATTCTGCTTAAAGTATCAAATCTTATAAAAGAGACGTTCAGCGAAGGCCATAAAGGCGACTCCCTGACTGTGTCTATTGGGGCAAACAATACTTGCATACAGCAAGTGACCCTGGAGTTGACCGTTACTAGATATGGGATGCCTGGCAGCATGCCACAGCAACTCTGATCATTCAACATGAGGTAACTCCCATTAGAAAGTTGTCCGAACATTGGATTAATCACAGCAGCTGGTGTACCCTGCTGATGGCAAGACAAATTTTCCACAGAACCATTACAAGCCCCGTGCAAGGAAATGTCCTGACATACTAGTGAACCGCTTAGTGCACTTTTACAGTTTTTACCGCTTAAAAACACTTCACGATCCCCGCTCCAACATCTATATGTATACGGTAAAGCCCAAGATGTCTTAATGTATTCCTTACCCAATCTTTCATATTTGCCTGCTTGCATTTGTCTGAGGCAATACTGAAACTGAAAAGTAGTCACAGGTAGTGTAATTTTGCCATGAATAAGCCATTCTGTAGCTGGTTTTTCTGCCACTGTGAATGGTAACTTTTCCAGTTTTTCAATGCTCAGCACTGTATACTTTGCTCCTCTCTGTGCCATTTCGATCTGTTTATCAGTTAGATTGTATTCTGCAAACAGAGCTGTTGTGTTGATGAAACGCCAAGGCACATAGCCCGCTCGCAATGATTGCAGCGCCCTGCTTAATAACATAATAGAACGTATTTGAGATTGGCCTTGTAACATCGCCAAATCTTGTTCTAGAATGTCGATAGCAGAGGATACAATGCCGTCCAATGAATATATTCTGGAGGACAAAGTTGTTAACCCATTGTCGACCACAGAGAGTGTTTTCTCTAAATTAATACGATCAAGTTCACGTATTCGTTCTGCGGCCTCTATCTGTGACACCTTCCAAGCTTCATTATAAGCAGCATAAATGCCGGCATATTTGAAACGTTTTTGACGCGGTTTTCTTGGTCCAAGCAAGAAATCCCTAAGATCTGCGTCTTTTGCAAGTAAGGATAAGTGTTGTTTCACATCCTGTAGTGTAGATGTATGCAGCCAATCGAGGCATAATTTCCCTACACTGTATGTTGTTACTACCCCCGGATGTTGTCTTTGGACGTATCTTGGGTCTGGCCTATGAATAGTAAAGCCCTGAGTTTTATTCAGGAATCTTTCCTGACAGTTATTCGTGTCTTTGGGCCAGATCAACCATTTTTTCCAATCAGGATTAGATCTGTTGAGTTGTAGTATATTGTCGACTGTCACCACTGCTTGTGTTACATTATTTTTTGCAGGAGTTGGTACAGAAGGTGTGTTCATCTCTTTGATCTAGGCTAATCCAAGACAAGATGTTTGTTGGATAGTTTCATTCAAAAACATTATTTGTTCAGGGATGATGCAGGCTCTGAATAAAGCTTCTATCCCCTGTTCTTGCCATTTTTAGTACCCCACAATGTTTTTGTGTCTATTGTGTCTTTCCAAAAGTCGAAACCCTGTCTTAGACAGTTGGGCATTGAATAATGCAGAATAAATCTGTTTTGTATTTGTTAACATAATTTTCAGTCCTGTTTTGTTTACATTTTTATAGTAAAACATTTCTGGATCAGATGTATTGTAACCTGAAAAATATGGAAAATTACTGGCAAATGTTTGTGAACTACCTTTAGGTGGTGTAGGACAATGTTCCCATTGGTTAAACATAAACACATTTCTTGGATATGCAGATTTATGCAAAAAATGATGACCATAGTGATTATAACAATACAGTTCTTCATAGTCTGATGAACCCTCTAAATATTCATTTTTAGAAAATGCAGAAGATTTTTCTAGGTCAAACATAATATCAGTCACAGTCTCAAAGTCCCAATCATCAGAATAGGTACTGGACGTGATTAGATCACTTAGTGAAATTTTAAACAAATGTGGAATGTTCAATTCTTCCGTTGGACCGAATATATCAAAATCTGTTTTGTCCCACACTATACCATCGTGTATAGGAACAGCTGTGATGTTCACTGATGACAAGTCTCTTGCTTCACGATGGGAAGATTTATGAGGTTTCAAAAGTACGTTTACGTCTTTTCCTTCAGTGTTCACATGGATGTATCTGCCACTTATAAGCACGCTTACAGTTGTTACCAAAGCTAGCCAGAGCAGGAAAACAAAAAGTCCAGATGTAATCCAGAGTTCAATCCATGGAGAAACCAAATAAGTCTTTTTCAGAAAGTGAAGAAAGTCTTGTATTTGCTGCTTGAATTTCAATGACACTGGCGTCGTTTCAGGTTCACTCGGATCTTCTGAGAACGTATCAAAGTTAATGAAGTAGCCAGAAGCAGTTCTGTCAATGGTTGGAATTGCATCAGGATTTGTTGAAATCACTGGAACCAGTTCTTCACTTGTTACGTTGGTGTAGACAGGTGTATTTGGACGAACTGTTACTTGTTCTTCAAGAGGGATGAGTTCCATAGGGTTGTTGCATAGTCCTTCATTTGTTTCAGCTGAATTCTCGATTGTTATCAGTCTTTCAGTATGAACCTCTTGGATAGTAGCGAGAGGAGTGCGTTTGCTACTAGGTCGGAGTCCACGAGGCCTACTATTTAGTATTGGCCACATACTGTGGTTTGATCAGGTCGATGGACACAAATCTTTTCTCCTTTCTTCCAGCAAGGGGCGGCAGTAGTACTGTTCTTGTTCCTTGAACTGCTAGGACAGGTACTGGTTGTCTGTAAGAAGGTCCAAATTCCTTCTTGTCCGCAATTTTTTCTCTGACTAGATCCCCAACTTTAGGAATCCAGACAGGCCTTGCTGGGACAGCCGGTTGATCCCCAGTGGTGGTTGACTGTAGGAATACGTTGCTTTGTTTCGTTCTTAATTTGTTTAAGTCCTGTAAAACAGCCAAACGATCTTTGATATCAAAGGGTTTATTTTCCACCACTGTGCCTACGTTTTCTAAGTCCGGTACCCACATTCTTGTCCCAAATAGGACCTCATATGGAGTGACCCCCCCTAGAGAACTTCTTGGCAGGTTATTAAGTGCACATTGAACTCCACTAAGGTCTTTGACCCACCCGTCACCCGAGCCTAATACTCTAGCTGTTATAGACTGCTTTATGTCCCGGTTTTTCCTTTCCAGAACCGAATTTCCCTCAGGATGGAATGGAGAGGAGTACCGCAATGCAACGCCCAGACTGGCCATGGCGTCTTTGTAAGCCCGAGAGCTAAACGCAGGACCCTGGTCAGAATGTAGCGCGCCTATTGCGTATATGCCGATAAAGACTCGCAAATCTTTTATAACAGTTCGAGCGTCAGCTGAGCGCTGAGGCCATAACCATAGGAACCTAGATTCAGTATTTGTGGGAATGCCTTTGTCCAGTAGGACGCAGGCGCGTAGATAGTCGAATGCTGTCTAACAGTGGTGTGTTCATCTCTTTGATCTTGGCTAATCCAAGACAAGATGTTTGTTGGATAGTTTCATTCAAAAACATTATTTGTTCAGGGATGATGCAGGCTCTGAATAAAGCTTCTATCCCCTGTACTTGCCATTTTTAGTACCCCACAATGTTTTTGTGTCTATTGTGTCTTTCCAAAAGTCGAAACCCTGTCTTAGACAGTTGGGCATTGAATAATGCAGAATAAATCTGTTTTGTATTTGTTAACATAATTTTCAGTCCTGTTTTGTTTACATTTTTATAGTAAAACATTTCTGGATCAGATGTATTGTAACCTGAAAAATATGGAAAATTACTGGCAAATGTTTGTGAACTACCTTTAGGTGGTGTAGGACAATGTTCCCATTGGTTAAACATAAACACATTTCTTGGATATGCAGATTTATGCAAAAAATGATGACCATAGTGATTATAACAATACAGTTCTTCATAGTCTGATGAACCCTCTAAATATTCATTTTTAGAAAATGCAGAAGATTTTTCTAGGTCAAACATAATATCAGTCACAGTCTCAAAGTCCCAATCATCAGAATAGGTACTGGACGTGATTAGATCACTTAGTGAAATTTTAAACAAATGTGGAATGTTCAATTCTTCCGTTGGACCGAATATATCAAAATCTGTTTTGTACCACACTATACCATCGTGTATAGGAACAGCTGTGATGTTCACTGATGACAAGTCTCTTGCGTCACGATGGGAAGATTTATGAGGTTTCAAAAGTACGTTTACGTCTTTTCCTTCAGTGTTCACATGGATGTATCTGCCACTTATAAGCACGCTTACAGTTGTTACCAAAGCTAGCCAGAGCAGGAAAACAAAAGTCCAGATGTAATCCAGAGTTCAATCCATGGAGAAACCAAATAAGTCTTTTTCAGAAAGTGAAGAAAGTCTTGTATTTGCTGCTTGAATTTCAATGACACTGGCGTCGTTTCAGGTTCACTCGGATCTTCTGAGAACGTATCAAAGTTAATGAAGTAGCCAGAAGCAGTTCTGTCAATGGTTGGAATTGCATCAGGATTTGTTGAAATCACTGGAACCAGTTCTTCACTTGTTACGTTGGTGTAGACAGGTGTATTTGGACGAACTGTTACTTGTTCTTCAAGAGGGATGAGTTCCATAGCGTTGTTGCATAGTCCTTCATTTGTTTCAGCTGAATTCTCGATTGTTATCAGTCTTTCAGTATGAACCTCTTGGATAGTAGCGAGAGGAGTGCGTTTGCTACTAGGTCGGAGTCCACGAGGCCTACTATTTAGTATTGGCCACATACTGTGGTTTGATCAGGTCGATGGACACAAATCTTTTCTCCTTTCTTCCAGCAAGGGGCGGCAGTAGTACTGTTCTTGTTCCTTGAACTGCTAGGACAGGTACTGGTTGTCTGTAAGAAGGTCCAAATTCCTTCTTGTCCGCAATTTTTTCTCTGACTAGATCCCCAACTTTAGGAATCCAGACAGGCCTTGCTGGGACAGCCGGTTGATCCCCAGTGGTGGTTGACTGTAGGAATACGTTGCTTTGTTTCGTTCTTAATTTGTTTAAGTCCTGTAAAACAGCCAAACGATCTTTGATATCAAAGGGTTTATTTTCCACCACTGTGCCTACGTTTTCTAAGTCCGGTACCCACATTCTTGTCCCAAATAGGACCTCATATGTAGTGACCCCCTAGAGAACTTCTTGGCAGGTTATTAAGTGCACATTGAACTCCACTAAGGTCTTTGACCCACCCGTCACCCGAGCCTAATACTCTAGCTGTTATAGACTGCTTTATGTCCCGGTTTTTCCTTTCCAGAACCGATTTTCCCTCAAGATGGAATGGAGAGGAGTACCGCAATGCAACGCCCAGACTGGCCATGGCGTCTTTGTAAGCCCGAGAGCTAAACGCAGGACCCTGGTCAGAATGTAGCGTGCCTATTGCGTATATGCCGATAAAGACTCGCAAATCTTTTATAACAGTTCGAGCGTCAGCTGAGCGCTGAGGCCATAACCATAGGAACCTAGATTCAGTATTTGTGGGAATGCCTTTGTCCAGTAGGACGCAGGCGCGTAGATAGTCGAATGCTGTCTAACAGTGGTGTGTTCATCTCTTTGATCTTGGCTAATCCAAGACAAGATGTTTGTTGGATAGTTTCATTCAAAAACATTATTTGTTCAGGGATGATGCAGGCTCTGAATAAAGCTTCTATCCCCTGTACTTGCCATTTTTAGTACCCCACAATGTTTTTGTGTCTATTGTGTCTTTCCAAAAGTCGAAACCCTGTCTTAGACAGTTGGGCATTGAATAATGCAGAATAAATCTGTTTTGTATTTGTTAACATAATTTTCAGTCCTGTTTTGTTTACATTTTTATAGTAAAACATTTCTGGATCAGATGTATTGTAACCTGAAAAATATGGAAAATTACTGGCAAATGTTTGTGAACTACCTTTAGGTGGTGTAGGACAATGTTCCCATTGGTTAAACATAAACACATTTCTTGGATATGCAGATTTATGCAAAAAATGATGACCATAGTGATTATAACAATACAGTTCTTCATAGTCTGATGAACCCTCTAAATATTCATTTTTAGAAAATGCAGAAGATTTTTCTAGGTCAAACATAATATCAGTCACAGTCTCAAAGTCCCAATCATCAGAATAGGTACTGGACGTGATTAGATCACTTAGTGAAATTTTAAACAAATGTGGAATGTTCAATTCTTCCGTTGGACCGAATATATCAAAATCTGTTTTGTCCCACACTATACCATCGTGTATAGGAACAGCTGTGATGTTCACTGATGACAAGTCTCTTGCTTCACGATGGGAAGATTTATGAGGTTTCAAAAGTACGTTTACGTCTTTTCCTTCAGTGTTCACATGGATGTATCTGCCACTTATAAGCACGCTTACAGTTGTTACCAAAGCTAGCCAGAGCAGGAAAACAAAAAGTCCAGATGTAATCCAGAGTTCAATCCATGGAGAAACCAAATAAGTCTTTTTCAGAAAGTGAAGAAAGTCTTGTATTTGCTGCTTGAATTTCAATGACACTGGCGTCGTTTCAGGTTCACTCGGATCTTCTGAGAACGTATCAAAGTTAATGAAGTAGCCAGAAGCAGTTCTGTCAATGGTTGGAATTGCATCAGGATTTGTTGAAATCACTGGAACCAGTTCTTCACTTGTTACGTTGGTGTAGACAGGTGTATTTGGACGAACTGTTACTTGTTCTTCAAGAGGGATGAGTTCCATAGCGTTGTTGCATAGTCCTTCATTTGTTTCAGCTGAATTCTCGATTGTTATCAGTCTTTCAGTATGAACCTCTTGGATAGTAGCGAGAGGAGTGCGTTTGCTACTAGGTCGGAGTCCACGAGGCCTACTATTTAGTATTGGCCACATACTGTGGTTTGATCAGGTCGATGGACACAAATCTTTTCTCCTTTCTTCCAGCAAGGGGCGGCAGTAGTACTGTTCTTGTTCCTTGAACTGCTAGGACAGGTACTGGTTGTCTGTAAGAAGGTCCAAATTCCTTCTTGTCCGCAATTTTTTCTCTGACTAGATCCCCAACTTTAGGAATCCAGACAGGCCTTGCTGGGACAGCCGGTTGATCCCCAGTGGTGGTTGACTGTAGGAATACGTTGCTTTGTTTCGTTCTTAATTTGTTTAAGTCCTGTAAAACAGCCAAACGATCTTTGATATCAAAGGGTTTATTTTCCACCACTGTGCCTACGTTTTCTAAGTCCGGTACCCACATTCTTGTCCCAAATAGGACCTCATATGTAGTGACCCCCTAGAGAACTTCTTGGCAGGTTATTAAGTGCACATTGAACTCCACTAAGGTCTTTGACCCACCCGTCACCCGAGCCTAATACTCTAGCTGTTATAGACTGCTTTATGTCCCGGTTTTTCCTTTCCAGAACCGATTTTCCCTCAGGATGGAATGGAGAGGAGTACCGCAATGCAACGCCCAGACTGGCCATGGCGTCTTTGTAAGCCCGAGAGCTAAACGCAGGACCCTGGTCAGAATGTAGCGTGCCTATTGCGTATATGCCGATAAAGACTCGCAAATCTTTTATAACAGTTCGAGCGTCAGCTGAGCGCTGAGGCCATAACCATAGGAACCTAGATTCAGTATTTGTGGGAATGCCTTTGTCCAGTAGGACGCAGGCGCGTAGATAGTCGAATGCTGTCTAACAGTGGTGTCTGTACAGGGCTGCCGCATTCACAGCATGGTTTCTGGTGGCTCTCTCGCTGTAATTTACAGTCTAAGCAATTGTTGATGAATATGTGAATTTCTGTATTCATCCCAGGCCACCAGTACATCTCTTTTAAAGTCAAGATAGATTTAGAGATCCCTTGATGTGACAGACCCTCCCCCAAATGTGTTTCATAAATCAAGGCTGCTCTACGTTCCTTGTTTGGTATTACCCTATCCCCCACTCCAGGGATTCGAGCAAAAGGAACGTTGTTCGCATCAATTACATAAGAGTACTTGAGTGGAAACTTTTTTGGTAGCGCTGCACTGCTGCCTTTGCTTGAAGCATTGACAGCCAACATTATCTCACCGTCTATTTTTGTTTTTGAACGAGTGATCGCAGCTACGGAAGCCGTTTGCACAGCCCCCTTTGCGGCTTCATCAGCCACTGAATTCCCTGCAACGTGAACGCCATCACGTTGATGACTCAGTGTGTGGATCACGTGAGCCTTTGGTAGTTCGTTTTTCAACTGAACTACTTATTCCCAAAGCAATTTGTGCTTTATTGTGCCACCTTTCGCATCTTTGAAACTATTTTCAAGCCAGTTTTGTATATATTCATTAAACGACTGCACACAGTAAAAGGAATCGCACACGATTAGTGTGGGGAATTCTCGATCTGTACTTTCAAGTGCCAGTTTGAATGCTTGTAGTTCAGCTCGCTGATCTGTACAATCTCCTAGAGACTGGGTTTTAGTGACCATAGGTCTGAAGATGCCATTTCGCATGCGACCTTTAACGATAGCACACGCTGCACTGTAAGCTTGCTTACCCCCTATTGCGGGTTGTGCGGATCCGTCAGTGTAAATTATGAATTCGTACTGATCGAGAGGCAGAATTTCAGTAGGAAGGGGACTTTCATGTTCGTACTGCAGGAAGGCTTGTGTTTTTAAATCTGGATCAAAAACATATTCAACATCTGTTGCAGCAAGAGAATTAACCCATTGTATCCATCTTGGATGCAATGCCTTAGCATTTGGAATGCTTGCTTTTGTAACCGCTTCTAAAGCAGGTACTGGGGTTACGATAATAATGCGTTTCCCTTGGGCTAAGGCTCTTTCTTTTGCTACAGCGGTTTGAACTGCTGTTAGAATTTTTCAGTAGAACTGAAGCGCATTTCCGCTTGTGTGTACAAGTGTGATTTATATGCTATTGGTATTTTTTCACCCTCATTGAAAGTTAAGTAGGTGAATCCGCATTGACCCGAAATTATTCGGATCACCAAATTTCGTTCACTTACGCGTGTTTGTAAGTGATTTGTTGCTAACATGTTAGCCTGGAGTGGACGCAAAATTTCTGTGTGTTCCTGTGTCCAGTTTTTGATTGAAAAATCATGTTTGATTAATGCGTAGAGAGGTTTAACCCTTTCTGCATAGTTTATAATGTATGTTCTTCCCAAATTTAAGAAACCTAGGATTGATTGTAAGTTTTTAGCGTTTTCGGAGGTTGGAGCAGCGCACACTTTTCTAAAAAGTTAGCTGCCAAGCTCTTGCCTTCACTTGAAAGCTCATATCCTAGAAATAGGACATTGAGATGGGCAATTCTGGACTTTTTAAAGTTGAATTTGTAACCCTCAGAGGCGAATCCCAGTATAATGGTGCTCACCCTGTTCAAGTGTTTTACTAGGTCATCCTCTGTCAGATATATGTCATCGACATAGGACAATGCCTCATTGTCATAAATTTGTAGTAACTCCATTACCCTCGCTGAGAATAAACCTGGGCTATTCTTGAACCCTTGTGGGAGTCGACAAAAGTGACGCTGGGTCCCCATTATGGAGAATGCTGTTAAGTACCTGCTTTCAGGTGCTATGTTTTGACAAAAGAAACCATTTGAGATGTCTAATGTTGTTTTATATTTTTTACGCACAATGTTATTCAATAATGCAGTGCTATGTGCATTTTGCACTGCAAAAGTTTTAGAACAAGTGTTTAGGTGTCTGTAGTCCAAAACTAGACGATATGTTTTGTCTGGTTTGGAGACAGGAAACAAAGGATTGTTCATTGAGGAGGTGCATGTTTCAATTAACCCTGGGCGTAGTTCGCGAAGTAACGCTTCGCGAAGCTACGCAAAGTGCAGTTCGCACTACGCGAGCTACGCGTAGCACTACGCGAACTGCGTAGTGCACTGTTCGCAATGATTGCACAGTGCCGGATGCTTGTCCGCACTGTGCAATCATTGAAAATGGCATCTTGCACAGTGCAAGCTGTCTTTTACTGCCGCTCGAGTAGATTTTTACTCGAGCGGCAGCTTCTCAACGCGGACTGGTAGTTTCTCATCGCGAGCGGTCGCGAGCATACGCGACCACTCGCAATGAGAAACCTGACCTCCCCGCGTTGAGAATCTCGCCGGGAGGTTTATTTTCCACGCTCGCGATCGGCAACTTGATGTTGCTGATCGCGAACGAGAAAAAGTATCGCCGGGATGTCATTTTGCTTGCTCGCGGTCGTCAACTTGACGTTGAGGACCGCGAGCAAGCAAAAAATGACCGCTGCACTACGCTACGCTACGCTACGCGTGTTTGCACTGTGCTACGTGCAATTCGCGTTGTGCGAAGTAGCGCAAACTTCGCAAACTACGCAAGCGTAGCGTAGTACTTCGCCCAGGCCTAGTTTCAATCACCCCTTGGTATTCAAGTTGATCTAAGATCTCCTGACCTGTTTTTTAGCTTCTTGCTTAATAGGATACTGCCGTTGTGCAGTTGGTTCATGTTTCAGATGTATTTTATGGTGAGGTGAATCCTCATCCCATCCTACATGATTTTTATATAATGCTGGGGCCTGGGCCACTGCCCATTTCCTGGCATATGTATATTTTAGGTGAATTGGAATATGGTTGGAGAAGGCAGGCATAATAATGTCCTCGCCGTGTGGGCACTCCCTGACAAACTGTGGTGGCCAGTCCTTTTCTGCTAGAAGTATGTCATAGCCCTTTGATAGTCTTTCCCAAAAAGTGCTTTCACCTGTCTAGGTTTGTCTCCCTCCATCCGGAGTGTTATGTCATATAACCTTTGTGGAGTACTAACCCTGGTGTCTACAGTCTCTACTGTGATGTACTCATTCAAGTCCACTATCTCCAGAAGTTCCCTCAGGTTCTGGCGAACTATTGTGACTTCTGCTGCACTGTCCAGCATGGTCTGAGCCCATTCTCCGTTCTTGAGTTGTGATCTCAGTATTCTCGGCATGTCTTATTTTTAGACCTGCTACTTTCTTTTTGGAGAATTGAGGTTTTACTTTAGTTTTTGGAGCGTGTTTGTCGTCTTTCGATGTCACGCGTTCTTCTCTGTGTTCCGTCCGTCCTCTTCTTTCCGAAGTCTGTGGTGAGATCTGAAAATGTTAAAAGCAAAACTACTATTGTGAACATTACCTGCGCCATCTTGTCTGGTGGAATTCTATGTGCATATAAGTTGCAGTCATTTTAATCTATCACAGTCATTTTGTACTCTGTTGGTCACCTTTGTTTCACCCTGCCCTTACTAGCATCCCTCTGACCCTCTGACCGACCTGGTACGTGTGCTGGGGTCTATAAACTCTATTGCCACAACAAACCTCAGCGCCACTTGCTGCCACAAACTCGTTTTTCCTCTCATCTCTGTTTTCAGGCAAACCTTTGGACACTCTACCCCTCACTGCACCTAGTTACACAAACAGGTTCCAAACACCAAAAAGACTCTTGCAACATGATTTATTGCACTGCAGACAGCAAGACTTGTTGTTACCAACAATGGGACCTGTTTTTATCAACAGAACGGACTCAGATCTGGCCGGTCTCACATGTTTTAGACCCTGAAAAGTAAAAGTATGGCTGACAGTGAAATTTATAAAAAAATTCACCATGGTTATATGACCGATATCAAACAGGCAAAAAAACTCTTTCTCTTAAATAGAATAAATCTGGCAGAAAACTCAAGCAAAGAACTTTATCAAATTTTGAAAGAATTCACAGCTCCTATTAATCAGCCATTAATACGTGACTCCCAAACTTGGACTGACTCTCTTTCCAAATATTTTGAAGAAAAACTCATGGTAATCCATCGGTCCTTTCCTTCACCACACAATTTGAATTCGGAAGACGTACACAGCATGTTCACTGACCCCTCCCATATCCTGGACGAATTCATCAAATTTGACACCAAAGCAGTTGCCACTGCCATGTTGAGGATAAAATCAGGTTCCCCCACTGATATGGTACCGTCCAAAATCCTTCCCACTGTTGCCCCGGTATTATTGGAAAGACTCACTGAGCTATTCAATAACTCACTTTTAGAAGCGGACTTTCCAAGAAGTTGGAAGGTGGCCAGGGTAAGACCGATCTTAAAAAGCCCACTGCCGACCCAATGCTGCTCGCCAACTATCGCCCAATATCTCTGCTTCCCTACTTTGGGAAAATACTAGAATCTCTGATTAACAAGCAGCTCGTTAACCATCTGGAGAGTCAGGGATTGCTCGATCCCTCCCAATCGGGCTTTAGGGCGGCACATAGCACCGAGACTGCTTTGGTCGAGGTAACAGACAACATCAGGCTGGCCTTGGATAAACATCAGTCAGCCATCCTCGTCCTGCTCGATCTATCCGCAGCCTTTGACACCATCTCCCACAGCATCTTAGAGCACCGGCTCTGGGAGATAGGTGTCAGAGGCACGGCCCTCGAGTGGTTTAAGATCTACCTTGCCGACCGCGTGACAATAGTACAGATCGGAAACAACCTCTCATGTGAGAGACCAGTCAAGATGGGAGTACCACAGGGCTCTATTCTGAGCCCGACCCTATTCAATCTGTACATGACCCCACTGGCCAAGGTGATCAGATCCTATGGATTTGATGTCATATCTTACGCAGATGACACTCAAATTCTGGTCACTATTGGCCCAGATCCTACTGAAACAAAGCTACGCTTTAATAAATGCCTGTCCCACATCGACAGGTGGATGAGCTCCAATCACCTACAATTAAATGGAGCCAAGTCTGAGGTCATGCTCTTTGGCAATGCAAAGGAGCATTGGTCCGCCGACTGGTGGCCATCCCATCTTGGCCTCTGTCCCACCCCCACTTTGACGGTGCGGCACCTAGGTTTCCACATGGACAACCAACTGTCCATGAAGAACCAGGTCAACCATATCATTGGCACATGTTTTGGAGTAATGCTTAGCCTTCGGAAGGTTTTTAAGTGGCTACCAGTGGAGGCCAGGAAACCATTAGTTCAAGGGCTGATAATAAACAGAATGGACTATGGAAATTCCCTACTGTTTTCAATTAACAATAACCTTCTGGACAGACTACAGATCTTGCAGAATGCTGCGGCTAGGCTGGTCTTGGATCTTCCGCCCAGATCGCCCTCCGCACCCTGCCTAAGATCCCTTCACTGGCTACCGGTCAGGAAACAAATTCTTTTCAAAGTTCTCTGTCTAGTTCACAAACAGTTGTACGGAAAAGGTCCGAGATACTGGACCAGGAAATTATGCTGGTACCAACCTCGCAGGGTGCTTAGGTCTAGCAATCAGTTTTTGCTCATTCCTCTTAAGATACATACTGCCAGAAAAGGAGGACGATCTTTCTCCTTTCTTGCCCCATCATCCTGGAATAAAATTCCCATCCATCTACGAAATGTCCCTGACCATAACTCTTTTCGCAAGAGGCTGAAGACATGGCTTTTTGACATCTAAGCCACTTCACTTCCTTTCAGAGCTGTTTGCTAGCGCCATGAGACTTTCGAGTGATGTGTGCGCTGTATAAATGCCCCTGATTTGATTTGATTTGATTTGAAGCAAGGTCCAGCTGCAAGATAAGATTGTCTGTTTGACCTGGGTGGGAAGAGAATTACTGTTGGGCTTGTGTGACAACCTGCCCGGGGCGGAAGCTTGTGTAACCATGGTAATGAAACAAATGCATTGTGTCAAACCTGTATAAAAGGAAGAGCCAAAGGAGTATCAGCAGAGCACCTCCCTCAGACATCCCGGTGTCTCAGTTGACGTGATCTCCTCATGAGAAATAAACTGTTTTTCTTGTCTTCCAGTTTCCAGCGCTTGCCTCATTATTTTGATAGCGAACCCAAAGTGAATTAGAGGTGGAACCCTGCACCGGGCAGCATTGAGGGTCTTAGAAGACTCGCTGCCTTTCACAAATTGGCGCCCAACGTGGGGCCCATCAGCGACGCGTGGGTCCGGTAGAGAGGTCCTAACGATGGAGTGAACGACTAAACGATTGGGGTATACCTGCCTGAGAAGACCCTTGTCTGGCTGCCGATCGACTGAACTTCACCGGTTCCGAACGGACCTCTCTCGAGTGACCTGCGGTCCTGACTGGGACCTTAGAGGAACGCCGCATTGATTGTTGGAGTGAGAGGACAACCAGGCGCTGGAAGGGGAAGACGAAGAACTGTCCATACGGTCCGGGTAAAGTCGTGAAAAAACGACTTAAATTGATTGATTGATTGAATAGTTTGATTGAAATACTAGTATTCCTTTTTTGATATTGAGTTATTTGCGACATTTCCCTGCTTGCAAACAACGAAGAATAGGAATATTCTCTCTCTTTGCAGGCAGCGAAGGACAGGTAGTGCAGACTTTTTGTCTAAATTGATTGATTGAGATATTCATTTTTGACCGATAAATACGTCATGCCTGTTTTCTCTAGATTGTTTGATTGTAATTGTTTTGGACCCGACCGTTCGTTAGAGGTCAGTCAGCCGGCACCGCCGGAAGGCACCCCTAACAAGGACATGTACGTAAAGTATGGATTAGCCACCGTAGCTTATAGCAAGCTATGGCATAAATACACTAGGAAGGACCGGGTAAATCAGTGGCCACTGACGGGATTCTTCGATCCCGCTAAAATAGAAACGTTAGAATTAGCTCTCCACAAAAAGAAAACTAGACCAGCCATGTTTGACAGTTTTGGTTTATGGCGAAAAGAGGCAGCTCAAAGAAAGAAAAGGGACGAAGCTAGACAAGATAAAGAAACGCGAAAATCAGCTTACCAAGCCTGTAAAAGATTAGAAGAAAAACTAAAAGAAAAGGAAATCGATAAAAAGGAACAGGAATCAAAAATATCAGGTCAATGCCCTGTTAGAACGCCCTCGACTCTTTACCCCAAGTTACCAGCAAAACAAAGGGTAGATGATGATTTATTGTTAGGTCCCCCAATCATATACATGCCACCCCCTACCGCCCCTACTCATCCCGTAGTACAACGCCAGGACCACCAAAGTATAGCCGGAGATGGCACGATCGCCTCAGTCTCCACCGCCTCTGCTCCCACCGAGTCACCCACACCAAATGCCTCATCAAAGGATACAGTAGTAGAGGTAGGATCAAAAGAAAAAAGAGCGCCCAGGGTCCCGCGATTAAGTAAAAATGAGCGAGCATGCATTGATAAAATAGTTAAATCCCTCATAGATAGGAAGGAGACAGAAGAGTATGTAACTGACATATGCAACTCCTATGTTGAAAACCGCAAACAATACTTTATTGTACGTCTCTGTTACCACACTCTTACTGCATATGAAGAGAAGTACCAAGATGTAGGGCCCGAGCGGCTAGTGGCTCTCTATAGGAAGGTAGACACCGGAGATGAAGGCGACAACGATGTTACAGAACTCTTTTCATCCACACTGGAGGTATTCCGTCACCTCGTGGAACAAGGACGGATAGATAAGGACAGGACATCTAAGATAGCAGGACCCCCGGTGGAAAAACCAGATAGAATGATGCTGATAAAAGAAGCTGCCCCTTATTGGGTACCTCCTAGAGGACAAGGGACTCATGACGATATGAACCATCAAGACGCTAGAGGAAGGGTGGTCTACAATTGGGTGTATCAACCATGGGACAGACAGGACATTTTGACGTTCCGTAAATCTTTACCGGATTTACGAAAGAACCCCACCGCCTTTTACACCGAGCTAGGTACCGCTCTGGGATCAACAATAATGACACTTGCCGACATAGACTTGTTCTTCGGGTTATGTTTGCCAGCAGATGTGTGGAAACAGATTAGGAAAATAGACCATACCGAACTGCTTGGTCATACCTGGGAACAACTCAACACATTAGATAAACAGCGGAACCCTGGTCAAAAACCGGTTAAAGCAATATTGGACCTCCCTGACAAAATAGTGCAGAAAGTGAAAACGCTGATCCCAGAGAAAAAGATAGACTGGTCCATAGTAACCGCGTGCCGCCAGAAACCACAAGAGGATGTCTCAGAGTATTTCTCCAGATTTGAAACGGTGTTCTCCGATTACAGTGGACAAGACATGTCCACCGCAACCGGACACCACTTATTTGTGCAGAACTATGTCAAAGGACTACTGCCAGATGTATCCCAGAAATTACAAGCCAGCGAAAGTAGTTGGGCAGCATCTAAACCGGCGGCCATTCTCCAAATGGCCCAGTACTCTGAGCATCAGAAAAACGAAAATGACAGGGCTACAGAAAGGAAAAAGAAGGACTTGAAGGAAAGGGTAATGGTAGCACAACTCCAGGGGGCGAATACAGGAAGGGAGCAATATAGGGGAGGATACCAGCAGAATACCCCTAGAGTACAGCCACCTAGAAACAATTCATCGACATCATATGTAGGACGCCAAGACCTAGGACAGGATCAATGTGCATTTTGTAAAGAATATGGACACTGGAAAACCCAATGCCCGGCTTTGTTAGGAGCTGGTAGGGGCAGAGGGGTGAGGGAAATAGCAAGTGGACAGAGAGGAAGAGGACGTGGGAGAGGGTACGCGAGTGAAGCAAGCGAGGAAAGGCCAGGAAGAGTGAACACATTTGACCATCCCAAACAGAATCAGTACCAACAGACAGATTATGACAATACGTACGACTTTGCATAGGACAGCCAGGGGCAAGGGAGGGATCCAGTCGAGCTCTATGTTGATCAGCAAGGCCCTTATGTTACCGCTGAGGTCCTGGGCACAAAGTCGCCATTTCTGGTAGACACGGGAGCAACACGTAGTGCACTATCCAAACGACTGATTCCAAGGGCACCCTTGTCAGGCTCACATGTGACCTCAATAGGATTTGACGGTACGCCCTCCACCAACCCTTTGTCCCGACCGATCCCTTTGTGACCAGGTCACAAGCTGAACGATGGACTGACGCTAGGACCACTGTAAGGGACATACAGACTACAGGCACACAAGACGAATTGACCGAGTGGGAAAAGGTGGGACTAAAAGACGAGGAAGATTGCTGGAGAACTAAAGACGGAAATAAATGGCTGTTACCCAATGCCTACCTCATCCCCATATTGACCATGGCACATTTACCAGCACACATAGGCTCCACCCCCATGATTGAACTAATCACCAGAGTATGGCATAACGTCAAGATAGCAGAATCTGCAAAACGCCTAGTACAACAATGTATAGTCTGCCTACAACACAACCCAGGGAAGGGGACAGTAGTACCAAGGGGAGGGTTTGGAGTCCCTGACCACCCCTTTGAAATCCTTCAAATGGATTACATTCAACTAGAGAGATGCCTTGGTCTAAAATATGTCCTGGTGGTTGTGTGCGCTTTTAGCAAATGGGTGGAGGCATATCCCACCCGCGACAATACCGCCTTAGCCACTGCAAAAGTATTGCTGAAAGAATTCTTCCCCCGATACGGCCTTTGCAGAATTTTATGGAGCGACAACGGCCCCCACTTCGTAGCCGAGGTGATACAGAACATACTGAGAGGGTTGGGGGTAAAACAAAAGTTCCATGCCGTCTTCCACCCCCAATCAGCGGGCCTGGTAGAGAGACACAATGCAACGTTGAAACTAAAACTAGCCAAAATAGTTGCCACGACCGGGTTGAAATGGCCCGACGCCCTCCCATTGGCATTGTTATCGATGCGCTCCACCCCAACCAAACACCGACTGACCCCGTATGAGGTGGTCTTCGGCAGGCCTATGAGCATTTGGGCGGCACCAAGACCCACCTCCATTAGCGATGTCCCGAACATATTAATGTCGGATTACTTGCATAAGTTGACAAACGAGCTAACAATTATCCACCAACAGGTGCAGCAAGCCTTGCCTGACGTATCCAGGGGCCCGGGACATGAAATAAAGCCAGGCGACCATGTTTTGATTCGCAACTTCCAAAGAACGAAGAATTTGGAGCCTAGGTGGACGGGCCCCTGGCAAGTCCTGATCACCACCCAAACTGCCCTCCGAGTGGAAGGAAAACGAAACTGGCTGCACGCTCAAACGAGTCCCTTCAACCCTGGCAACCTGTGAAGGGGTGGAGGTGCAAGAGGAAGTACTCGCGAGAGACCGACCAGCTCTGAGTTGCTACCCACAAGAAGACACCCTCGAACTATCAGAATTTCCCGACCCCACGGTGCCATCCAGGAAAGGGTACAACCTAAGATCGACGAAAGGAGGGAGCTCCAACGACCAGGCCACTAACTAAGTCAAGGCCTCAGATCGGTAGCACAGTCAAACAACGCTACCAGGAAAGCGCCAGACAAAAGTCTGTGGTCCTAACAGTTGTTGAGCTCCTCGAAGATGATGGAAGAAACTGAACACCTGCAAAACCACCGCAAAGATACCAAGACTGCTAACCTGCACAGCATAAAGACAATTGCACTTGTAGCCGCATTTCTCACCTGTCTCCTGCTAATGGTCGCACTCTGGATCATTGAAGAGAATGCACCTGCATACAGAACATTGTCACCCACCATGCAACCAACCACCAAGAAAGAACACTACCTGGTATCACTACCGCCACATCTCCGAGAACGACGCAAAGAATTCTGGAATAATTCTTTCGTGCAGATGTTGCACCAGCACAATCTTGCCACCAATGCTACCAACTGTTGGGTCTGTGGGCTGTTACCACATGCCACTGAACATTCCATCCCTTTCATCCCTTCGCCCTTTTCTATTCACGGATCTTGCCTTGCCTGGATGATGCTCCTACAAGAAAGTTACAAAGACAATGCCACTTCCGACGGAACAATCGCCCAGTTCTACAACGAGTTCTGGCGAAACAAAACAGGAAGGACAGCCGCCCCCTTCTGCCCTCACACCTTCAATGCGACATTCCAGATTAATGTCCCCTCCAAAGAACGAGTGGAAATGCAAGTGTTCAATAATCCTAACAGAGCCACATTTTCCTACCTGAAGAAAAGAACTGCTGCAACACTGACTGTGGCCCTATCTGTGGCGAACGTCTCTGGCCTTGTATGCATTGAAGGCCGTGGGACTAAGAATGTGGGTCACAGCACCTGTAGCATTGTAAGGACTTTGAACACTGCCAACCCCCAGCGCTTGTTGCATCACCCAATATGTACTTTGTTTGTGGAACCAAAGCCTACACCTGGCTCCCAAGAAACTGGGGGGCACGTGCTACATCGCCTTTGTTTTGCCACCAACCTACACAGCCCCTGCAGAGCATCATCGAGAAAAGCGTTCTAAAGACATTGATCAAGCAGACTCTGCCTCATCACAGTTCCTCGACACAGCCTGATAATTCACCTTCTGTCTATGAAGCAATCGAACATCTCCATAGACTAGCTTCAGAAATTCATCAAGGATCAGAGACTTGGACAATTGGAAGTTGGCTTTGGGGCATCTTGAGGGAGTGGGGTTGGAAAATATCAATGATTCTCTTGGTCCCAGTATTGACAATATGTGGTTGTTGTTTGGGTATACACTGTATACCACCTTTGTGTTCTCTTTGCATAACTACCTTGCACCCTAAGACTATGGACACTCAGCTAACTAAAATGAGAGTAATGTATGATCAAGAGATAAAGGGCATTATGGAGATCGAAATAGACTGACAAGCTGGCTAGTTATGTTCAAAGGGGCCACTGTTAAAAGCAAAACTACTATTGTGAACATTACCTGCGCCATCTTGTCTGGTGGAATTCTATGTGCATATAAGTTGCAGTCATTTTAATCTATCACAATCATTTTGTACTCTGTTGGTCACCTTTGTTTCACCCTGCCCTTACTAGCATCCCTCTGACCCTCTGACCGACCTGGTACGTGTGCTGGGGGCTATAAACTCTATTGCCACAACAAACCTCAGCGCCACTTGCTGTCACAAACTCGTTTTTTCTCTCATCTCTGTTTTCAGGCAAACCTTTGGACACTCTACCCCTCACTGCACCTAGTTACACAAACAGGTTCCAAACACCAAAAAGACTCTTGCAACATGATTTATTGCACTGCAGACAGCAAGACTTGTTGTTACCAACAATGGGACCTGTTTTTATCAACAGAACGGACTCAGATCTGGCCGGTCTCACAAGTTTTAGACCCTGAAGCAAGGTCCAGCTGCAAGATAAGATTGTCTGTTTGACCTGGGTGGGAAGAGAATTACTGTTGGGCTTGTGTGACAACCTGCCCGGGGCGGGGACCCCAAGCTTGTGTAACCATGGTAATGAAACAAATGCATTGTGTCAAACCTGTATAAAAGGAAGAGCCAAAGGAGTATCAGCAGAACACTTCCCTCAGACATCCCGGTGTCTCAGTTGACGTGATCTCCTCATGAGAAATAAACCGTTTTTCTTCTCTTCCAGTTTCCAGCGCTTGCCTCATTATTTTGATAGCGAACCCAAAGTGAATTAGAGGTGGAACCCTGCACCGGACAGCATTGAGGGTCTTAGAAGACTCGCTGCCTTTCACAAAAGGGACGAGAGGAACGTGTATCAGTATTATGATACCTATCAGGTTTTCTCAAATTATCCCTATTCCTGAGGTTATACCTCCTTTCAGAGGGCTCCTTTTGAGGAGACCTACCTCGGGATTGAGAACGTTTCTCGTTTGATTTTTGTTTAGTAGACTCCCACTTCTTTTTAGAAGATGTAGGAGTTTGTTTTATTGAGTCCTTCTCAGGACTTTCAGATAGTTTCGGCTTCAGTGGTCTTCCACCCAAACTATCTCTGCCTAATTCTGCATAAGATTGTTCTATAATTCTGGGTAGCTCAGTTTGATGTTCTGTAACATCGAATTCCCTCAATTTTTGGCGGTTCGCCACTGCTGCTGCCTCCCCTTTAATATTAGATAATATTATTGTTGATACCTGCTCGAAATTTTTAGTAACTTCATACCTAAATTTAGAGCAGGCTCTGCCCCATATTCTTTTTGAATTTGTTTTAGGACATCAGGTATTACCGCAATTGACGGAATACCATGTGTTTTAGTATAGATGGCAGCAAAGACTGAGCCCCAAGTGGTGCAGTCTTCCAGTTGTGGTGTGATCCCCATCGGTAAACTGATTGTTAGGATTCTGTGTTTCTCATGTGGGCTAGTATTTGGAAATACTGCTTCGATTTGAGTAATTTTTTGAGCTATCCAAAACGGAATTTGCTCACGTTTTGTGGGCATTTTACCCATGACTGAGTTGAGAGTCTGTGGTGTAATTTTTAGTGTATTCCCCTGTTGGGGAGTTGGATTTGGATATGTCAATGGTGGTCGGACTGTAAAAGTCTGCATGACATATTGGACCAATTGTCTGTATATTTTTATTAACTCTTTTATTTGAGTATGTAATTCCTCATCTGTCATTATATCCAGTTCAGGATGAGGTGTGTAGCCGGCTAAAATCGGCCATGTTGCTCCTGGTCTACCTAGTGGACCGAGCCTGGTAATGTTTTTGTGATGTTTTAGGGCGCCTTTAAACCAGAGCTGATGCTCTTGGTATGTTAATGGAATTTCAATATCCTCGAAAGGAATGTATTCCTCTGGTAGATCATCTTCTTTGTAGAAGTGAAATGTTTGTGATATTGGATTGCATTCAGGAAGTATTACCCATGAATAGAATACCTCTGTCTGAAAGGATTCATGTGCCTCTATCACGAAAACTGCTCTACCTCCTCTTGGCGATAGGCCATGTTTTATAAGTTTTAGAGTTATGGCTCTTCTTAAGTTTTGAGGGATGTGTACCACACCCTCCTCGGTTTCATTTAAACCTGTAAGGTTAAAAAGTGCTGCTTGGGCTGCATCAGCCGCAGCTCCACCGTTTCCGGCTTCATTGTCACCGTCAGGCATTTTTGTTGTTTGAAAAATGTAGAACAAGTTTCAAGGAAACAAAGATTAGGTGCACAATATTTTGGAACACTGTATCCTTCAACGTTGAGCAAACCAAACAGCTAATATATAGGGTGTTTCCCTAAGTAGCCTTGGTGGATACTTAACCCTGCCCACTCCAGACGTCTTTTGGAGTATATGGGTAGGGGTCTTTGAGAGAAAATAGCACGGCTGAGTTACTCAGTATCTAAAGTTGAATTACTGCCTAACCAAAACGTTGGGCGCCATGTAGTGTAGCTCCTATTTCCCTAATAGGCTCTGTGCATTGGAATAATATATCCTATAGGTTTGACATAGGACTAAGGTCGGTATGTCCCTATCGAGTATATTAAACTTAATTACTTGTGCCAGCTAGCTCAGAGGCCACTAGAAACTCCTTGACAACAAGAAGGGAGTAGTTTCTGGCAGCCGCAAAACATGACCAATATGTTTTCCTTTTAGAATCAGAACGTGTCCCAGAGTCGTGGAAACACTAGATAACTATTTCACTCAGCTCAGTCGTGCATGCTTAGTTTTCCTCAGAGTTACACAGAAATAATAGACGGGCGTTTTCAATAAAAGATTTATTGAACAGTCTTGTTTCTGGTGTAAGTATAATGTGCTGTTACGATCACAAGACAGTATGCGAGATAAATAATGTACAGGGTGAACAGTAGAAATAAATAATACTGCGATAACATTATTTTACAGTACAAATGCTGTTACATAAATAACACAGACTAAAAATGCGAGTACTCATACGATGCGGTGCTAAGCTAGTTCTACCCCAGTGTACCTAACCTAACCTAGGTGTAGGACAAGGTATGAAGTAGGTGAAGTATTCCTTACTATGGTATACTAAGAGTATGTTAAGTCTAGTATGCCTAGTATGCCAAGAGTCCCTCTAGGTTCTTATCAGCTCCATACCTGAAGAATGAGAGAGGTTGGAATCTCTTTGCCAGACTCAAACTCCAACACCCCGCAAGGGAAGTCAGATCACTGGAAGCGGGACTCTCTGCGTGCAGGGATGACAGCGTCTTCTCAGTGCGTCAGGCCGGGATACGGGCTCCTCTGAAGTCGAGGTCTCCTCTGGTTTACAGGGGCTTGGGAAGGTATATTTATACCTGAGAGTACCTTAGGAATGTTAGCATTGACGTGAATTGGACAACGAAAGACGTCATGAATGAACCCCTAAGGAATAATGGTTCATGCATAATATATGAGTCCTTGAAGAAATCAATAGTCCTGGACTAGGGAAACTACCGCAGCCTAAGGGTCTGTTCTTCATGAACTCGTTGTGACGTTAGGGTGGACGGATGTCAGAGACCATGCCTGTATTTGGAGTGCACGGTTTAATGCCTAAATAAGGCCTGGGATTCTATGCCTATATAAGGGCAGGGCGAATTGTGCCTATATAAGGACAGGATATTGGAAAGCCCGTTATGGACACCCTAAGAGGAAATACAACAGTGCAGTATACCTTTGTGTATGTTGCAGATTTATCACACTTTAATGCAGTAATCTTATAAGAATGCAGTGTATTTGACACACTCTGGTGCAGTATACCTTTGTGTATGTTGCAGATTTATCACACTTTAGTGCAGTAGTCTTATGAGAGTGCAGTGTATTTGGCACACTCTGGTGCAGTATACCTTCGGAAATGACTCTGGTGCAGTATACCTTCGGGAATGCTGCAGATTTATCACACTTTAGCGCAGTAGTGTTATAGGAATGCAGTGTATTTGACACAATCTGGTGCAGTATACCTTTGTGTATGTTGCAGATTTATCACACTTTAGTGCAGTAGTCTTATAAGAATGCAGTGTATTTGACACACTCTGGTGCAGTATACCTTTGTGTATGTTGCAGATTTATCACACTTTAGTGCAGTAGTCTTATGAGAGTGCAGTGTATTTGGCACACTCTGGTGCAGTATACCTTCGGAAATGACTCTGGTGCAGTATACCTTTGTGAATGCTGAAGATTTATCACACTTTAGTGCAGTAGTCTTATAAGAATGCAGTGTATTTGACACACTCTGGTGCAGTATACCTTTGTGTATGTTGCAGATTTATCACACTTTAGTGCAGTAGTCTTATGAGAGTGCAGTGTATTTGGCACACTCTGGTGCAGTATACCTTCGGAAATGAGTCTGGTGCAGTATACCTTCAGGAATGCTGCAGATTTATAACACTACAGTGCAGTGGTCTTATAGGAATGCAGTGTATTTGGCACACTCTGGTGCAGTACAACTTTGTGAATGCTGCAGATTTATCACACTACAGTGCAGTGGTCTTATAGGAATGCAGTGAATTTGACACACTCTGGTTCAGTATAACTTTGTGAATGCTGCAGATTTATCACACTACAGTGCATTGGTCTTATAGGAATGCAGTGTATTTGACACACTCTGGTGCAGTATACCTTTGTGTATGTTGCAGATTTATCACACTTTAGTGCAGTAGTCTTATAGGAATGCAGTGCAGTGGTCTTATAGGAATGCATGGTATTTGGCACACTCTGGTGCAGTGTACCTTTGTGTATGTTGCAGATTAATCACACTTTAGTGCAGTAGTCTTATAAGAATGCAGTGTATTTGACTCACTCTGGTGCAGTATACCTTTGTGTATGTTGCAGATTTATCACACTTTAGTGCAGTAGTCTTATAAGAATGCAGTGTATTTGACACACTCTGGTGCAGTATACCTTTGTGAAAGCTGAAGATTTATCACACTTTAGTGCAGTAGTCTTATAAGAATGCAGTGTATTTGACACACTCTGGTGCAGTATACCTTTGTGTATGTTACAGATTTATCACACTTTAGTGCAGTAGTCTTAAGAGAGTGCAGTGTATTTGGCACACTCTGGTGCAGTATACCTTCGGAAATGACTCTGGTGCAGTATACCTTCGGGAATGCTGCAGATTTATAACACTACAGTGCAGTGATCTTATAGTAATGCAGTGTATTTGGCACACTCTGGTGCAGTATACCTTTGTGTTTGTTGCAGATTTATCACACTTTAGTGCAGTAGTCTTATAGGAATGCAGTGCAGTGGTCTTATAGGAATACATTGTATTTGGCACACTCTGGTGCAGTATACCTTTGTGTATGTTGCAGATTTATCACACTTTAGTGCAGTAGTCTTATAAGAATGCAGTGTATTTGACACACTCTGGTGCAGTATACCTTTGTGTATGTTGCAGATTTATCACACTTTAGTGTAGTAGTCTTATGAGAGTGCAGTGTATTTGGCACACTCTGGTGCAGTATACCTTCGGAAATGACTCTGGTGCAGTATACCTTTGTGAATGCTGAAAATGTATCACACTTCAGTGCAGTAGTCTTATAAGACTGCAGTGTATTTGACACACTCTGGTGCAGTATACCTTTGTGTATGTTGCAGATTTATCACACTTTAGTGCAGTAGTCTTATGAGAGTGCAGTGTATTTGGCACACTCTGGTGCAGTATACCTTCGAAAATGACTCTGGTGCAGTATACCTTCAGGAATGCTGCAGATTTATAACACTACAGTGCAGTGGTCTTATAGGAATGCAGTGTATTTGGCACACTCTGGTGCAGTACAACTTTGTGAATGCTACAGATTTATCACACAACAGTGCAGTGCTCTTATAGGAATGCAGTGTATTTGACACACTCTGGTTCAGTATAACTTTGTGAATGCTGCAGATTTATCACACAACAGTGCAGTGCTCTTATAGGAATGCAGTGTATTTGACACACTCTGGTTCAGTATAACTTTGTGAATGCTGCAGATTTATCACACTTTAGTGCAGTAGTCTTATAGGAATGCAGTGCAGTGGTCTTATAGGAATGCAGTGCAGTGGTCTTGTAGTAATGCAGTGCAGTAGTCTTATAAGAATGCAGTGTATTTGACACACTCTGGTGCAGTATACCTTTGTGTATGTTGCAGATTTATCACACTTTAGTGCAGTAATCTTATAAGAATGCAGTGTATTTGACACACTCTGGTGCAGTGTACCTTTGTCTATGTTGCAGATTTATCACACTTTAGTGCAGTAGTCTTATAAGAATGCAGTGTATTTGACACACTCTGGTGCAGTATACCTTTGTGTATGTTGCAGATTTATCACACTTTAGTGCAGTAGTCTTATAAGAATGCAGTGTATTTGACACACTCTGGTGCAGTATACCTTTGTGTATGTTGCAGATTTATCACACTTTAGTGCAGTAGTCTTATGAGAGTGCAGTGTATTTGGCACACTCTGGTGCAGTATACCTTCGGAAATGACTCTGGTGCAGTATACCTTCGGGAATGCTGCAGATTTATCACACTTTAGCGCAGTAGTGTTATAGGAATGCAGTGTATTTGACACACTCTGGTGCAGTATACCTTTGTGTATGTTGCAGATTTAGCACACTTTAGTGCAGTAGTCTTATAAGAATGCAGTGTATTTGACACACTCTGGTGCAGTATACCTTTGTGTATGTTGCAGATTTATCACACTTTAGTGCAGTAGTCTTATGAGAGTGCAGTGTATTTGGCACACTTTGGTGCAGTATACCTTCGGAAATGACTCTGGTGCAGTATACCTTCGGGAATGCTGCAGATTTATCACACTTTAGTGCAGTAGTCTTATAAGAATGCAGTGTATTTGACACACTGTGGTGCAGTATACCTTTGTGTATGTTGCAGATTTATCACACTTTAGTGCAGTAGTCTTATGAGAGTGCAGTGTATTTGACACACTCTGGTGCAGTATACCTTCGGAAATGACTCTGGTGCAGTATACCTTTGTGTATGTTGCAGATTTATCACACTTTAGTGCAGTAGTCTAATGAGAGTGCCGTGTATTTGACACACTCTGGTGCAGTATACCTTTGTGTATGTTGCAGATTTATCACACTTTAGTGCAGTAGTCTTATAAGAATGCAGTGTATTTGACACACTCTGGTGCAGTATACCTTTGTGAAAGCTGAAGATTTATCACACTTTAGTGCAGTAGTCTTATAAGAATGCAGTGTATTTGACACACTCTGGTGCAGTATACCTTTGTGTATGTTACAGATTTATCACACTTTAGTGCAGTAGTCTTAAGAGAGTGCAGTGTATTTGGCACACTCTGGTGCAGTATACCTTCGGAAATGACTCTGGTGCAGTATACCTTCGGGAATGCTGCAGATTTATCACACTTTAGTGCAGTATGAGAATGCAGTGTGTTTGGCACACTCTGGTGCAGTGCACCTTTGTGAATGCTGCAGATATACCATTCTTTACTGCGGTGTTGTGCATTTAATGCACTAAAGTTCAGTATTGTTAAAGACATTCTATGTGTTTGCACACTAGTGCAGTGTTTACATGCTAATGCTGTGGGCTCCGCATGCTATAATGTAGCCTTAATGTTATAGTATTGTGAATATGGCACCCGTGGCTCTCAGATTTGGCAGACTGAGGCCCAGTATTAGTGGGACAGCAGAGGTACCACTGACTCCAGGGACGGGGTGGGGGAGTGAAGTGACTGGTTATTACTTGGAGGGAAATCCCTAATTTCGAGTCTGATTTTCTCAGTAGTTCTTTATTTCTTTGCGAAGTTTCGCCTGATTTCGGCAGCAGAAATGGCCTGGTGAAACACACAGGATCTGAGGGGTTTACGTGGCTCTTGTAATTACAAAGAGGCTGGTAACATTTGTTACCATTGATTCACAATCACAGAGAGACTTGTGAAGAATGATGAAACACAAAGGGTACAGTCGCTACCTCTGAATCGCATTCACAGAGAGACTCGTGAAGAGTGGTGAAACATACAGGATCCATGGTGTTTCTGTGGCTCTTGTAATTCCAAAGAGGCTGGTAACATTCGTTACCACTGAATCGCAATCACAGAGAGACTCGTGAAGAGTGGTGAAACACACAGGATACAGTTGTTACCTCTGAATCGCAATCACAGAGAGACTCGTGAAGAGTGGTGAAACACACAGGATACAGTTGTTACCTCTGAATCGCAATCACAGAAAGACTCGTGAAGAGTGGTGAAACACACAGGATACAGTTGTTACCTCTGAATTGCAATCACAGAGAGACTCGTGAAGAGTGGTGAAACACACAGGATACAGTTGTTACCTCTGAATCACAATCACAGAGAGACTCGTGAAGAGTGGTGAAACACACAGGATACAGTTGTTACCTCTGAATCGCATTCACAGAGAGACTTGTGAAGAGTGGTGAAACACACAGGATCCATGGTGTTTCTGTGGCTCTTGTAATTCCAAAGAGGCTGGTAACATTCGTTACCACTGAATCGCAATCACAGAGAGACTCGTGAAGAGTGGTGAAACACACAGGATACAGTTGTTACCTATGAATCGCAATCACAGAGAGACTCGTGAAGAGTGGTGAAACACACAGGATACAGTTGTTACCTCTGAATCACAATCACAGAAAGACTCGTGAAGAGTGGTGAAACACACAGGATACAGTTGTTACCTCTGAATCGCAATCACAGAGAGACTCGTGAAGAGTGGTAAAACACACAGGATACAGTCGTTACATCTGAATCACAATCACAGAGAGACTCGTGAAGAGTGGTGAAACACACAGGATACAGTTGTTACCTCTGAATCGCAATCACAGAGAGACTCGTGAAGAGTGGTAAAACACACAGGATACAGTCGTTACATCTGAATCACAATCACAGAGAGACTCGTGAAGAGTGGTGAAACACACAGGATACAGTTGTTACCTCTGAATCGCAATCACAGAGAGACTCGTGAAGAGTGGTAAAACACACAGGATACAGTCGTTACATCTGAATCACAATCACAGAGAGACTCGTGAAGAGTGGTGAAACACACAGGATACAGTTGTTACCTCTGAATCGCAATCACAGAGAGACTCGTGAAGAGTGGTAAAACACACAGGATACAGTCGTTACATCTGAATCACAATCACAGAGAGACTCGTGAAGAGTGGTGAAACACACAGGATACAGTTGTTACCTCTGAATCGCAATCACAGAGAGACTCGTGAAGAGTGGTAAAACACACAGGATACAGTTGTTTCCGTTGATTCGCAACCACAGAGACTTGTGAAGAGTGGTAAAACACAAAGGATACAGTTGTTACCTTTGATTCGCAACCACAGAGACTCGTGAAGAGAGGTGAAACACACAGAATACAGTCATTACCTTTGATTCGCAACCACAGAGACTCGTGAAGAGTGGTAAAACACACAGGATACAGCCATTACCTCTGAATCACAATCACAGAGAGACTAGTGAAGAGTGGTGAAACACACAGGATCCGCCGTGTTTCCGTGGATCTTGCACTTCATTACCACTGAATCGCAATCACAGAGAGACCAGTGAAGAGTGGTAAAACATCACAAAATAAAATGATGGACTGAGTGTTAAAACTTTTCAAACACTCACCCCCAGTCACAGATCTGTGTTTAATCCATAGTTATTTTGCTAACCACGTCACAACTGATTTGCATATGGCTGGGTCCAAACAGGGGTGGCACAGTGAGCAAAAGAAGGATGGATTCAACCCAGATCCTTGTGACTGGGGGTGAGTGGTTGAAAGGTTTCAGCACTCCGCCCGTCATCTTGTTGTGTTTGCGAAGAGTGGTGAAAGACACAGGCTCTGTTGTGTTCCCCTGGACCTTGTGAGTCTGAAGAGGCCGGTAACATTCGTCACAGAGAGGCTTGTGAGGAGGCCCCTAGTGCAGTGTTTCTGTTGTAAACCTGCAGATAGTTCTCGCTGTGATGCAGTATCCGATTGTAATGTTTTGGTAAAACACCAAGACAACTACACTATGGCCCTCATTACAAGTTCAACAGAATAGAGTGGGGTATTTACTACACGTGGTAAATACCACTACCAAGGGCGAAGTACTTACCACGTGTGGTATATACCTCCTACAACTCCTGTTAAGAGTTTTCAACAGGAAAATGAGGCATGACATGCAGAACTGGTTTTTAACAGACCAAAGTCCTCAAATTTTGCCTTTTTCCAGGACTTTTCTCTAGAGGAAGTTGGCAGGTTTGACCTGCCACGATGTATCAGAGAAAACTGCGCAGGTGTAATAATTATCACACAACTCATAATTCCGATCCCGAGTTCACACCTATTTGCACAGGGACTGGGATTCAGCCCAGAACTGGTACTGAGGGCCCACGCGTCCCAGTGGTGGCTGCAGCAGCAGAGATGGTAAGGCATCCAGGGCAGGAGTAAAGCCTTCTGAAGGACAGTCAAGGGTATTCCCAAAGACAACAGATAGTGAGGACTTCCAAAAGTAAAACACTGACTTTCTGTTGCAGGGGAAGGCAGCAGGGTGTGCCTGTCAGAGAACAAACTGATCTTAAGAAGTGTGGCACAGGACTCTAGGCGCTCCCTGAGGACTTCAGCGCTCCCTGGAAGTTATGTCTCTACCTTGTAACAACAAGCATTGGCATAGCCAATAGGTCTCGCTTTTGGGACCTTATAAGTATTTAGTTATGCAGCACAATATCCTTGGTGCAACAACATCAACTGTTGCATGGCTAAACACTTATAAGGTCCCCAAGGCTATGCCAATGCTTGTCTTTTGTTCTTGCAATGCTGGCAACTTGTTTCTGCATAATGATAATAGACCTTAGGGACTTTTCTTGCAGTTTTATATAGCGCGAACTTTGTCCAAAGGCATCAGAGCGCTTTAGATAGACACCTTGCATTTAAATTGACAACTGTAGCAAGGACTGTACATGAACATATATGAATGCATTAATTTGATTCAGTGCAGATTGCAACAAAATGCCAATTTTGCATAACAGTTTACATCGATCAACACGTGCAAAAAACAAGATGTGCATGAGCTGTTTGGAACAAAAACACATTTATTGCATCAATCCATCAGTGCAAATGTTAGAGCAAAATTGCGTTTGTCTGTGCAAAGTTATGTGCCAGTCCCTCGCTTTTGGGACCTTATAAGTATTTAGCTATACAGCACATTATGCAACAGTCCAAGGCGAAGCCTGAAAAGGTAGAAAGTGGGAACCATAGGGGAGAAAAATCAGAGCGGGAGAGGACAGGGAGTGCAAACTAAGATAGAAATGAGAGAAAGAAAACTAGGAAGACAGAGGGACAAGGAAGTGTTGAGAAATAGATACAAGGCGAAGAAAGGAGAGAAGCGAGTTAGACAGAACAAGAAATGAGTGAGGAAGAGTAACGGGCAGAGCGATACCAAAGGGGATGATGGACGGAGTATTAGAGCAAATCAAACACTCACCCCCAGCCAACTGATCTTGGTTTAATCCATTATCATTCTTTAGCTCACTCCACCACCCCAGTTAGGTCATGGCCATATGCAAATCAGTCTGACCCTGTGCCTCATGGGAACAGTCCAGTAATGGGCAGAGACTGAAGGTGAAAGAATACAAATATATAGAAAGCAGAATGAGGAGCGAAAGGGAAACGAAGAGAGAAAAAGCAGGAATCATAGTTCAAGAGAAATATAAACGGCATGATCATGGACAAACGAGATTGCAAAAAAAATGTGAGGGATAGAAAGCAAGAAATGAGAGAAAGAAAAATAGGAAGACAGAGGGACAAGGAAGTGTTGAGAAATAGGTACAAGGCGAAGAAAGGAGAGAAGTGAGTTAGACAGAACAAGAAATGATTGAGGAAGAGTAAGGGCAGAGACTGAAGGTGAAAGAATACAAATATATAGAAAGCAGAATGAGGAGCGAAAGGGAAACAAAGAGAGAACAAGCATTTGCAATGCAATAGGTCTCGGATTTGTAAGAGTTAGAGCTATTGGCGTTGTAAATGACAATGTCTTTTACCCATGTGTTTTGGTTTTGAGTGGATGTATGTGGTGTGGAGTGGAATTATGTGGGTTGGATTGGAATTGTTAGTTGTGGAATTGTGTGTGGTGGAATTGTGTGGTATGGAGTGGATCTGTGTAGTAGAATTATGTAGCATGGTGTGCAGTGAAATTATGTGGATAGTAGTTATGTGGTATTGAATGTATTGGAATCATGTGAAGTGGGATTGTGTGTCATGGAGTGTAATTATGTGGAATGGTATTTTGTGGAGTGGTGTGTAGTGAAGTTTAATTATGTGGCATGCTGTTGAATTTTGTGGCATGATGTGAAATTCTGTGGTGTGGATTGGATGTATGTGTGTTGTATAATTATGTTGAATTATGTGGTTTGTTGTCGAATGATGTGGTGTGGAATGGAAATGTTTAGAGTTGAATTGTGTGGTGCGTAAGTGTGTGGGTTTGAGTGAAAATATGCTGATTGGAATGATGTGGCAAGATATGGAGTGTATTTGTGTGGATTGTGTTACCAAGTTTAAAAAGGATGAAACAATTACAAAGAAAGGAGGCCTTTCATTGCGCACAAATTCACAAAATTAGCTAGATGTCAAGGTTGAAAGTCACGCTAAACACTGGTGAAAAGAAACACTTCACTTTCACTATAAATTTAATTTAGTAACTGAGTCTGGAGATTTGCATACGGATGGCTGAAATGAAACAACCCAGAAATGAGTTTAAGAAATAAGTTATGAAAAGGCTTCAGTGCCATGAAGAGATGTTGAATAAATGCTCCCTTTATTATGGAAGGCATGATCTGCATTTTGTTTGTGCGTGCGCCATGAAATACCACAGCTTAAACGTTTAAAAAAATGGAAAACGATGTAAAATATATCATTTAGCAGCAGGTGGAGGGCAGAGGGAAAGCAGAAACAAAAAAATGTTTGACCAATCTTCAGTATAGTGTATGTACTTTTAGAATGTTGTTCTATGCTTATGCGAAGTCTAAAATTCTGGAAACAGATCAATAAATTTGCCAATTTATAAATGCACTGACCTTGCAGCGGACTGGGCCTTATCATGAGTAGCTGCGCTGACTCGGCGCAGAGCTGACAACCTGTTGGTTGAGTTTGAGGTGTTTAAAGTTCATGCATGTAACTCAGAATTTCCCAGAGTTACTGCATGAACTTTAGACAGAACCAGGCGGAAACACAGCGAGGCAATCTCTGCTCACTATTTTCGACTTGTACTGCCTGCATTTCATGCACAGACTAAGAGAATTTTCGAGTTATGTGTATGAATTTAAAACACTGCGCACGCACCGAGCCAGTGCAGTTCTGAAACCGCCTAGTTAGTTGTTCATAACGTGAAGGCAGGATCAGTGTTTAATTTAAGTAGTGGTAGAAGGTGGGTCCCACCTCCAATTATTTCTAGGGGTCCGCACTACCGTTTCCTCATTAGAGTAGAGCAACTGAAAGAACGAGAGTTTAAGCTATTGGCATTGTAAATGACAATGCCTTTTATTTATGTTTTAAAAACCAACACGTAAATAAAAGGCATTGCCATTTACAATGCCAATAGCTCAAACTCTCACAACTGCGAGACCTATTGCATTGCAAATGCTTGTTCTTTCTATCCTGGCTTTTTATGAGGCAACTCCTCTGTTGTCAATCGGATAGATCTAGCACCCATTTTGCTTTCATTTTCTTTGTGCTACGTTATTTGGAGTCTTCGAGTATTTAATAAAATTGTGATTAAGATGCAACAAACTATAAACATCGAGCACGAAGTCAGGTCAAAATTAAAACAAGCTCATTTTAAGCAATCAGTTATAAAAAAAAACGAGAAAAGACAACAAACTAAATTTTGCAAGATTCCGGTGAAACAATCTTTCCATTTGGGTCAAGGCCACACAATGAGCAATGTGTACAACTTAAAGACATGCACATGGGGAAGTTTGAAGTGCAGAGAAAGTCAATGTATACTACACTAGAAGCTTAAAGGCACAATGGTACGCCTCAACCCACGAATCTAAATGTTTTGCTGTTACACAATTTCAAGACACAACGACTACCCCAAAACATTGAGCTGGCATATATCCTTAAGGTAACAGGCAAAGCTGCCCACGTGTGCCACACCTCACCCCCGTTTCACCTAACGACGTAACACAGAAGCAGTGCCCCTCCCACTGGTGTATTTCAGAGCCATACCTGCTGCAGGACACTGCATTTCTGGCAGCCTATGCCTGGGCCCTCTGCAGCTAGCCCTGCCGTATTGGAATGCGTCTCCCCTGGCATCATGTTTGTGCCACCGCCCTGCCCTTCTCCATGGTGGGCACAATCAATAGAAACAACCGGTAGAGCCCCAACTACAAAAACTGGGGTTCCTGTGCGCAATAGGGAGCATGCGTGCTTCTAGTCACGCGCAGACGCACTATGCAGCAGTGCGTAGGAACCAGCACATCGCTCTCGCTAGAAGGCGACAGGTAAGAAGGCCTGTTCTGCTACTGGGACCATTGCGCTGTCACCACGGTCAGTGCTCTGCCTCTATAGCCCTGTGAGGTGACCGTGGTTACTCTTCTCAAGAGGAAGGTGCCCTTTCGACCGTAGCACCCTCGATGGTTCTCTCTCCATTTCACGAACAGGCCCTAGTGCTCACAATTGTAGGGCAGGGCAAAAACGCTACAGCCTACTATGGAAAATTAAAGGCAGAGGCGCACACTTTCCTGAGCCATGTGGGTGCCCTTTCTCAATCCCAACAACCTTTATAAATACCCAAGGGCACGGAAGTCACCCCTTTCTACCACGTGTATTGGTAAACTGCCAGCAGTGGACAGTTCTAGAACCTACACAAGTGTATGCGCGTGCATTCAGTTAAAGCATGCCCGTTTGTTTTGTAGATGCAAAAGCTGCTGTCATCTTTTTTTCATAACATTCTGCCTTTTCGTTTTAAAAGCGAACACAATTATCAATGCCTGACTGCATGGTCTGTCTACCCACTGGTAGATTGTTGCATATCTCTAAATAAATTCTTTCCATTTGTGAACCCGCTGCACGTGTCAGTCTGTTACGTAAAACCCCTTCTTCCGCTCTTCATCATACGTGAGATATGCGTGTATATTAAGACGGTATGCAAACTATTTATTCCCTTGCTGTTTTGCTAACCTTTGTGCAACTGTATTCGAGAATCTCCTGAGAATTTATTCAGGTGTAAAACTGGAATATTTATAGCTAATGTGACTGATGAGAAAAAAGAAGCACGGAATCGCAACCTGTGGTGCGCGCGCACCACAGAGTAGCCGAACGCGGGAATCGAAACCAGTGGTGCGCGCGCACCACAGAGTAGCGGGGGGAAAGGGAGCGCGGCAGCGAGGCGAACGCGCGCTGCTGCGCGTGCTAGCCACCGATGGGAATGGGCGGAGCAAAGGCGGGACATGCGCCCGCCTTTGCCCAATTGCGTGCTTTACTTTTTTTTTTAAAACACGCTAAAGCCAATGGCAGCCGGCGAACGAAAAACCACACGCACGAGCGTGTGGTCTGCTTTCAAAAGCCCATACAAGAGGTCTCGGGCTGCGCGAGCAGTGCTACGCACTGCAACGCTAGGCCCGAGACCTAAAAAGCAGGAATCATAGTTCAAGAGAATTATAAACGGCATGATCATGGACAAACGAGAGTGCAAAAAAAATGTGAGGGATAGAAAGCAAAACAAGAGTGAAAGAAACGAGATGGAAAGAAAGTGAACTGATAGGTTAATGAGAGGGAGAGAAAGAGAAATGAGAGGCAGAAGGAAAAACGGCAGCTAAAGAAAGAGAAAGGAGAGGTTGAGAAGAGAAAACCAAAACTAGAGGGTAAGAGAAACGAGAAGAAAAGAGAAAGAAAGAGAAATACAAGAGGGAGAAAAAAATCAAAACCAGTGATTTTTGTGCAATACTTTGTCTCCACGCAAATCATACTGAAATCCCTGTGTTAGGAAGCTGCTTCTTGGTTGTGAAAAAGATGCTGTTTTTTTTTCTGATGAATACAGATGGCTGCAGCGATTAGAGGAAAGCATTATGGTTTAGGCACACAGCTCGACGTTTCAGGCACTGCATTTTTTCCGTCTACTGTATGAAGATGGCAGTACACGTGCTGCCTATGCGAGACCTAAAAAGTGAGGATATTACTTTTGGACTCAAGGAAGCATGTCTGGCACCCCAAGCGGCTATGTAGACACAACGAAGCCTCCAACAACCAAGGAGGTGGCAAAAATGAACAGTGCTGGTTTTATTGAGTCGTGCAAAAGATATGAAGAGCAAATATGTGCAGACGGAACTTCAAGTTCCATAGTCCTTAGCGAGAAAATCATATTGCGTGGGTCGGTGGTATAAATAAGGGCCCTGTCCGGTTCCCCGTGATCCCAGGTCAGAATACGAGAGGGGGCATGGGGGTACAACTGATTTGGTCCCATGAGGAGAAGGATCACGAGAGGTGTTCAGGACTCTACTAAATGCTGAAAAGATGTCATGGCTGTAGAAGTGCATTTAATTGTTTAAAAAAAAGAGGGGGCATTCAACGTAACAACATAAGTTTGTTTGCATTTTGGCTTTCAAGCGAGAGCAAGTTTAGCTTAGAGTGATATTTCTTGAAGGAAATTTCTGTTTAAAAGCCATTGCTGGTCGTATGCCTTTTCTAGACAAGAGTGACAACATCGAGATTCGGTGGAACAATTTTATTATTTCAGGTCAGGACAGCTGTTGGGCAGTAGGCGTGGTTCAGTTTGCAAGGTTTACTACAATTTCCTGTCTGTTTGGCAGTAGTATTCGGTTTTCTCTTTCTGTACTTGTGAACTCACCTGTGTTTGAGTAATTTAATAAAAACAACACAACCAGTAGAACTCAACAGCATCCGGCAGAAACGGTTTTAACTTATGATGTATAAAAGCAAACAAAATGACTGACTTGTAACAGTCAGACTGGTGGCAGCACCGATGCACTGGGAGGACGTGAAAGCACATCGGGAGAGCAACAAACGGAGCGGGTGTGTAACGGAGGACGTGAAAGCACATCGGGAGAGCAACAAACGGAGCGGGAGTGTAACAGGAGCAGCTGCACATACACTCTGCAACATTAAACAAGCATTGGCAGCACCGATGCACTGGGAGGACATGAAAGCACATCGGGAGAGCAACAAACGGAGCGGGAGTGTAACGGAGGACGTGAAAGCACATCGGGAGAGCAACAAACGGAGCGGGAGTGTAACAGGAGCAGCTGCACATACACTCTGCAACATTAAACAAGCATTGGCAGCACCGATGCACTGGGAGGACGTGAAAGCACATCGGGAGAGCAACAAACGGAGCGGGAGTGTAACGGAGGACGTGAAAACACATCGGGAGAGCAACAAACGGAGCGGGAGTGTAACAGGAGCAGCTGCACATAAAAAAAGCTTACCTATATACAACAAAAACAAGCATAAACACTGCAACACCAACATGCAAGTTAGGAAAAAAGAGCTTGAGATAGAGATAACAAGCGCGCGCGAAAAGCATTGGCCGCGCGGGCGCCGAAAGTTAAAGTGATCGCAATGCACTTAATTACCCGTGACGGAGAAAAGACAGATGGCGGCTGCACGCGTTCACGCGCACATGCACGCAAGCTTGAGGCCAGCAAAAGCCTCTGGTAGCACTTTGAAAACCCCCTTACTAAAAGTCGAGCAAGCACCGCATGCGCTGCTCTAGGCTCGACCTAAAAAAAGAGCTCAAGATAGAGATAACAAGCGCGCGCGAAAAGCATTGGCCGCGCGGGCGCCGAAAGTTAAAGTGATCACGATCGCGATGCACTTAATTATCCGTGACGGAGAAAAGACAGATGGCGGCTGCGCGCGTTCACGCGCACATGCACGCAAGCTTGAGGCCAGCAAAAGCCTCTGGTAGCACTTTGAAAACCCCCTTACTAAAAGTCGAGCAAGCAGCGCATGCGCTGCTCTAGGCTCGACCTAAAAATGGCCTCAAAATTGAATTTTACCAAAGGCATGATTTTTGGCAAGTCCATTCGCAAATGTATACGGAGTGTGGATAGCTCTCGATATCGAATATTGCACTACTGCTCAGCCAACAATGTAGGGAAATGAAATAATGAAACTGAAAATGTTGAGGCCTCTCTGTTTGGGGCAGTTTATTTAGATCACGCTAGGGTAATCCTCGTGAGATCATCCGTTTAGAATGTGGCAAGACAGACATTGATGTATTGTGTGAAGAGTCTGCTCTCCTTTACTTCCACACTGTCTGCAAGGCTGGTGGAGTTGGTACTGAGTCAATCCACTCACTATCATTTCTTCCAGGAGGAAAGTGGATATGTTTCTTAAAGGTTAATTAAAAGGCTAAAACGCGTTACAGCAAATAGGTATTCTTTTCTTGTGCAGTGGAGTCCTGTGTATGTTCTTGTTTCTTAAGAATTCCTCATCAAAACTTTCTTTGCTGACTGGCACAGCTGTAGAGAAGGCTTCTCAGAATTCTTGTTGTGGGAGAAAAGTCTTGCAAAAGGTCAAAAACAGTTTTTTAAATAAAAAAAATGTTCCAATCAAATTGTGTCTGCTGAAGTGTTTTGTTCCACAAACTCTTTTTCTGCAGAACTTTCTACTTGCAGTGTGAACTTCACAAACCGAGCTTGACAGTTGTGAAAGAACAACACTTCACAGAGATCGCTGAGGGGAATCTTGGAAACTCCACAAACCCCTAGAGAGCCACGGTCAAGCCACTTCTGTGCAGAGATAATTTCAGGAGGTACAAAGAGACCCCGAAGAAGCGCCTAACCAGGAGACAAGCGAGCAGACCACCTAGCCGGGAGTGTCGGTAAGGTTTTTAGGCACGTTCCCGCAGGCCAGCTAGCCAGGAGTGTCGATAAGGTTTGTGGGTGCATTCCCGTGGCCAGCTAGCCAGGTGTGTTGGTAAGGTTTGCAGGCACGTTCCCGCAGGCCAGCTAGCCAGGAGTGTCGATAAGGTTTGTGGGTGCATTCCCATGGCCAGCTAGCCAGGTGTGTTGGTAAGGTTTGCAGGCACGTTCCCACAGGCCAGCTAGCCAAGTGTGTCGATAAGGTTTCTGGGTGCATTCCCGCAGGCCAGCTACCCAGGAGTGTGGATAAGGTTTGTGGGTGTGTTCCCACAGATCAGATAGCCACGAGTGTTGTTAAGGTTTGTGGGTGCATTCCCACAGATCAGCTAGCCAGCAGTGTTGGTAAGGTTTGTTGATGCGGTCCCGCAAACCAGCTAGCCAGGAGTGTTACTGAGGTCTGTGGGTGCATTCCTGCAGATCAGCTAGCCAGGAGTGTTGTCACAGTTTGTGGGTGCATTCCCACAGACCTGCGAACCAGGACTGTCGGAAAGGTTTGTGAGTGCATTCCCACAGACCAGCTAGTCAGGAGTGTCATTAAAGTTTGTGGATGCGTTCCCGCCGACCAGCTAGCCAGGATTGTTGGAAAGGTGTGTGGGCTTGTCCCTGCAGACCAGCTAGCCAGGACTGTTGGAAAGGTTTGTGGGTGCGTTCCCGCAGACCAGCTAGCCAGGAGTGTTGGTAAGGTTTGTGGGTACGTTCCTGTAGACCAGCTAGCCAGGAGTGTTGGTAAGGTTTATGGGTGTGTTCCTGCAGACCAGCTAGCCACGTGTGTCAGTAAGGTTTGTGGGTGCATTCCCACAGACCAGCTAACCAGGAGTGTCGCTAAGGTTTGTGGGTGCGTTCCCACAGGCCAGCTCACCAGGAGTGCTGTTAAGGTTTGTGGGGTCATTCATGCAGACCAGGTAGCCCGGAGTGGCAAAAAGGTTTGTGGGCTGATTCCCACAGACCAGCTAGTTAGCAGTGTTGGAAAGGTTTGTGGGTGCGTTCCCGCAGACCAGCTAGACAGGGGTGTCGGTAAGGTTTGTGGGTGCGTTCCAACAGACCAGCTAGTTAGCAGTGTTGGAAAGGTTTGTGGGTGCGTTCCCGCAGACCAGCTAGACAGGGGTGTCGGTAAGGTTTGTGGGTGCGTTCCCACAGACCAGCTAGCAGGAGTGTCGGAAAGGTTTGTGGCCTCGCAGACATAGGGACCGAGAGCCAGAAGCGAGAACCCCATGTCACTTCTCTCCGCACTTCGTGCAGTATTATCTGTGCTGTTGGTTGATACACTATGTAACACTCAAGCCCTCATCCCGCCTATTGCCAAAGTCCTGATTTGGACTCAAAAAGGAGTTCTCACCAGAATCGTTATTCCAAGTTTTGTAGCTGTTATTATTATTATTATTATTAATTGAGCACATGTACAACGGGCATCTTGGCGCTAGGAACAGAAAACAGGCCAAAGTGACTTAAAAAGTAATAACACATGAACCAGGGCAGAACTAAAGACACCAAAGATGAGCTACAAAGACCCCAAACCCGACTAGAATTCCATCTGTCCTGAGGGAGATCATGACAAAGTCTGGGTCCTTGAGTGCGGAAGGCTCTAGCGCCTCAGCGAGGCCGTTTAAAGCACTACACTCAGTGCCACTGGGGTGAGGGTGTTGGTGTTGGAGGGGTGGGGTTTGGGAGCCACTATGTAAGATAGAAAACCAGGCCCGCCATATGGACACACAAGTTACCCGTTGCCCAATGGCTGAATTTTCTGAGGCTCTCAACAAATCTCACGGACATTTCCTGCAGCTCCTGCAGCTTGGAAAGGTCAGGGAGGCCCAGATAGAGCGCATTGATGCAGGAGGGACAGAAAACACAACCCTACTCCGCGGCCAATCCTTTCACAGGGGATAAAACCGCAGCTCTTCCTTAGGATTTTATGCTCAGCAGATCCCCTAGCCCAGACTTTCTGGATCTGGGGTGAGAAGGGCTGTTTCTGGTCAAAGAGACCTCTTGATCCGTGATCACCTCTACCGGTGTGGCGAGGGTACGCTGCTAGCCTCAGATACTAGAGATCAGATAGCCAGTGGGATCAATCTGGCCAAGTCTGGCTCCCCCCACGAACCATGTCCTCCTTCGGTTCTCAAACAGGCCCCTGAAATCATCGGCATCGGACTCGCTTCAATATTTAATTCCATGTTTAACACCGGAGTTTTCCCTTCTATATGGAAAAAAGCCTCTGTATCACCTCTGCTAAAGAAACACAACCTGGTCCTGGCAGAACCCAACAGCTACCGACAAATCTCGCGTCTCCCGCTTCCCTGCTAAAGTAGTGGAGAAAGTGATGAGCACTCAGCTGGCCAACTGTCTACAAGACAATCATCATCTTGGCGAGACTCAATTCAGCATCAGGTCAGGGCATAGTACAGAACCGGTCTTGATCAAAGCCACTGAGGAAATCAGGGCAGCACTGGATGGCGGGGGAGCAGCAGCGCTCATCCTTCTTGATCTGTCGGCAGCGTTCGACACTGTCGGCCACAAACTGCTGATCAGCCGCTTGAGCTCCTTAGGGATTATAGAGAAAGCTCTAACATTCATCACGTCCTTCCTTTCAGGAAGACAAAATCAGTGGCCTTGGGCCTATATGAATCCTCCCCCTTCACACTTCCATGCGGGGTACCACAAGGTTCATCTATCAGCCCTACACTATTTAATATACGTTACAGAACAGGCCAATCTAATCAGATCTTTGGGCCTTTCTCTGACCTCTTATGCTGACAAGCCTCAAATCGTCCTGTCAGCCTTCAAAAATGGCATCAAAACCGCTGCTCAATTCCACGACTGCATGCTGACTGTCGGCTCCTGGATGAGTACGCACTGCCTAAAACTGAAGTCAGGAAAGACCCAGGTAGTCCTGTTTTGAAACATCTCCCCTATATGGTCTCCAGCCTGGTGGCTGGACGAACAAGACCCCCTACCTATCCCAGTGACCAAGGCAAAAAATGTAGGAGTAATAATTGATGAAAAACTGAACTTCGGGCAGCAGGTCAACGCTATTTCCTCCTCTAGTTTTAATCTATTCAAATCGTTAAAAAAAATCTTGCCCTACATTCCTGCCTATATCAAAACGTCTGTAATTACCACCTCACTCTTATCTAAGTTAGACTATTGCAATTGCCTTTACTTGAATATGCAGGAAAAACACCTTCATAAGCTTCAGACTGTGCAGAACACAGCAGCCAGGCTTCTCCTAGGCACTCGCAAATTCCAATCTGTAGCTAAGGAAGTTCAAGATCTGCACTGGCTTCCGGTAAGAAGTCACATCAAATGTAAGGCCTTATGTATCACCTAGACGGCTCTACATAACACAGGCCCGTAGTTTTTTAGTCAGTCCTTGAAATGGTACTCCCCCAACGGACCCCTTCACTCTGCAGGGGCAAACCTCATGCCGCTTCCCAGAATCCGAAAGGCAAACTGGGGTGGCGGAAGCTTCACATCAGGATCGCACAGACTTTGGAAGAGCCTACCGAGCCGTAAACAGGCCCTGCCTACTTTAATGGCCTTTAGGACGGATCTTTAAAAAACCTGGTTATTTATTAACTAGGGCTAGCTTGTTTTTTCTTGCTCAGGACAGCTAGCGCCAAGACACCTCTGGTATATGTGCCCTCAATATATTGTTAAAACATAACATTACAGACGTCAGAAGACCGAGTTTCAGAATTCCCACTCATGATGAATATCTGTTTTCTGTCCATTTATTTCGAGGAAGTTACATGACGTCCATCCCTGCCAATCAATTTGCAGGTATCCAATCGGGTTAGTAGAAAGTTGGTCAAATTGCAGAGGGGCCTGATGAAAATGTGGAACAGGCCTGGCGAGAGCATGGCAAGAAGTGGGGTGCACCCTGAATATCAACCCCAGAATATAGATGGGACACAATTTCAAGGACAACATATCAGTGGGTAAGTAAGTCTAGAATTTCTATACCCAACTCCACATATATGCACCTACATGGTACATATAGCTTCAAGGTAGGTAGATGTAAAGTTAGAAATAGTAAATCAATGCTTCCCTGTATGCACTTACCTTTCGATATTCTGTCCTCAATGTTCTTGAATCACCTTATTCTGAGGGTCAATATTCAGTGGTACAATCTGACGAGATGTCGTTGGAGCCGTTCGGAGGTAGCAAAACAGACTGAGGGCCTGATTTAGATTTCGACGGTCAGGTTACTCCCTCACAACGGTGACAGATATCCCGTCCTCCAAATTATAAATCCCATAGGCTATTATGAGATTTATATTTCGGCGGACTAAATATCCGTCACCGTTGTGATGGAGTAACCTGTCCGCCGAGATCTAGATCCAGCCCTGAGTTCTGTGTATAAGAAAAGAAGTGAACTAATCTCACATCTGTCCAAATATCCCGGCAGCTTCTATGTGGTGAAACTAGACTCCGTGGTTGACCAGATCACTAATGGCTGAGTGATCCTGGAGCAGGGTTCCTCTACACTATCCCCCTTTCCTCCCAAGTACACAGCTGACTGAGAGTGGCTTCTAAGACAGATTCCGCACCTGTCCCGGGAGGAATCCGGTGAGGCCCTTATCTAGAAGGTTCAATCTTTCAAGATGGTTAACTAGCCAACGTGCTAGGTGTTTCTCTGTGGTCTTGACCACAGCAAGGAGTAGTGTAATGAGTCCGTAGTGGGGGTTTTTTTAGCACTGAGGGCTCCAGCCCTGCTTTTTCAATAGATGAGGTTACAAACTCTTTGCTAAGGAGCTGAGGAACCATTGATAACCAATTGAATGGGTTCTCCTACTACAGGGAGGAGGTTTTGAGGAAGGACATAGAGCAGGGGCCTCCGGAGAGAAGGGATTGAGGCTTGATAAGATGACGTTTACTGTCATTTCTTTCACATCCTTTCTTCGTATCTATTTTTACCACAATGTTATAACCATGTTGACTTTAAATTTTTGCATACTGAGTTTTCAATTTTTTTCAATTTTATAATACTCATGGTGTTGTCTAATGCCCTTTCCCCCTTGCGATGATTGATAATGTTCGAATTATTTCTTGGAATGTAAAGGGTTTACGTAATACTGTCAAGAAGCAAAGGGTGCTTACACATCTTTCCAAATTGCAATGTAAGATTGCTTTGTTACAAGAAACTCATCTTAATGACAAAGATGTCAACTCCCTTAAAAAACAATGGGTAGGTTATGTTTATAATTCCCCAGCTAAAGATAGGAAAAATGGAGTGGCAATACTATTTCACAAGTCCCTTTCCCTTACTATAGAAAGCGAGGAAAAGGATGCAGATGGACGATGGCTTCTTCTCCACACTCTTATAAATAGATCCCGTATTTCTCTCCTTAATATTTATGGTCCCACAGGTATTGACTCCCAGTTTTGGCAATCCATGTCACACACCCTTCACTCATGCTCTGCCTCTAATCTCATAGTGGGGGGGGGACTGCAATCAAGTCATGGACCCCTTTACAGATAGGAAATCCTCTGCTAGATATATTCCTAATAAAATGCAAAAGACCTTTGTCAGCACAATACTTTCGAGAGGCCTGGTTGATACCTGGCGGATATATAACCCCAACTGTTTGGAATTCACCTTTTACTCTCCCACTCATAACTCTACATCTAGAATTGATTATATTTTTTTGAGCCCACACCTTCTTCCCAATTTACAACATGCTGAGATTGGATCCATTGTTATTTCTGATCACGCCCCCGTCGTTATCAATATAGATCTCCCTTCCCTACCCTCTAAATCTCGGCGTTGGCGCTTCAATAATTATCTCTTCAAAGACCCTACTTTTATTGGGCGCTTTAAAGATTTGTGTCAGAATTCTTTCTTTTAAATGATATTCCAGATATGCCCTTTCATACTATCTGGGACTCTTTTAAAGCGACAGCCAGAGGCTTTATCATTGACTATGTATCTATCAAAAAGAAACAATATTGTAAGGAGTCTGCCTCCATTCTGTCTTCTATTATGAAATTAGAACATGCGTATTTTACTTCCAATGGTGAGGTTACTCTTAGGAATTTGGTCCAAGCTAAACTAAACTTTAATAGAAAATCCACGGAGGAAGCTTCCGGGACACTACTAAAAATTAATTCCAAGTTTTATGGGGGTTGCAACAGAACTGGTAAACTGTTGGCGAATTATTTGAAGATTAAGTCCCAACGATCTAGGATAGCTAAAATTATCGATGATAGTGGTGTTAGTCGCTTTAAAGATGAAGAGATATTGAAATGTTTTACGGACTTCTACAAGACCCTATATATCCCTGAATTCTCCCCCTCCGACGCTGACTTGGACTCATTTTTTGATTCATTACCCCCCGCTCTCCCCCCCTGATTGCTCTATATTGGATATAGATATGTCCCTTTCTGAGATTAAGTCAGCCCTGTCTAAGTTACCTAAGGACAAGTCCCATGGCCCAGACGGCTTTACTGCTGAATTTCGTTCTTGTTTTTCTCAAATCCTTTTGCCTCATCTTCCTTCTCTTTTTCAACATTTTGTTTCTCATAATGAGGCTCGAGGTTCTTTTCTTAAAGCTATGATTTGCTTAATTCCGAAAAAAGATAAAGACCCTTCTCTGTGTGCTAATTATCGTCCCATCTCATTGATCAATTTAGATTGTAAAATTTTTGCTAAGGTACTGGCCCTTCGTATTAATCAGGTACTTTCAGAACTGGCTGGTTCCGAACAGACGGGATTCGTTAAGGGAAGGACTTTTGCTGATAACTCCAGAACTTGTCTTAATATTATTCATCTAGCTTCTAAGAGCTCCTCCCCCGTTGCAGCCATAACCCGTGACGTGGAGAAAGCTTTTGACCGTATTCATTGGCCTTTTATGATGCGTGCCCTCAAATGGCATGGTTTTGGCCCCCCGAGCCTGTCCCTGATTAATCTGTTATATTCCTCCCCAACTACCTCAGTTTTTGTTAACGGATCTCAATCTTCTTATTTTACTTTACAACGTGGTACTCGTCAAGGTTGTCCTCTCTCTCCTTTGCTCTTTGTCCTTTCTCTTGAACCTTTTCTTCACTCTCTGCGTCATTCTTCCACTTTCCAAGGTTTCAAACATAAGGCTATTGAAATCAAATTTACCGCTTATGCAGATGATATTATGTTATATATTTCTGATCCCCTTACTTCTTTGCCTGCCTTCACAGGTCTCTTATCCTCTTATGCCTCCCAGTCCGGTTCCAAGTTAAATTTTTCTAAATCCGAAGTGCTTCCATTGAACAAATATTGTTTAAAAAGTATGTTCGGTGTGACCGATTTTAAATTGAACATTAATAATATCACTTGCCTGGGAATTAAATATTCTTCTTCAATTGTAAGAACGGTTCCGCTTAATTTGGAAGATGTTTTATTAAAAATTAATAACATGGCAGAAAGATGGTCTCCCCTCTTTTTGTCTTGGTGGGGTAGACTGGACACAATCAAAATGATGCTGCTCCCTGTTATCAACTTCTATCTGTCCATGTTACCAGTGAAACTTCCATTAACATTTTTTAAAACCCTTAATGGTACTTTGAGTAAATTTCTTTGGAATGGTCGAAAAGCCCGTATTTCTTTGTCTTTTCTGTCTGCTCCTAAGGATCGGGAGGTGTCCAATTTCCCAATTTTCGACAGTATCTCTCCTCCTTTTTAATCCGTCAAATGTTACCTTATTTGTCCTCCTCGGAAGATATTCCTGCATCTGTTTGGCATAAACTAGAGGAATCCTTGATTCACCCTTTCCCTTTTTCTTCTTTAGCCAATTTTACCCATCCTCCTCGTTCTTTTAACCTCCCGACCATTTCACAATTTATTTCAACCTTTCATCCAGTAAAGCGTAAATCCCACACTCCTGTACAAATATTTCTAGACTCACCTCATTGGCATAATAAATCCATTAGATTGTCCAACCGTACTATTTTCTGGAAAACTTGGGCGGCTAAGGGGATTTTTCTGGTTAAACATTTAATACATGGTTCCCTTTTTCTTTCTCCCCAGGAAGTTCAATCTAAGTTCGGCCTACCTGTCTCCTCACTCCTTAGGTATGACTCTTTAAGATTGCTTTTAACTAATCAGTTTTCTCTCCTCTCCGGATCTCCCCTCCGCCTTAGACACCATTTTAGAACCTCTGTCCACCTCTCTTTCCCTTCGCGCCTCTCACATTTACAAATATCTTCATTTTTCCTCTCCTAACCGCCCCAAGACTAAAGTTGAACTTTTATGGGAATCTGATTTGCAACGCACCCTCTCTACTCACACTTGGAACTCTATCTGGGCACGTATACACCGTACCTCCTGTACTGCCAGCACTACTCAGACCCTTTATTATTTTTATCAGAGGTTATTTTTAACGCCATTATCTCTTTCCAAGCATAGTTTAGGTCTATCCCCGAACTGCTGGACCTGCAAAAACACCCCTGGCTCATTTATAGACTCCTTTTTTCTTTGCCCCAGCATTACTCTGTTTTGGACCAAGATATGTGAATCAATCTCCTCCATTTGCTCCATTAATTTTCCTTTTGACATCCACTCCATATTCTTGGGAAGTACTTCTGTATATTGGATTGGATCTCGCAGGGTGGGCATTTTTGTGGATTTGTTAATTGCTATTGCCTTTCAGATAATTACATCTAATTGGAAGGATGCCTCCAAGTTCTCTTTTTCTGCTTGGTGGAATCTTCTCTGTTATCATCACAGATTACCTATCCACTACTGCATTGCGCAACAAAGACAATTCCTTCGTATATCAACCACCATGAGTATTTTGTTTCATCTCTTTTACATAGTTATTATAACTCAATGTATGGTTCCTACTTTGTTTTCAGAAATAATATAATGATTGTACTTTGGTAGTTCTACATATCATATCTGATAAGGATGTTGTTTTCTTTTTCCTTTTCTTTGTTTTCTTTTCCTTTCTCTTCTCTCCTCTCTTCTTTTTTCTTTTTTAGCTTTCTTCCTATTCTGAAAAATTTTAAATGCTATTCTGTTTCTAGGTACAACTTTTCACTAATGCTTTCATATTCTGGTTTTATTTGTTTGACAATGATAGTTGTTTTAAGTTTTTCACTTCTCCATATTATACATTTTGCCTGTTAGTTTTTGCCATTTCTCTATACTTATTGCTGTAATGTTGTACCTATGTTCTTATTTGCTTCAATAAAGCTTCTTAAACTAAAAAAAAATGACGTTTACCTTGTTAGGGCTGAATGGGGGGAGTGCTTCTGAGAGGGAAACCGGGGTAGTGTTCCCCAGTTCCCTGATGGAAATGAGGGTGCAGCCTCCCTGAACCTAAACTTCCTAATTCATCTTGAGGATTTTGGCAGGAAAAAATGAGACCATCAGATGGTATCTGAGGAAGGTAAGGGGCCCCTGACTTGGAAGATGGAGGAGGGCAGAATTCCTTCACGATCGTGAAAAGATCTTTGGAGATGATGGATGAAGATTGAAACTGAAAGTCTGCCACATGGTGGCGCTGTTTGTCTAATTTAGAGATGAGCACAACAGTTGTCAATTACTTTAAATGAGACTAATCCCTGTCGCCCAAGCCTCTCACAGCTTTGAGGGCCTGGATGGTCTGAGTTGTCACAGTGTAGCTGTGTTGGTGCTGTCACTGGCAGCGCTGGAAGGGGCAATGGGTGGTGCAAGCTGCAGTGGTCTCCTGACGAGGGCCCAGGCGCTTATGTTTTTTTTTTACAAATTAAACACTGCTTACAGGTTTTCGGCGATATAATTTTTCCTGGTGGAATTTTGTTGAGAAAATAAACAACTATTTAGAGTTTCAAACCTCAGAATGGGGAAAACGTGCAGTTTTTCCGTGTTATCCCCCATTCCGAGGTGCAGAACTCACAGTGATGCGAGAACAGCCCACTCAGTATATAATCCACCCGCAGTATTTGGTGTTTACCGGGTACAGGATTACCGCAGAAATAACGAGCAACTCGAAGGGAAGTATTTTCACACTCATGCACTAGACCTGACGCAGTGTGCACCACTGTTGTCCAGATAATGCCATATTTTTACACACTCAGCTGTTGATTGCCACTGGTTGGGTTCACTTTGAATAAAGAGAGAGCCGTTTAGTATGTTTTTTGCTTCTTGTTGCTGGGAGGCCTTTCAACAAACACAAAAAAACAGAATCAAAACTGTACAAAAGCGTCATGGTACATAGGCACCGGGCCGACAGCCCATTTTTCATTGATATAGAAATATACGTTTATATATATAGTTATATATTTATATAAATTAGGAAACATTGCCATGAAATACAGAGAAGCTTTATGAACCCAGAAAACGTTCACAGTTTGTTTGACATTGGACGGAGGGGTTTAGGGGTTCGTGGGGGTAAAACTGCATTTAACACACAAGACATGTAATTTTCTTTGACCCAATTGGGGGGTCAACGTCGAGTGGCTTTGCTGGAATATCTTCCATTTGTCACTTCTGGCCAAGTAGGCGTCGTTGAGGGCGTTTCTAGAGAGAGAAAGAGCAACAGGTTAGATGTACGAAGAATGCTGTTAAAACCGTAGCGCTTCTTGACCTCTTCAGGGATAGGAAGCGCTATACAAGTCCTGCAAGTACAATATAGCACATGTACAGTGTATGCAAAGAGGATGGGCCCCGTGACGCGTGAGACGGGAAGCCTGGTGCCTACAGTCAGTCTCTCTCTCTCTCTCTCTCTCTCTATATATATATATACACACACACACACACGCACACACGCACGCACGCACGCACGCACGCACGCACACACACACACACACACTCTCTCTCTCTCTCTCTCTCTCTCTCTCTCTCTTGCACGCCACAGTCGCATCTCTGTGCAGCCGCGCAATCTGCCTGCACAGCAGTGTCGCAGTTTGCCATATTACCCTATGTGTGCTGATTAGGTGAAGGCAAATTTGAAACTTTCCCCCCTGATATCGGGGAAATCAGGAAAGTACACCCTTTGCGAAGTCGGGCGAAGTTCTCTCAAGGTAAATTAAGACCGCCCAGCTCTCGGCAATTTTTTGCAGCCGGAAGCCATGCCCACAAACGATGGGCAGATGATCTGGCTGTAGGGAATCGATAACATGCCTGCCAACTCATCCACATTTAGAGGGCGCCACCCTCGTTTTTAGGTCTTGCCTAGCGACGCAGCACATGCGCTGCCCGCTTGGCGAGATCTATTGTTGTCGATTTCTTTTCGGAAGGGGGACAGGAGATGTGCATGCATGCGGAGGACAGGAGATGTGCACGCGTACGGCTCGAGGCGTTAGCCCAACGTGCGCATGGCGCGCTTTCACTTACCCTCCCTCCCCCGCCGTTCTTAACTTTCACACTGAGCGCAGCGCCCGCTTCAAGGACACCGCGCTCAGTGTTAAAGTAAAAAAAAAAAAAAAACGAGCGCTGTGTCCACGGCGCGTTACGATCCGAATAGTCTTAGATTGTCAAAATGCTGCCACGCTCTTTATGTCATGCTTTTAAGTTGTGGGTAAAAAAACAATGAACGTGCTTTCACTTTCTGCAGTTTGGGTCCCTGTGCGGCTGTTTGTGCCTCAAGCGTGATGCAGAGATGAGTGCACGCGTTGGCTTTCCTCTTTTGAGGGTTGCTGTGGGGCAGGCGGAGGCGGAGTGTGGGCACCTTTGCTGCCCTCAATTAATTGGCTCGGCGGCGTCGAGCACACTCCTGCCCCGATGCCTCATCCCCCTAAGGGGGGCTTGGGGGGGGTAGCCGACCGCAGGGAGGTCCCCCCCCCGGGCAGTTTGGGAGGGGCGGGGGGGCGGGGGGGAGCGGGCTGCAAGACAGCCATTTTATCTTTGGGCTTGTTTTTTATAGCCCAATTGGAGCCCAAGCATAAATGCTTTGGGCTCCTGCTCCCGGCCACCATTTTAGGTTTGGTGACCTGGTGGCCGGGAGCTTTAGCGTTGGGAATTTTTGTGTCAGGTAGGGTCTTTAGGGTATTACGATTGTTCAGCGTCGGGATCACAGTAGAGGAAGTCACGTTATATCTGGAGAAGACTACCGCGTTTTGGAGGCCCTCCGGCTCCTGAGCGAGGCGGGCCGGATGGACCTGGTAATTGGAGCAGGGGCAGGGACGGCGCGCCCGGTGCGGCAGGCCTCGGCGGGAGTGGCAGCGGCCGTTGCCGCCTGCACGTCGCCGAAGCGACAAAGACTGTCGGTAAGTGAGCGGGGCCGCCCGCGAGCTAAAAAGACGGCCCCGACAGTCATTTTGGAGCCTGGGGAGGGGGATAGGGCCGGGGCCACAGGAGTTATGGGGCGCGGGGGTGGTGTAACACCTGCTAAGGCAGGGGAAAGGGCTACTGCATCGGTGGGGCCGGCAGCGGCCTTAGCGCCAGTTGAGCGCTCGTGTTCCTCCCCCGCGGGGGTGTTGCAGCGCGGGGGAAGGCGGGGCGGGATGCGGCGATCGGCCTCTGTGCCTTGCGCGCTTTTAGTGGCAGCATCTGGGGAGGCTGGGGAGCCTGAGGCAGGGTTTGGGAGCAGGGCGACCAGCAGTGACATGGCGGGAGAGGGCGGTGAGTGTATGCCCCCCCCCCCGCTCGTGCGACGGAGGCAGCAGAAGCAGTTAGCAGGGAGTGGGGTGGGGAAGCTGGACCTTCTGGTGTCAGTGTCCATGGGGTAATGGGCTGGTCTGGGGTTGTTACGGGGAGCAGGGGCAGCGCTGATTTTGTGGCAGGCAGGGAGGGGGAGGCAGGTGATAGGCAGATATACAGCCCCCTGCTTTTTTCCCCCCCTTATTCTGGAAGGGCCGAGATGGGGTCGGTGGGGGGCAGCTCCTTGGGGGAGGGAGAGTGGGCTCAAGTGGGAGGGTGGGGTAGCCAACAGACCTTTTTTCCCCTAGCAGGGATGGGGCGGTCAGGGAGGGCACACATATAAGCTGGGGGGAGTGGGCACCTCGAGATGGGCGGTGAGGTTTCGGGCTGGGGGCGGGGAGGGGCAGGGGGATATTACTCGGGGATTTGGACACGGCCGGAGGGGACCAGGCTTGGGAGGGGTTAGATATCTTTCCGTCTTGGGCGGAGGGGGTGCGGGGCTTGGGTGTGGGGGAGAGGCAAGAGGCACAGCGGGCGCGGGAGCATAGGGGGGGACGCGCGGGCTAAGGAGGCCATTGGTGGTGGGGGGGCAGGGGAGGGGGACAGGTAGGGTTTGGGGATACGTTAGAGGGGAGGGGTGCAGGTCGGGGTTGGGACCCAGCGGCGGCAGTGGTACAGGCGGAGTTGGAATGGAGTGGGGAGGAAGAGGGGGGGATTCCCCCCCCCTGGTGGGTTCGGTGAGGTCTAGGCGGTTTAGTCGTAATAGGGAGCTTTCGCCGGATTTGCGGGGGCCGTGTTTTCAGGCAGGTGTGAGGGAACCGGCACATCAGTCCAAACTTTTTCTTTACAGGGCAGGGAGCGTCGCAGTGTTGCGGACTCGGTAGGGCGCGGTGCGGCCCAATTACACCGAGGAGAAGGGAGGGTGGAGCCTTGCGCGGCGCATCCCGTACCGGCGGGGGATCCCGTCGAGGCCAGCACACGAAGGTCCTGTACGACCTCGCTGGCCCCACCGACGGACAGGGCACGTTGGTCCGACATTACAGCGGTGATGGATGTGCAGAGAGGTCAACGCATGGGGGAGTATCGGCGGGTACAGTCGGCTCCCCCGCAAGGAGGACATTCTGGGGCCGTCAGGGCCAGTGTGGGGCAGGTTGGGTCCGGTAGGGCCCGTGCTGTGGTTTTTGCTCCAGAGGTGCTCCAAGTGGAGGAGCCAATTGTGTTGGACTATGATGAGGACAGCCCCGAGGAAGGGGAATTGCGGGAGACTGAGGAGGGGGGGCCCTCTCATGTTTTTACTAGTTTTTTGCAGGTTCCGGGAGTGGTGCCGCACAGAACGGCAGTGGCGTCTGGATCCAGGAGGGAGCGCGGCCCCGCAGTGAGGGTTCCCCGGACAGTGGATCAAACAGAGACAGGGGCAAGGAGGTCGGTGTCCGTCCGGGCATCCTCGTTAGAGCCAGGTGAGACCGGTAGAACACAGGCCAAACCTAAGATGGTGTCTGTGGGGACAGGGTAAGGGGGGTTGGGGGTGGAGTGACGGAAGGGAGATTACACAAGGGGAAATACGTGAAGGATACGGGGGTGGGAACAGGAGAAGGGGGATAGCACTGGGCGACAAGGTAGAAAGCGGGACAAACACAGAAGCAGTGTTGGGGGTAAAGAGCCGTTGGAGAGTAAGGAATTGAAAATTAAGAAGCTGCCCTACATGGGCGTGACAAAACCTTTGGGGGCCCATTTAATGCTGTTAACCAAAGAACGTATATGGAAAGGGGAATATGTGGAAATACTGAATCTCCTGCATAGGGAGGTGAGGTCCAAAGAGGGCTCGAAAGAGGAGGAATATGAGCTGGCCAAGCGGCCTAAGGTGCCGTTGACCATTGAGAATTGGACGGCAGCATTTTTAATATATGCTAGTGTGTACTGCGAAAAGTTCCCGGAGCGCAGCGTAGCCATATTTAAATATCTCGATGTGATACGGAAGGCGCAAATTACAAGTGGAGGGTACGCTTGGGCCCAATATGACGAAGAGTTCAGGGCCCGTATGGCTTGGGACCCTGAGGCAAAATGGGGGGAGTTAGATACAGACTTATGGCAGCATACAATGGGGGCAGCGTCGGGTGGCAAGACCATTTTTACAGCTAGCGGATTGCCGTTGGTATACCGGCCCTTTCAGGGGAAGCCCACCCGGGGAGGGGGTGGGAGGCGCAGCCGCGACACAAGCTGGAGCTGGGGCGTGCTGGGACTTCAATAAGGGCTTATGCACAAGGGAGTATTGCAAGTACCGCCATGAATGTTCCAAATGCGGGAAGCGCCATCCCCTGGTTAACTGTTGGGGCATTAAGCCACAGGGAGGTCAGCAGTGGCAGCAGTCAGGCGCCGGCACGTCTGCCCCCCGCATCAATTCCAGAGCGGCAGGGGTGGGAAAGGACCACAGGGTACTGGGCCCAAAGGCTCCTACGCCAGTTAGGGTAACAAAGCTGGCGGAGGTACTCCAGGGGTATGGGGATTTGGGGGCCCAACGGGTGCTTCTGGAGGGATTTCAGTGGGGGTTTCGTTTGGGTTACCAGGGTCCAAGGCAGAGAAGGTGGGCGGATAACCTGAAGTCAGCGGCAGAACACAGGGAGGTAGTCCAGGATAAATTAAACAAGGAGGTAAGGGAAGGGAGGATGGCGGGCCCCTTTGACGATTGGCCAGTAGACAACTTGATCATATCACCCATCGGGGTGGTCCCCAAAAAGGAAGAAGGACAGTACAGACTGATTCAACACTTGTCATGGCCGGAGGGGTCTTCAGTTAATGATTTTATCGATGAGGAGGCTGCCTCAGTGTCATATTCCTCGGTTGACGTGGCCATGTCACTTGTTGTGACCGCGGGCGCAACTGCAGAAATGGCAAAGTGTGACATTAAATCGGCATTCCGGCTGCTTCCAGTCCATCCAGATGATTGGGATCTTCTGGGTATCCATTTTGAGGGTAAATGGTACGTGGACAAAGCATTGCCGATGGGTTGCTCTATGTCATGTGCTTTATTTGAACGTTTCAGCACCTTTTTGCAGTGGTATTTCACGCAGCACACGGGTCACACATTGGTGACGCACTACTTGGACGATTTCTTCTTTGTAGGTTCCCCCGGCTCCACGGAATGCCAGATAGCTCTGGACACTTTCCATGAGCTCATGAGGGAACTGGGGGTGCCATTGGCACCCGAGAAGACAATTGGTCCATCTACAACTTTGTCCTTTTTGGGGATCGAAATTGATGCGGTGGCAATGCGGGCTCGCTTGCCAGAGGATAAAAAAGTGAAAATGTTGGAGTTACTGGACAAGATGTTGTCAAAGCAGAAAGTGACAGTAAAGAGCATTCAGGTGTTGCTGGGTCACCTTAATTTTGCCTGCAGGGTAGTCAGAGCGGGGAGGACTTTTTGTAGGAGGTTGGGTCGGGCATTAGCAGGACAGCATTTGCCGCATCACCATGTGCGCTTGGCGGCAGGGGTGAAGGAGGATTTGCGGATGTGGTCAGTTTTTCTACACTCTTTAATGGAGTGCCATTGGCCAGGGAGGATGACGTCCGGTGGGACGTGCAAATCTTTTCTGATGCCGCAGGCAGTGACGGCTTTGGCATTTATTGGCAAGGTAGGTGGTGTGCTGAGAAGTGGCCTCCACAATGGAAGGATGGGGGAGGAGCATAGCCTTTCTGGAGCTTTTCCCGTTATTGGTGGCTTTGACCCTGTGGGGCGAGGAGTTGGCGCACAAGAGGGTCTTGTTTCGTGTGGACAACATGGCAGTGGTAGAGATTGTTAACAGACAGTCGACCAGAGATGAACAGATTCTCAAGTTGCTGCGAGTGTTTGTGTTAGGCTGCCTTAGACACGACATTGCATTCAGGGCCTTGCACATCCCTGGTGTGGACAATGACATAGCGGATGCCTTGTCTCGTTCGCAGTGGGGGAGATTCCGTGGGCTGGCCAAGGAGGCGGACAGGACACCGACCCCAATGCCGGAGCATCTTTGGTATGTAGGCAACGTAGGGTGCTACAATTGGTGGTAGGTTCTTTGTCTGTGGCCACGCGGGCGGCTTATGCGCTGGCATGGAGGGATTTCCTGGCATCAGGAGCCTGCAGGCGGGAGGAGAGTTGGCGGCGGTCTGAGGATGTGATCCAGTTTATCCTAGGCCTTATAGAGAGAGGCCTTTCCAGGGTGACTATCGCCGGGAAATTAGCGGGAATCTCTTTTATGGGAAAACTCTTTGGGGTTACTCCCCTCAGCAGGGGAAGTGGGGAGGAGGATGCTAGAAGGCTGGGCTAGGGAGCGGGGAGGGGTGCGTTTTCCAGGAGCCCCTTTCATGGCAGATTCTGGCCAGGTTGTTGGAAGCTTTACCAGGGGTTTGTAGGGACGGTTTTGAAGCATGTTTGTTTTCTACTCTGATGGTGTTCATGTTTTTGGGGCGTTTAGAGTCTCGGAACTCCTGGGTACCAAGTTAAAAAGGGGCATCAGTTGGCAGGATGTGTTTTTCGCGGAGAAGGGGATACATATTTGGCTGGCCAATTCTAAAACTGATCAGAGAAGCCTAGGGAAAGGAATTTGGTTGGAGGCGGCGGCCCCAGTTTCAACATGTCCTTTGCAGTGGGCGCGCCGTTGGAGATCTTTGGCGGGAGGTGTTGGGGCCGACTGGGTTTTTCTGCATCACAATGGGTCCCGGGTAACGGATTATCAGTTGCGCATGGTACTGCGTAAGGCATTGCAGAGTATTGGGCTGGATGGGGCGCGTTATGGGACGCATTCATTCAGGATCGGGGCAGCAACAGAAGCGCACAACCGAGGTTGGTCACAGGGGGACATTATGCGGCTGGGGCGCTGGTCGTCAGACTGTTTTCAGCGCTATGTGAGAAGGACCGCGGAGGAGGCGCATGCGTCATCCTCTTTGTTGTGAGTCTTATTCTAATTTTTCTCATTTCAGGTTCGGTGGCTGGGCCTCAATCCAAGGAATTGACCATTTGGATAGTGGGGCATTCATTCATCAAATGGGCGCAGATTCAGGCACGACGCAGTTATTTTGGGGAAAGGTTGGATTTCAATGACAGTGTATTTAGAATTGTTTGGAAAGGCAAGGGAGGGATGCTTTGGAAAGAATTGTTAACATGTCTAAATAAATGGATGGTGAGGGGTCAGTGCCCGGATGTCCTGTTGATTCACCTGGGCGAGAATGATCTATGCGGAGTAAAGGGGGTGGTGTTGCTGAGGGCAATGAAGAGGGATCTGTCTCTTTTAAGGGAGCGATGGTCAGGGTGCCACGTTTTGTGGACTGAATTGGTCCCGCGCAGGGTTTGGAGGGGGCTATGAACCCCGGGCTATTGACAAGGCACGGAGGAAAGTGAACTCGGAAATTTCTAGGTTTTGTCGGGGAATAGGTTTTGGGAGAGTGACACACAAAGAGATACGATTTGAGAATGGGGAGTTTTTTCGGGATGACGGAGTGCATTTATCCAGGCTTGGAATGGACCTCTATTTACTTGAGATTCGGGAGGTGTTGGCGAGATGCTTGAATGTTCAGAGACATGCGGTTTAAAGTTTGAGAGGGGATAGCCTACCCTGGGGGGGCAGAAAGAGGGGGGGTAGTTCCCCCCCCCTACTTTCTGGGTGGCGGGGGTCATTTGAAGTTTGCCAGGGTTGGCAGGGGTTTGGTGATTATTTTTGAAGTTGGGTTTATCGACAGGGAAAGGGTAGGCAGGTTACTTGTTATTTCGGTTACACAGGTTGGGGGTTTGACAGCTGGAAAGGGGCAGGCAGGGGAAGGCGTTTAACGGACGGGTTGAATTTATAGGGTTATACGTTGATGTATTGTTTGATGGTTTGTAATGTTGTAATGTACGGGTGGGGGCGGGCTCAAAGAAAATGCTAGGGGTGGGGGCGGGGCACGGGGGTGTTAGGTAAATGGTTAATTAGTGAGGCTTAGTTTTGTAAGGCTGTTGGCCGAGGTATTTATATTGTTATGTGCACCTGTTTCAATAAAAGTGGCCTTTTACACACAGTCACTGGTTTGTGGTCTGCTCTCCCACCCCTCCCTCCCAAGGGGGGCTTGGGGGGGTAGCCGACCGCAGGGAGGTCCCCCCCCCGGGCAGTTTGGGAGGGGCGGGGGGGAGCGGGCTGCAAGACAGCCATTTTATCTTTGGGCTTGTTTTTTATAGCCCAATTGGAGCCCAAGCATAAATGCTTTGGGCTCCTGCTCCCGGCCACCATTTTAGGTTTGGTGACCTGGTGGCCGGGAGCTTTAGCGTTGGGAATTTTTGTCCCTCCCCATTATTATATATATTTATTATATGTTCATTACTGGGGTTTTTTCCCCCCTTTTTCCTGGGCAAAAATTTTTAAGGGGGCTTTTTTGGGACAGGTGTACAGGGTGCTGTTTATGTACTGTCGCTTGGAACAGGTGCTGTGCGGGGGTCATTTGAAGTTTGCCAGGGTTGGCAGGGGTTTGGTGATTATTTTTGAAGTTGGGTTTATCGACAGGGAAAGGGTAGGCAGGTTACTTGTTATTTCGGTTACACAGGTTGGGGGTTTGACAGCTGGAAAGGGGCAGGCAGGGGAAGGCGTTTAACGGACGGGTTGAATTTATAGGGTTATACGTTGATGTATTGTTTGATGGTTTGTAATGTTGTAATGTATGGGTGGGGGCGGGGGCGGGCTCAAAGAAAATGCTAGGGGTGGGGGCGGGGCACGGGGGTGTTAGGTAAATGGTTAATTAGTGAGGCTTAGTTTTGTAAGGCTGTTGGCCGAGGTATTTATATTGTTATGTGCACCTGTTTCAATAAAAGCGGCCTTTTACACACAGTCACTGGTTTGTGGTCTGCTCTCCCCCCCCCACCCCTCCCTCCCAATGACTGCCAGCGCACAGGTGAGGAGGCGGACCCGAATGGAACACTCAGAAATGATTTCTACTGGGAGAACGACCGTCACCAATCCAGCGCCAGAAAGTATCTGCTGGACGAAAAATCATCACACTGCCAGACAGGCATAAGTCGCGAGGAGCAGTTGGAAAGGTTCCATTATGTGCTAGAGGGAATGTCGGAAAGCCGAGCTTCTCTGAAAATAAACGATTTCGTTTTCACGTGGGGCTGCTGCGCAGCAACTTAAATCACAAAATATAGGCTTTGCCTGGTGCAGGATATTCTCTGTAGAAATACCCTAAGAGTAGAAAAATCAGAGGAGCTTTGTATTGTTGTGTACCTGTGCATCTGTAAATAGATTTCTCTCTTTCACAATGGTAGACACCACGACATGAAACAACGGCTAACGTGTTCATTCAGTGCTCTCGCCGGGACGTAGCGACCGTTGGTGCAGGTGGTGCAGTGGCACCGGGGGCCACAGAGGCCGATTGAACCCAGATTACATTTGTACTCAATTCAAACGGCAGCCGGGGGAGGGTGGGAAAGTGGAGGCGGTATTTCCTTCCCAGCACTAAGACCAAGGCACATGTCACACTGGCTATTTACTACCTTCGCTGCCACTTGACATGATGTGCTAATATCTGTTGGTATCAGGCGCGCAACGCCCATTGGGCTCAAAGGGCTTCAGCCCTCCCCCCCCCCCCGTCGTGTGTGTCAGCCCGGGCTGAGACAGCTTCCCGGGCACACACACAGCCGCACCCGAGTACTTCACAGGCCTTTAAAAGACCATTTACTTACTTGATGGGAAATCATGTCTGTTATTTTTGTAAGAGTTCTTCACCTTTTGGATTCCTTATAATTTTGTCGCAGCGGGATTCTGACAGTTTCACTTTCATGGCAGCGGGGCCGCTGCACTTTCATGGCAGCGGGGCCGCTGCACTTTCATGGCAGCGGGGCCGCTGCACTTTCCTTAAAGAAGAAAGAGCGGGGCGTGGGAAGAGCGCTAGATTTTCATTACAGGAGAAGAGTTCCCAAACTTTCATAAAGAGGGGGGTAGGTTTGTAGTGCCATGCTCTTTGTTGCAAGTGCGAAACTTCTAATAGTAAAAGGGACCCTCACTTTATTTACGGAGGCGAAAAGCACTTGGACCCACATAAACCGGCAAAAAACTGCACATGCACTCAAATAGGAAACACCGGGGCATATTAGCAAGAACATGCGATAAATATCGCAAACCTTGCTTAGCGCGCCTTTTTTTATCGCCGGCTATCGCTGGATATTACCGCGGAAATAACATGCTATTAGCAAGGTTTATCTCCATTGCGATAAAATATCCAGCGATAGCGGCAAAACCCAGCTTTAACGCGAGAAATCCAGCGATAAAATCCTATCGCTAATTCTGGGGACTTAACCCTACAATCCACCTCCCATTGACTTTCATTGCTAAGTCATGTTTTTATCAGTTCTAAAAAACAAGCGCTAATCGGGGTTAGCGCGCGTCTTTTTATCGCTTCGCAGGTATTGCTAATAGGCGATAGGTATGTAAGCGACTGTTTTCTGTCGCTTTTAGTTGGGAACGCCTACCTTGCATGTCATTAGCGATAATTATCGCTGACATGCAAGGCGATGTAAAACCCGGCCGCTATCGCCTGAAAGCTGTCGCTAACGCCTGTTAGCGACAGCTTGCTAATAGGGCGTTAAAAATATCGCCGCTTTAGCGGCAAAAAGTGCCGCTAAAGCGGCGATAAAGCCCTTGATAATATGCCCCACCGATCGTTCATTGGGGCGATGAGATTCCGGGTTCTCAACATTTTTTTAGGAGTAGAAAAAAAAAAAAGCACTTTCATTATCGGCGGGGAGTCCCCACACTTCTATGGCAGAGGAGAAAAGCACACGCAATTTTATTTCACTGGACACTCCTTGCACTTTCCCTACGGGGAAATTACATGTGGAGCCGCCAACACTTTTATCCCAGAGGAGAACAGTCCTTTCACTAAGAGGGGGTTTAGAAGGGTAGCATGACTCGGCACTTTCTTTACACGGAGAACACCGCACTATTATTCCAAAGGAGAAAGGCTCCTGCACTGCACTTTCATTAGATGGGAAGAGCCTCCCTACCAATAATGCAGATGAGAAATGCATTTGCATTTTCATTTCGGAGGGAAACCCCCCATACAGGTTCCTTACTGGAGTGTCCACCTTGCTTATCGGCAGGGCACAAGTCCTATAACAAGCATTTGCAATACAATAGGTCACGCAGTTACAAGAGTTTCAGCTATTGGCATTGTAAATAACAATGCCTTTTATTTATGTTTTTAAAACAAAAACAAAAATAAAAGGCATTATTATTTGCAATGTCAATAGCTCAAACTCGCGTAAATGCGAGACCTATTGGCTATGCCAATGCTTGTTCTTCTTTTCTTCCACTTGGCAAACAAAATGCCTCCTAAGACTTTAATGGGTCACCCACTTTTCAAACCTTTATCGACTGCCGAAAGGTTTTCATTCTCCGTTCACCTTAATGAGACCACCCTCTTACATTTTTGCGGCAAGAGGTTGACAGGTATGCAATAAGCGCCTGGTTACAGCTGCGCACAGAGGGGGCAATATTGGACCTTGAGTGGTAGCCATTGACGCACCGCTGCTCAGGCCTACTCTTACCCTGAGCAGGAGGGGTTCAAAGGCGGCCACTCACCAGCGCACACCAGCGAAGTCCCGCCACCAAATCGCAGCACTTTGCTGTTCAGCAGCGGCAGTCCTCCTGGCGCCACTCGTAATTCTGAGCGCCAAGTGCATGTCTTCCATTGCAGGTATGGTGGGTTGTTGGCGAAGTGTGATCTTGGTCACCAGGAATGGTGGGGTTAACTGTTTTGCAGATGCATGTGATTTATACAGTGTGATCTTGGTCATCAGTATGGTGATGGTGAGGTGGTGGTATTAACTGCCTTGGAGATGTATGTGACTGACACAGTGTGATCTTGGTCACCAGGTACGGTGGGGTGGTGATATTAACTGCCTTGGAGATGTATGTGACTGACACAGTGTGATCTTGGTCACCAGGTACGGTGGGGTGGTGATATTGACTGCTTTTTAAATGTTTACGACTGATACATTGTAATCTGAATCACCAGCTACGGAGGGGTGGTGATATTAACTGCTGTGTATGATATATGTGTCTGACACAGTGTGATCTTGGTCACCAGGTATGGTGCAGTGGTGGTATTAACTTCCTTGTAGATGTATGTGACTTACACAGTGTGATCTTGATCACCAGGTATGGTGCAGTGGTGGTATTAACTTCCTTGTAGATGTATGTGACTTACACAGTGTGATCTTAGTCACCAGGTATGGTGCAGTGGTGGTATTAAGTGCTGTGTAGATGTATGTGACTGACACAGCGTGATCTTGGTCACCAGGTATGGTGCAGTGGTGGTATTAAGTGCAGTGTAGATGTATGTTATTGGTAGTGTGTGATCTTGGTCACCAAGTACGGTGGATGCTGGTATTAACTGTCTTGCAGATGCATGTGATTTATATAGTGTGATCTTGGTCACCAAGTACGGTGGGTGGTGGTATTAACTGTCTTGTAGATGTATGTGACTGACACAGTGTGATCTTGGTCAACAGGTATGGTGCAGTGGTGGTATTAACTGCCTTGTACATGTATGTGATTTGCACATACCATTTAGCAGTTTGCAAGGGAGTGCAGTACTGTCATTAAACTGGGATCCCCTCGTGTGGCACTCAAAAAGTTATTTGATGCCAAAAATCTTCTTTAGTGCAATGCAAACAAGTATGCTAAATAATTCAATTTCAACCAGGTTTACTTGACCTGGGTGACATTTTCGTTAGGCCAATGTAATCTCGTGTTATTTTGAGCTACGCCTGTTATGCAAAATTCTGGAAATCACGCTATTTCACACATCCCATAATCGTTCGCTGGTCAGGGCATACGTAGCACAACCACACTGGAACAATGCGAACAACCAGAACGTGAGCTGCTTCTGTTTTCGGTGCTTGTGTTTTTTGCACTATTTCTGGCTCCAAATGCACCCTGTAAGGACCGAAAGGACACATTTCTCTCTAAACTCTAGCACCAAATGCCAGTTTTGTATTTCAAATAATTCAGTGCAATTTTAGTACATTTTTAGGGCATTTCACAGAATTACGAATTGCAAATTATGCGAATTTTGCACACCCCTAGTGTTTACTTAGCAACGCCAGCTCGACTTATATATTTTCATACAATTTAAATACTATGTATAAAATTTAAAACTGAATGTCTAATTGATAATAAAAGATTGGATAATGGTGCATCATCTCCCCCCAAAGAGGGTGCAACAATCAAGAGCTCTTACCATGTCCCACGGCGGGCGGCCTAGCACCCCAAACCGCTGAAGCTTCCGATGCGGTCCAGCTTGAAGCCGAAGCAGCCTTGCGAGGAGGTCTTCTTCGTCCGGCCCCGGAACTTCTTCTGGTTGTTCATGAAGTCGCTGAAGTAGCGCAACCAGGTGCGGTTGGGAGTCTGCTGGGCTGAGTCGGCTGCGTCACGCAGAGGTCGATGGGCCGGCGAGAAGCGTAGCTCAGCCGAACTGCTGCTACTGCTGGCGTCATCAGCTGCTGCATCAACGCGCTCCTCTGCTGACAGCAAAGCCGTGATCTCTTCGCCAAGAAGGTCAGCCAGAGTCTGTAGCGGGGGATGGGAAATAAAGATGGCGTCAAGGCTAAACAGAAGGGCGGGATCACATTACCTCTCCATTCAACCAGTTCATAGAGTTATAGTTTTATCTCTAAAGGTCACTGTTGTAGAGGACTTCCTGGCTTTGAGGACTTAAGCACAGCAAAAACACTGATCTAAATTTAAGAAAAGAGCAAAGTTTGTAGTTTGCCCTGAAAAATTGAAAAGATAAAATCACAAGATCAGAGGAAGAGGGTTTCACAATCAGATGCCCCAGACTAAGAAAGATGTGAGCGCAAATCAGCCGGGGAAGAAACAAGGTCCCAATATCAACCACCTGCCACCTGTTCAAACGAAACCTTAGTAACAAGTGTTGCACCAGTCCAGCCTAGACCCCAGAAAGGGATCTCCGTGAAGACCCATTAATAAAGTGCTAGATGTCTAGTGTGGGATAAGTTTTCGAAATGGTCATGAAGGTGATGCTTTTTTGTTGTTTCAGAACAAACTACTAAATCTGGAATTGAGAACCATCTACCACTGACCACGTCTCCGCGAGGATCTGATAGAAATACCGCTGGCGCTCTGGAGTGAGAAGCATCTGTGGCCCCTACCCTGACTTGGACTCAGGTCTATTTTCCATGGTGGCGAATTTAACTAAAGGGGAGCTTTAAAGAGTTGAGTGACGTCTTTAGCACTCTATGGTCTCCCCCTACACAATACCTGCCTATCTTCTTGGTCTCTCTGGTTATTCAGTTTCTGGTGCAGTCTATCCCCGTGACGAACATCAGAGATGGCCATGGTGTGATACTCTTGGGGTTCCCTGTCTTCGAGCTCCCGTTCCCCAGAAGAATGATGCCCTTGCCACAGGTGATGGCACCATCAAAGCATTGAGAGTAATCCTGGTTAGAGGTCTTATTTCTATGATGCTGTCACTGTTGTGTTACCCAGTCACCTACATCCTTCTGGTGTCTGTCCAGTCGTGTCCAGCACGCCGATACCTGGCTGTATATCTGTCGGACCCTTTATGGCGCAGGCTGAGACCAGCCCATGCCTCATAGGTGGCATCGCATGTACCACGGCACGCTGTGCCTTGCATCTGCATCAGGCCGTCTCGTTCCATGGCCCTGGCAACCGGCGACAGGATTAGATTGACGTCTTCCTGTACAAATCCCTCAAAGATAGTCCCAGCCACAGTGGGAGAGCATGTGCTAAGAGGGCCAGTGTGGGATCGGTCATGGCCCACCGGTCATGGACCATTCACTCCCTGTTCCCTTTCAAGAGTGCCTTCTTCTGGCCTTTAATATGCCTTGGTTCACCGTCTGGAGATAGTGTGTAATTGTCCGAATCCCATGAGGTCTTGTGGACTATTTAGACCTTGTTAGGGAGGTCATTACCATGTGTCTGCCCCAGGAGATGAGCTTCATCAGGGAACCAAGCTTGGCCTGCAAACCAGACCATGGACCTGGTTTACTGAGGAGTGTTGCAGACTTCAGGCAGACCTAAAACTGTATTAGGTGAATTTGAATGTCACTGATTTATGGGGAGAACTGGGTCTGATTAAGTCAAAGAATTCGTGACAGCTACAATATCTGCACATAGTAAGTTTCCGCCTACAGTCTGCAGATTTCTATCCTTTAGGGGATTAACAATATTCTCAGCGGTATGCAAATGATTTATTCCATGCTTACTCCTGCTGCTATAAACTTACTCCTGCGTATTAACCACATACTAGACAATCTGCAGGAGTACAGGCTGCAGCACAGGAGACTTTCTTCTCTGCCAGAATACTACATTTCTGAGTGCAGTAATCCTTCCTTCCAACCTGTGTCTGTAGCTCAGCTCTGCACACTTCCTTGCTGTTACAGGTTTGGGCCCTGGTCACAATCCGGCACAACTCACAATGTGGTCACTTCAACTCAGAATTACCATTACCCAGAATCATGATTCAGTTGGCAATTCCCATTACTGCCCCCAAACTATTCCAGGGAGTCCCAGACCAACTTGCAGTTTCTTTCTCACCCACAGGCAGCCAAGCGAGTGATACGCAAACTCTGTTGTGACCCAGGCCGCACCTATGCCACCTATGCCACCAAGCTGCTGAGCTAGATCTGGGGATGGCATTCCTCAGAATGCTAGATCGGAAGCCGGCGTTTACACTAGGATAGCTGTCCAGCTTACCAAGTCCAAGCGTGGTGTGCTGTTCTAGTCCAGGTTTTTTTTTCCCTTTGGGACTTGTAGTTCTGTTTTTATAAAGGAATAAACAAGACTACAAGTTCCAGAATTCAAAGGAAAGACTTAGACCAGAGCAGCACGCCATGCATGGACTTGGGTTTATCGTTACCCAACTCAGTGATACTTGACCAAATGTCTAAGTTTATGACTTTCAGTATTTACAAAGGTAAGTTATGACTTATGAGTAGTATCTTTACGTCCGCACCTGGAGTGAAATCTCGGGGTGGACCTTTGTGAATCTCGAACAGTAGTCAAGTTAGTCTTTTTGTCTGAACTTAGACCAAGGGGCAGATTTACGTTGAACTAACGCAGCGGGGTACAGCAAGTCATTTTGCTGCGCCGCGCTGCGTTAGTTTCGAAGCACAGGGATGCGACATATTTACAACAATATGTCGCATCTCTGTCCTTCCCCCTGCGCTGGCGCACAAACTGCAGCCATGCGCCGGTGCAGGCACCCTTGCACCATGGTGCAAGGATGCCTGCGTCGTGGGGAGATTGTTTTTGTGCAGGAAGGGGCACCTTCCTGCACAAAAACAATCACTGCTGGCATTTTCCTCTTTCAATGCATGCTGCAGAATGCAGCACGCATTGAAAGAGGAACAAACGAGGAGAAATGAAAACATTTCTCCTCGTTGCGCCTCGCTAAGCCACCTCTAGGGTGGCGTAGCATTCAGATGCATCTCCAGAGTTACGATTTCTCGTAATTCTGGAGATGTGTCTCGTTCCATGAGTGTTGCGTGGGAACACCCACAGCAACACCCATGGAACGCCCCTTCACCGCAAAGTGCTGCGTGTGAAGGGGCCGTATTTACAAGGAGAGGAAAAGGCACGCAGGGTGGCTTTTCCTCTCCTTGTAAATATGGAGAAGTGGAATGCGCCACCAGTACGTCACGAAAAGTGGCGCAGGGGGCTCGTAAATCTGCTCTCAAAAGTTCAACTTTACCTTTGCCAATTGGACCCCTTGACTCTGCATTTGCATTCACTGAATACCGATTTTTTTTTTTTAAAGCACCTGCCTTCTTTAAAGGAACAGGAGCCGCTTTCAAAATCAGCAGTTGGCATTTGGTGAATGGCATAAGAGGAGAATGTGGTGGTCCCCGGGACCACTGTCTGCTCCCCCCAATGCCAGACGCACACATTCACGAGTCTCACAGGGACAACTTTCACTTTGCTAAGGGGAGGTTGGATTGGGATTAAAAATCGGCCCGGGCACGCTAAAAAAAGTGGCCCACATTTGCATATTGCCTTTCCGCAAAACACTGCTTCGGCGAAATTTTATTTAAAAAAAGGGGGGGGGGGGGTAAAACAATGTACGGATTAGTTTACACTGGTGAAACATGCCTGAAAACAAGTGAGGCCACTTCTGCTCAGGCCCCCTGCCCCCGCTCAATATGCATATATTAATGGGCCGCCCAGCGAGAGAAAGGGAGGTAATGGACGCCCATCTGCCTCCAGAAAGGCCACTCAGGTACCCACTGGGCCGCTGGCGGCATCGAACAACGCAGAAACCGCCCAAATCGGCCCCCCAGGCTGCTCAAAAAAGCAGCCCACAGCTGGAACTGGACACCGGCCCCTCGGGCATTGCCCGAGTGCCCACGTTACCAATCCGACACTGGACACCACCCCTTTAGGGAGTGGGCATCAGGTCAATGATTGTGGTTAGAACATTTCATACACTGTGGTGCCACAGTATCGCTGTCAGAATACCGTGCGGCATAAATATTGTGTCCTAAATCTCGCCTGCAGAAACATCGCCCATTGGCCTCAATAATACAAAATCTACATCCAATGGGACGATATTTCTGTAACCGGTATTTAGAGCAAATACAACATTGCAGCTTACCCTCTAGCATTTGTCAAGCTTTCTGCAGTCACAACTTCACAACCACACAGGGGTTTAATACACCAGGGCCCTTATTCTGTGAAGAAATGCTGTTAGGTGTATCTAAAGTTTGGGGGTGGCACCTTCCGGGGAGAACTTCTACCGTGTCTCAAACTTCCAGAGCGGCTGTCACCCGCAATGCTGTCACTGAAAGAGAATGGGGTCTCCCCCAACTCTCTTTCGCTGCATCTCCACACACACTTATGCAGATATAGGATGCTGTCCCTATGCCTTGCCCCAAGCCGAGCCCCGCTGTGTAGCTGTCATAGGGCACGTGCGCCTCTGATTCACGCACGTCTTGAACCGCACCAACACCTGTTGCGGGCAGGGCAGTGGCGGCTGCTACTGAATAGTACGGGTATGGTGGGGGCGGTACTGTTAAACCTGATGCTGCCGGGGCTGGGAGCGGTGCTGCCAAACCTGATGCTGCCGGGGCTGGGGGCGGTGCTGCCAAACCTGATGCTGCCTATCACCTCTGCTATATTACAGCACAGATAGAAGTCTACATCAATTCTGTGGTATTACAGCCAGACATGACTGCATTACCCCGATGTATTACAGCACAGAAAGAAGACTACATCAATTCTGTGGTATTACAGCCAGACACGACAGCATTACCCCTGATATATTACAGCACAGAAAAAAGGGTCTTTCGCCTCTGCTATATTACAGCACAGAGAGAAGACTACATCAATTCTGTGGTATTACAACCAGACATGACTGCTGCACGCATTACCCCTGATGTATTAGAACAGAGTGGAGGATGTATCTCCTCTGCTACATTACAGTTCAAAAGACTACATCAATTCTTCAGTATTACAGCCGCATAAGGCTGCTTAACCCCTGATTTATTTGTATAGAGCAGAAGCTATATCAGCTCTATTACAGCACAGAGACAAAACTACATTATCTACGCGTGTTACAGCACTACCACGACTCCCTCACCTCGGATCTATTACGGTACAGATCTAACTGGCTCCCCCTGCTGTATTACAGCACAGTGACAAGACAGCCTGAGCGTGACGTGTTGTATGTCAGAATATCAGCTACATGAACATAGAGCAACCTTACTATCTGCCCAAAACTTCCAACACCAAAATATCGGGAAGGCAAGTACATGTAGGGTAAGGGCAGGTTTACTATTCCCAACTCCACATCCACGTCCCTTGCAGATACGCACAAGGACATGTAGGGTAAGGGCAGGTTTACTATTCCCAACTCCACATCCACGTCCCTTGCAGATACGCACAAGTACACGTAGGTAAGGGCAGGTTTACTATTCCCAACTCCACATCTACGTCCCTTGCAGATACGCACAAGTACACGTAGGGTAAGGGCAGGTTTACTATTCCCAACCCCACATCCACGTCCCTTGCAGATACGCACAAGTACATGTAGGGTAAGGGCAGGTTTACTATTCCCAACTCCACATCCACGTCCCTTGCCGATACGCACAAGTACATGTAGGGTAAGGGCAGGTTTACTATTCCCAACTCCACATCCACGTCCCTTGCAGATACGCACAAGTACATGTAGGGTAAGGGCAGGTTTACTATTCCCAATCCCACATCCACGTCCCTTGCAGATATGCACAAGTACATGTAGGGTAACAACTCCACATCCACGTCCCTTGCAGATACGCACAAGTACATGTAGGTAAGGGCAGGTTTACTATTCCCAACCCCACATCCACGTCCCTTGCAGATACGCGCAAGTACATGTAGGGTAAGGGCAGGTTTACTATTCCCAACTCCACATCCACGTCCCTTGCAGATACGCACAAGTACATGTAGGTAAGGGCAGGTTTACTATTCCCAACTCCACATCCACGTCCCTTGCAGATACGCACAAGTACATGTAGGTAAGGGCAGGTTTACTATTCCCAACTCCACATCCACGTCCCTTGCAGATACGCACAAGTACATGTAGGGTAAGGGCAGGTTTACTATTCCCAACTCCACATCCACGTCCCTTGCAGATACGCACAAGTACATGTAGGGTAAGGGCAGGTTTACTATTCCCAACTCCACATCCACGTCCCTTGCAGATAGGCACAAGTACATGTAGGTAAGGGCAGGTTTACTATTCCCAAACCCACATCCACGTCCCTTGCAGATACGCACAAGTACATGTAGGTAAGGGCAGGTTTACTATTCCCAACTCCACATCCACGTCCCTTGCCGATACGCACAAGTACATGTAGGGTAAGGGCAGGTTTACTATTCCCAACTCCACATCCACGTCCCTTGCAGATACGCACAAGTACATGTAGGGTAAGGGCAGGTTTACTATTCCCAAACCCACATCCACATCCCTTGCAGATACGCACAAGTACATGTAGGTAAGGGCAGGTTTACTATTCCCAACTTCACATCCACGTCCCTTGCAGATACGCACAAGTACATGTAGGGTAAGGGCAGGTTTACTATTCCCAACTCCACATCCACGTCCCTTGCAGATACGCACAAGTACATGTAGGGTAAGGGCAGGTTTACTATTCCCAACTCCACATCCACGTCCCTTGCAGATATGCACAAGTACATGTAGGGTAAGGGCAGGTTTACTATTCCCAACTCCACATCCACGTCCCTTGCAGATACGCACAAGTACATGTAGGGTAAGGGCAGGTTTACTATTCCCAACTCCACATCCACGTCCCTTGCAGATACGCACAAGCACATGTAGGGTAAGGGCAGGTTTACTATTCCCAACTCCACATCCACGTCCCTTGCAGATACGCACAAGTACATGTAGGTAAGGGCAGGTTTACTATTCCCAACTCCACATCCACGTCCCTTGCAGATACGCACAAGTACATGTAGGTAAGGGCAGGTTTACTATTCCCAACTCCACATCCACGTCCCTTGCAGATACGCACAAGTACATGTAGGGTAGGGGCAGGTTTACTATTCCCAACTCCACATCCACGTCCCTTGCAGATACGCACAAGTACATGTAGGTAAGGGCAGGTTTACTATTCCCAACTCCACTTCCACGTCCCTTGCAGATACCCACAAGTACATGTAGGGTAGGGGCAGGTTTACTATTCCCAACTCCACATCCACGTCCCTTGCAGATACACACAAGTACATGTAGGGTAAGGGCAGGTTTACTATTCCCAACTCCACATCCACGTCCCTTGCAGATACGCACAAGTACATGTAGGGTAAGGGCAGGTTTACTATTCCAAAACCCACATCCACGTCCCTTGCAGATACGCACAAGTACATGTAGGGTAAGGGCAGGTTTACTATTCCCAAACCCACATCCACGTCCCTTGCAGATACGCACAAGTACATGTAGGGTAAGGGCAGGTTTACTATTCCCAACTCCACATCCACGTCCCTTGCAGATACGCACAAGTACATGTAGGGTAAGGGCAGGTTTACTATTCCCAACTCCACATCCACGTCCCTTGCAGATACGCACAAGTACATGTAGGGTAAGGGCAGGTTTACTATTCCCAAATCCACATCCACGTCCCTTGCAGATACGCACAAGTACATGTAGGGTAAGGGCAGGTTTACTATTCCCAACTCCACATCCACGTCCCTTGCAGATACGCACAAGTACATGTAGGGTAAGGGCAGGTTTACTATTCCCAACTCCACATCCACGTCCCTTGCAGATACGCACAAGTACATGTAGGGTAAGGGCAGGTTTACTATTCCCAACTCCACATCCACGTCCCTTGCAGATACGCACAAGTACATGTAGGTAAGGGCAGGTTTACTATTCCCAACTCCACATCCACGTCCCTTGCAGATACGCACAAGTACATGTAGGTAAGGGCAGGTTTACTATTCCCAACTCCACATCCACGTCCCTTGCAGATACGCACAAGTACATGTAGGTAAGGGCAGGTTTACTATTCCCAACTCCACATCCACGTCCCTTGCAGATACGCACAAGTACATGTAGGTAAGGGCAGGTTTACTATTCCCAACTCCACATCCACGTCCCTTGCAGATACGCACAAGTACATGTAGGGTAAGGGCAGGTTTACTATTCCCAACTCCACATCTACGTCCCTTGTAGATACGCACAAGTGCATGTAGGGTAAGGGCAGGTTTACTATTCCTAACTCCACATCCACGTCCCTTGCAGATACGCACAAGGACATGTAGGGTAGGGGCAGGTTTACTATTCCCAACTCCACATCCACGTCCCTTGCAGATACGCACAAGTACATGTAGGTAAGGGCAGGTTTACTATTCCCAACTCCACATCCACGTCCCTTGCAGATACGCACAAGTACATGTAGGGTAAGGGCAGGTTTACTATTCCCAACTCCACATCCACGTCCCTTGCAGATACGCACAAGTACATGTAGGGTAAGGGCAGGTTTACTATTCCTAACTCCACATCCACGTCCCTTGCAGATACGCACAAGTACATGTAGGTAAGGGCAGGTTTACTATTCCCAACTCCACATCCACGTCCCTTGCAGATACGCACAAGTACATGTAGGTAAGGGCAGGTTTACTATTCCCAACTCCACATCCACGTCCCTTGCAGATACGCACAAGTACATGTAGGGTAAGGGCAGGTTTACTATTCCCAACTCCACATCCACGTCCCTTGCAGATACGCACAAGTACATGTAGGTAAGGGCAGGTTTACTATTCCCAACTCCACATCCACGTCCCTTGCAGATACGCACAAGTACATGTAGGTAAGGGCAGGTTTACTATTCCCAACTCCACATCCACGTCCCTTGCAGATACGCACAAGTACATGTAGGGTAAGGGCAGGTTTACTATTCCCAACTCCACATCCACGTCCCTTGCAGATACGCACAAGTACATGTAGGTAAGGGCAGGTTTACTATTTCCAACTCCACATCCACGTCCCTTGCAGATACGCACAAGTACATGTAGGGTAAAGGCAGGTTTACTATTCCCAACTCCACATCCACGTCCCTACTCCACATCCACGTCCCTTGCAGATACGCACAAGTACATGTAGGTAAGGGCAGGTTTACTATTCCCAACTCCACATCCACGTCCCTTGCAGATACGCACAAGTACATGTAGGGTAAGGGCAGGTTTACTATTCCCAACTCCACATCCACGTCCCTTGCAGATACGCACAAGTACATGTAGGGTAAGGGCAGGTTTACTATTCCCAACTCCACATCCACGTCCCTTGCAGATACGCACAAGTAGATGTAGGGTAAGGGCAGGTTTACTATTCCCAACTCCACATCCACGTCCCTTGCACATACGCACAAGTACATGCAGGGTAAGGGCAGGTTTACTATTCCCAACTCCACATCCACATCCCTTGCAGATACGCACAAGTACATGTAGGGTAAGGGCAGGTTTACTATTCCCAACTCCACATCTACGTCCCTTGCAGATACGCACAAGTACATGTAGGTAAGGGCAGGTTTACTATTCCCAACTCCACATCCACGTCCCTTGCAGATACGCACAAGTACATGTAGGGTAAGGGCAGGTTTACTATTCCCAACCCCAGATCCACGTCCCTTGCAGATACGCACAAGTACATGTAGGATAAGGGCAGGTTTACTATTCCCAACTCCACATATACGTCCCTTGCAGATACGCACAAGTACATGTAGAGTAAGGGCAGGTTTACTATTCCCAACTCCACATCCACGTCCCTTGCAGATATGCACAAGTACATGTAGGTAAGGGCAGGATTACTATTCCCAACTCCACATCCACGTCCCTTGCAGATACGCACAAGTACATGTAGGGTAAGGGCAGGTTTACTATTCCCAACCCCACATCCACGTCCCTTGCAGATACGCACAAGTACATGTACGGTAAGGGCAGGTTTACTATTCCCAACCCCACATCCACGTCCCTTGCAGATACGCACAAGTACATGTAGGTAAGGGCAGGTTTACTATTCCCAACTCCACATATACGTCCCTTGCAGATACGCACAAGTACATGTAGGGTAAGGGCAGATGTACTATTCCCAACTCCACATCCACGTCCCTTGCAAATATGCACAAGTACATGTAGGGTAAGGGCAGGTTTACTATTCCCAACTCCACATCCACGTCCCTTGCAGATACGCACAAGTACATGTAGGGTAAGGGCAGGTTTACTATTCCCAACTCCACATCCACGTCCCTTGCAGATATGCACAAGTACATGTAGGGTAAGGGCAGGTTTACTATTCCCAACTCCACATCCACGTCCCTTGCAGATACGCACAAGGGCAGGTTTACTATTCCCAACTCCACATCCACGTCCCTTGCAGATACGCACAAGTACATGTAGGTTAAGGGCAGGTTTACTATTCCCAACTCCACATCCACGTCCCTTGCAGATACGCACAAGTACATGTAGGGTAAGGGCAGGTTTACTATTCCCAACCCCACATCCACGTCCCTTGCAGATACGCACAAGTACATGTAGGGTAAGGGCAGGTTTACTATTCCCAACTCCACATCCACGTCCCTTGCAGATACGCACAAGTACATGTAGGGTAAGGGCAGGTTTACTATTCCCAACTCCACATCCACGTCCCTTGCAGATACGCACAAGTACATGTAGGTAAGGGCAGGTTTACTATTCCCAACTCCACATCCACGTCCCTTGCAGATACGCACAAGTACATGTAGGGTAAGGGCAGATGTACTATTCCCAACTCCACATCCACGTCCCTTGCAGATACGCACAAGTACATGTAGAGTAAGGGCAGGTTTACTATTCCCAACTCCACATCCACGTCCCTTGCAGATACGCACAAGTACATGTAGGGTAAGGGCAGGTTTACTATTCCCAACTCCACATCCACGTCCCTTGCAGATACGCACAAGTACATGTAGGTTAAGGGCAGGTTTACTATTCCCAACTCCACATCCACGTCCCTTGCAGATACGCACAAGTACATGTAGGGTAAGGGCAGGTTTACTATTCCCAACCCCACATCCACGTACCTTGCAGATACGCACAAGTACATGTAGGTAAGGGCAGGTTTACTATTCCCAACTCCACATCCACGTCCCTTGCAGATACGCACAAGTACATGTAGGGTAAGGGCAGGTTTACTATTCCCAACTCCACATCCACGTCCCTTGCAGATAAGCACAAGTACATGTAGGGTAAGGGCAGGTTTACTATTCCCAACTCCACATCCACGTCCCTTGCAGATAAGCACAAGTACATGTAGGGTAAGGGCAGGTTTACTATTCCCAACTCCACATCCACGTCCCTTGCAGATAAGCACAAGTACATGTAGGGCTCCACATCCACGTCCCTTGCAGATATGCACAAGTACATGTAGGGTAAGGGCAGGTTTACTATTCCCAACTCCACATCCACGTCCCTTGCAGATACACCCAAGTACATGTAGGGTAGGGGCAGGTTTACTATTCCCAACTCCACATCCACGTCCCTTGCAGATACGCACAAGTACATGTAGGGTAAGGGCAGGTTTACTATTCCCAACCCCACATCCACGTCCCTTGCAGATACGCACAAGTACATGTAGGTAAGGGCAGGTTTACTATTCCCAACTCCACATCCACGTCCCTTGCAGATATGCACAAGTACATGTAGGGTAAGGACAGGTTTACTATTCCCAACTCCAAATCCACATCCCTTGCGGATACGCACAAGTACATGTAGGTAAGGGCAGATTTACTATTCCCAACTCCACATCCACGTCCCTTGCAGATACACACAAGTACATGTAGGGTAAGGGCAGGTTTAATATTCCCAACCCCACATCCACGTTGTTGGAAATGGGGTTACCGAGTCCGTCACGGTAGCATGGCGCGAGGCGGGAAAGCACGCGAAGGCAATGTGTAAGGCAGTTGTGCAGCACACTCTTACTTTGACTCAGGAATGCGGACGCAATAACATGACACCACATCAGGCTTGTGTATTTAAAATCAAGATCTTTTATATAAATCAAGGTAGCATCAGATGAGGCAGATTACTTCAGATCTACATTTAAAATCAATGCATTACTCAACTGGTGCACATTCTTATTAAAGCATCATAGCTCATCAACATTGTAGGCCACTAAAAGGCCGCAGGAATCATCTCCTAAACGTAGCACCAATAATGATCACAAGGTGCGTTAATAAAACATGGGCCTAAACATGCAGTTCACTTCAGGAATATTCAATTACTTAAAAGAGGGCATTTCACGTTCCATTTCAATAGGGCCTGCATTAATCTAGGCGCACCCACATTCAGTACAGTGGGCGTCGCAACTCCAGTACACCTGTAACATAAAACACTTCAACTCTTGGCGGTGTACACTTCAGCTCAATTCAATTAATCACCTTCACACTAGGTAAAGACTTGGCAGTTATAAGCATAGGCCTAGGCAGTAATTACAGTAGGCGTCATCATTAAATTAATGAACAATGTGGGGAACCCCTCAACATGTCCCGTATTCTGGGGCTTCTGTGTACCTCAGGGGTTAATTCAGGCCAGGCCCACTCCTCTCCGGGGCCTCGCCTCATAGGGATAATTTCAAGGGTTAATGGTGGCCCCCGGCCCCCAGTGGCATCTCTGCGGGCCCTAGGGGCCTCCTGGGCTCACCTGATGTGTTGGTCGTTGGCCGCGCTTCACAGCGACTGTCGATCTCCCGGGCCGGCCCGTGTTCTGAAGGGCGGGGCCCGGTCGGGGTGCCTCGGCCTTCTGGCCGGAATTGCGGGTCGTTGCGGGGGCCGGTATCACCCTCCTCCGGCCCCCGGGATCGGGTAAGTGGATTGCGGGATTTGCGGGATTTCGGGAAGGGGAGCGGGAGCCGGCAGTCCTCTCCGGCCGGCTCCCCGTCTCCCTCTGCACGTCCGGAGCTCTTCCTCGGCCTCCGTCGGCGCTGGGGGCGTGGCGGGAGCCGGCGCCCAGCCGCTGCGCGGCCTTCCCGGGCGCGGCCGGCGTCCCCGGTTGCCCAGCAACGGCGTCGGCGGGGCCTGGAGGCCTCGCGGGTCGCGCTAGGCCACGGCTTCTTCGCGCAGCCCCCTTGGTCTGCGGCAGTGATTCCTTCGGCCGCGACTTCGGCGGTGGGGCCCCGGGCCCGGCGGTGATCTCTTTGGGGGCAATTTGTAGGCTTCGGTGAGGGCGCGGACGGCGCACCTCACCACACTCACTCGAGGGGCCTCCCTCTCCACAGCACTTCCTTCGGTGAGGGCGCGGACGGCGCACCTCACCACACAGCCTCGAGGAGGGCTTCCCTCACCGCAGCACTTCCTTCGGTGAGGGCGCGGACGGCGCACCTCACCACACGGCCTCGAGGAGGGCTTCCCTCACCGCAGCACTTCTCCTCACGCGGCGGCGGCCGCGGCGGTGAGTCACTCACGAGGTCAGGGCCCTGAGGGGGGCAGTTTCTCCCTCTTGGAGACATAGCGCGGGCGCACCAGCAGCCTGTGGGCAGGGCTGACTGGAAAGGTTCTTGGGGGCAGCCCAGCAGCAGGCAAGAGTGGATAGGGGGTGAAGGTCTAGCGCTTCAGGGCACGGCGCTTTACCTGGTGATCCCCAGTTGGGCAGTTCAGGTTTCAGGCCTTGCTGGACAGTCAGGCCTCCCAAATTAAGGTTTCTTGCGGCTGTTCCAGATTGGTTGCTTCTTAGGAGTTTCTTGTCAGGAGTTTCTTGTCAGAAGTTTCTTATTAGGAGTTTCTTGTCAAAAGTTTCTTGTCAGAAGTTTCTTCTTATGAGGGGGATGAGTTGGTAGGTCTGGGAGTGCTTGATGTTACTTCCCAGCACGCTGAAGGTGGTTCCCTGGGTCCCCTCACGCTGGGCAAGGTCAGTGGGTGGTGAGCGTTCCTCAGCTAACTTACTACAGCAGGGCCTAAGCCTTGTCAGCAGCAGTAGTGTAGGTCTCCCCCTAGGCCCTAAAGCCTGTACTCCGGCAGAGGTTCTCCCAGGATCAGTGGTGCCCCAACTGACTAAAAGATTTCCCTCCAAGCCTCTTATACCCCTAGGTCAGGTGACCCTCCTAAAGGCGGCAAAACATAACTCCTCCCACAGCCTGGAAGGTTCTGGAACCTTCCACATGTCTGGCTATGTGGCCCAGAGGCGGGGACGGAATGGATACTGTATCCCTATGTCCCAGCCTGACCCTGGCTACTAGTGTGTGTGTGCGCAAGGCCCCTCTGCAGTAGCAGGGGCCTGTGGCAGCCATCTTGAGTGAGAGAGCACCTGCACCTCAGCACTGGTTAGCAGTAATAAGGCGCCCGGAGACCTAGGTCCAGTAAAAATACGGTGGCAAAAATGAGGCGCAAAAGGAAAAAAAAACAGGGCAAGACCACCCTAGGGCTGACAGGTCTAACACGCGTCCCCCCCAGCCGAAAGAGGGGAGAGCTTCCCAACCTCTAGGGAGTTCTCGTCGCTAAGGCGGAAAACCGGGAGAGACCGTCAGCGTTGGCGTGGTCTACACCGGGTCGATGTTCCACCCGAAAGTCCATCCCCTGGAGGGAAATGGACCACCTCAACAATTTGGGGTTTTCGCCTCTCATCTGCATGAGCCAGCGAAGGGGTCTGTGGTCGGTCTGGATCAGGAAGTGACAACCAAAAAGGTATGGACTCAACTTCTTTACAGCCCAAACCACGGCAAAGGCTTCTCGTTCGATGGTACTCCACCGCTGTTCCCGGGGAGTAGTCTTCGGGAAATGAAGGCCACTGGCTGGTCTTGGCCATCGTCATTCAGCTGCGAGAGCACAGCTCCTATGCCATGCTCAGAAGCGTCTGTCTGCACGATAAATTCCCGTCCAAAGTCTGGAGTCCTGAGAACCGGTGCGGTGCACATTGCACGGTTGAGGGTCTCAAAGGCTTCCTGGCAGGCAGCCGTCCAGATGACTCTGCGTGGCTGCTTCTTTGAAGTCAATTCCGTCAATGGGCCCACAATGGTTCCATATCCCTTGACGAACCGGCGGTAGTATCCCGTGAGGCCGAGAAAGCCCGGACCTCTGTTTGGGTCTTGGGGGCTCCCAGGCCAAGATGGTCTCGATCTTGGCTTGGAGGGGTTGCACCTTACCTCCGCCCACCAGATGTCCCAGGTACACGACAGATCCCTGTCCAATCTGGCACTTGCTGGCCTTGATGGTTAGACCAGCCCATTGCAGAGCCTGTAGCACCTCCTGGAGATGCTCCAGATGGTCCTCCCAGCTGCTACTGAAGACAGCTATGTCGTCCAGGTAGGCAGCAGAGAAGGCCTCTAGGCCAGACAGCACCTGGTTCACCAACCGCTGGAAAGTGGCTGGAGCATTTTTCAACCCGAAGGGCATCACCCGAAATTGAAAGTGGCCCTCGGGGGTGGAGAACGCAGTCTTCTCCCTTGCTCCTTCCGCCATGGCGATCTGCCAATAGCCTGACGTCAAATCAATGGTACTCAGATACCGGGCTGCTCCCAGCCGGTCAATGAGCTCATCTGCCCGAGGGATCGGGTGAGCGTCGGTCTTAGTGACTGAGTTGAGTCCACGGTAATCCACACAGAACCGAAGTTCTGGGGTGGTGCCCGGTGGGGCCGCTTTCGGCACCAACACCACCGGACTAGCCCAAGGGCTACTGGAAGGCTCAATCACTCCCAGTTCTAGCATCTTGGTAACCTCACCCTGGATACTAGCCTTGACTTTATCGGACAGCCGGTAAGACTTGGTTTTTACGGGCGGACTGTCCCCTGTGTCCACATCATGGGTACACAGGTGCGTGATCCCAGGCGTGAGGGAGAACAACGAGGCGTACTGCCCCAAGACCTGGCGGCAGTCCCTCTGTTGCTCTGGGGTCAAGGATGGGGCGAGGACCACTCCCTCCACCGAACCATCCTTCTCATGGGCCGCCAGAAGGTCTGGAAGAGGCTCACTCTCCTCCTCCTCACTTCCATCTGTTATCATCAGGAGAGTGAGCTCTGAACGCTCCTGGTGTGGCTTCAGGCGGTTGACGTGGAACACCCTGTGGGGTTGCCGGGGGTCTTCACATCGACGACATACGTGGTCTGGCCTTTCCTTTCCAAGATCTCAAACGGTCCAGTCCACCGGTCCTGGAGGGCGCTAAGCTCTCCTGGCTCCATGACCCACACCTTCTGTCCAGCGTCCAACTCTACCGTCCGAGCGTTCCGGTCATACCATTTCTTCATGACGGCCTGACTAGCCTCAGCGACCCCTGACCTTGACTGGTAGGTCGCTCCCCCACCACACAGCTCCGTCTGTGTGCCCTGCTGCTGCCCCTGATTGTGCTCGTTTTTTTCCTTCTGTGCCCCCTTGCTGCCCTGATTGTGCTCGTTTTCTTCCTTTCTGTACCCCCTTGCTGCCCTGATTGTGCTCGTTTTTTTCCTTTCTGTACCCCCTTGCTGCCCTGATTGTGCTCGTTTTTTTTCCTTTCTGTACCCCCTTGCTGCCCTGATTGTGCTTGTTTTTTTTCCTTTCTGTACCCCCTTGCTGCCCTGATTGTGCTCGTTTTTTCCTTTCTGTGCCCCCTTGCTGCCCTGATTGTGCTCGTTTTTTCCTTTCCGTGCCTGTTTCCTGCCGCTGCGCCCCTGCGGCCCCGCCCCCTCACTGCCCATTCGCTGCCCCATTCCCTGCTCCTCCCTCCCACCTTCCCATTTATGGCGGCCGCTGTGCGGCCGCGCAGCGGACGTGCGCAGCGGGCGTGCTGCTGGCGCGCCGAAGGCGCGCCTAAGGCAAGCCCGTCTGCGCCCGTCCGCGCTGGGACCGCGCCCAGCGCCAGAACCCCTGGTCCGGGCATCCCCCGTGCCCGCCACATCAACAGACGCCGATACGACGCCAGCACCCTCCACGCACTCAACCCCGGAAAAGATCACGCCTGCTGCCGGGCCACCCCGAAGCGCACCCAAGGGCCCTTCACCTGCCGGAACTGCAGCTTCGCCAGCACCCGCCCCGCCAAACCACCGCCCAGGAAAGAACCCAACTACCTCAGATGCATCCTCCTCAACACCTGCTCCGCCCGCAAACACGCCATCGAACTCTGGGACCTTCTCGACTCAACCTCCCCAGACGTCGCATTCCTGACGGAGACCTGGCTGAATCCCGCTTCAGCCCCGACATCGCCATTGCCATCCCGGACGGCTACAAGATCACCCGCAGGGACCGCACCAACGGAGTCGGAGGAGGCATCGCCATCGTCCACAGGAACACCCTCAGAGTCTCAACCAACACCGACGACACCCTCAGCACCGCCGAACACATGCACTTCCAGATCCACACCGATCCCAACACCACCCTCAGAGGAACCCTCATCTACAGACCCCCGGACCCCGACCACAGTTCAGCGATTCTATCGCTGACTTCGTCAGCACACACGCCATCGCCTCCACGGACTACATCCTCCTCGGGGACCTGAACTTCCACCTCGAGAACAACAAGGACACCAACTCCACCACCCTGATCGACAACCTCGCCACCCTCGGACTCAGACAGCTCGTGACTACACCCACCCACGCCGCCGGCCACACGCTAGACTCCATCTTTTCCGCAAGCCCACACGTCTCCTTCAACCACACCTCCGAACCCCACTGGACTGACCACCACTGCATCCACTTCACCTACAGGAAGCCCACCACGCACCACCGCACCGAACAAATGCCTCGCCGCTGCTGGAGCAGAGTCACCGAAGACCAGCTAACCACAACCCTCGCCCTGAGCCCACCAGCCGAACCCTCCGACACCGCCGCCCGCAACCTCAGACAGTGGATCGACGACTGCGCCAACACCCTCGCCCCGCTCAAGAATGCGCCCAACAGCCACACCAGCAAGAAAGCCACCTGGTTCACCGAAGACCTCCAGGCCTCCAAACGAACATGCCGAAAACTGGAGAAGATCTGGCTCCACGAACGGACAGCGGACAGCTACGCCGCCCACAAGAGCGCCACCCGCAGTCACCATCACCTCATCAGATCCGCCAAAAGGGCCTCACTCAAAGACCGCCTAGACAACAACGCACACAACAGCAAAGAGCTCTTCAACATCGTGAAGGAACTCTCCAACCCCAGCTCCAACACCAACGACATCCCGCCGTCGCGAGACCTGTGCGACTCACTGGCCACCTTCTTCCACCGCAAAACCGCCGACATCCATGACAGCTTCAACACCACGACCGCCCCGGCAACCACCGAGACCACTGCCCCCACAACCACCAACCGCCTGCTCTCCTGGACCAACATCAACGACGAGGACACCAGCGAGATCATGAACACCATCCACTCCGGCTCACCGCTAGACCCGTGCCCTCAACACGTCTTCAACAAAGCCAGTACAGCCATCGCGCCCCATCTCCGGAAAATAATCAACATCTCCTTCGAGACAGCAACCTTCCCGGAAAGCTGGAAGCACGCCGAGATCACCGCCTTACTCAAGAAACCCAAGGCAGACCCCAAGGACCTCAAGAACTTCCGACCCATCTCTCTGCTCCCGTTCCCCGTGAAGGTCACCGAGAAAATCGTCAACAAACAACTGACCCGCTTCCTCGAGGAGAACAACATCCTGGACCCTTCCCAGTCCGGCTTCCGCAGCAACCACAGCACCGAAACCGCCCTCATCGCCGCCACCGATGACATCAGGACCCTGCTAGACAACGGAGAAACAGCAGCCCTCATCCTCCTGGACCTATCAGCCGCCTTCGACACGTTCTGCCACCACACACTACGAACACGCCTTCACGACGCCGGGATCCAAGAGAAGGCCCTGGACTGGACCACATCCTTCCTCTCCGGCAGAACACAAAGCGTCCGCCTCGCCCCTTCCGATCCAAGGCCACCAAGATCATCTGCGGCGTACCCCAAGGCTCCTCCCTCAGCCCAACGCTGTTCAACATCTACATGGCACCCCTCGCCCACGTCGCCCGACAGCACAACCTCAACATCATCTCCTACGCCGACGACACCCAGCTGATCCTCTCCCTCACCAAAGACCCTCACACCGCCAAAGCCCACCTCCACGAAGGAATGAAGGCCGTCGCCGAATGGATGAGGACCAGCCGCCTGAAGCTGAACTCAGACAAGACGGAGGTCCTCATCCTTGGTTCCAACCCTTCAGCCTGGGACGACTCCTGGTGGCCGACATCACTGGGAACAGCCCCGACACCCACTGACCACGCACGCAACCTAGGGGTCATCCTCGACCCCACCCTCTCCAAGACTAAGCAGGTCAACGCCGTTTCCTCATCCTGCTTCAACACCCTCCGAATGCTCCGCAGGATCTTCAAGTGGATCCCCACCGAAACAAGAAAAACAGTCACCCAGGCCCTCGTCACCAGCAGGCTGGACTACGGAAACGCCCTCTATGCAGGGACGACGGCTAAGCTCCTGAGACGGCTGCAATGCATCCAGAACGCCTCTGCACGTCTTATCCTCGACATCCCCCGACGCAGCCACATCACACCCCACCTGAGAGACCTGCACTGGCTCCCCGTCAACAAGAGGATAACCTTCAAGCTCCTCACCCACGCACACAAAGCACTCCACAACTCCGGACCAGCCTACCTCAACAGACGACTCAGCTTCTACACCCCCACCCGCCAGCTCCGCTCCACCACCCTCGCCCTCGCCACAGTCCCCCGCATCCGGAAAACGACCGCCGGCGGCAGATCCTTCTCCCACCTCGCCGCCAAGACCTGGAACACCCTCCCCACCAACCTTCGGCAGACCCAAGACCTACTGGCCTTCAGAAGACTCCTCAAGACCTGGCTCTTCGATCAGTAGCAGCACCACCCCCTCTTCCCCCAGCGCCTTGAGACCCTCGCGGGTATGTAGTGCGCTTTATAAGTGACATGATTGATTGATTGATAGGTTGTCCGAGGCCTCCTTCCACAGCTTGGCCACTTGGCTGCGGAATGCCAGCATATAGCTGACCATATCACGGGGAAGCTTCGAGGAAGACTTCTCCCACCCCTCCTTTACAAGACTGAGGGGCCCCCGAACGGGGTGGCCATAGAGCAGCTCAAAGGGGCTGAAACCGACCCCCTTCTGCGGCACCTCTCGGTAGGAGAAGAGCAGACAGGGTAAGAGGACGTCCCACTTCCTTCTCAAGTCCTCGGGTAGGCTCTGGATCATCCCCTTCAAGGTCTTGTTAAAGCGCTCCACGAGCCCGTTCGTCTGGGGGTGGTAAGGAGTGGAGAACCGGTAGGTCACTCCACACTCCTTCCACATGGCCTGCATGTAGGCCGACATGAAATTCGTGCCCCTATCTGACACCACGACCTTGGGGAATCCCACTCGGGTAAAAATCCCCATCAGGGCCCGCGCCACCACCGGTGCAGTAATGGTCCTCAGAGGGATTGCCTCTGGGTACCGGGTGGCGTGGTCTACTAGCACCAAAATGAACCTATGTCCCGCAGAAGTCGGCGGGTCCAATGGCCCGACAATGTCAATCCCTACCCGCTCAAAAGGGGTATCGACAACTGGGAGAGCTTCTAGAGGGACCTTCACTTTAGTCCCTGTCTTGCCGCTCGCTTGGCAAGTGGTGCAAGTCTTGCAAAAAGTGTCAGAAGTGACGCGCATCCTGGGCCAGTAAAAATGTGGGACCAGACGCGCAAACGTCTTGTCCTGGCCCAGGTGTCCTGCTAGTGGTATTTCGTGTGCCAACTCTAGCAGAAAGGCTCGGTAGCATTGGGGGACCACTACGGCCCTTGATGACCCATGCACCGGAGCCTTAGGCTCACTGTAGAGGAGACCATCCTCCCAGAAGACATGGTAGTTACCAGTCTCGGTTCCAGCTGCTTGGGCTTCGGCCTGTTGCCGCATGCCTTCAAGCGTAGGGCACTCCTTCTGTGCCCGGCAAAATCCTGCCGGGTAGGCCCTCCTTCCACCTGCCACTCTGCCGGGGTCGGCAGGTCCCCCACGGGAACACCAACCACCTCAGCGGACTCCGGGGCCACCTCCGCGCGCTCCCCATCCATCTCACCGGGTGTCTCCTCCTGGACATCTCCTCGTCCAGCAGTGGGCTGGGCCATTATTTCAGGCTCCAATCCGAGCTGAGTTCCTTGTCGGGCAGCCATGGACCGCGTGACGACGCAAGTCCATCCTGGTAATCCCAACATCTCAGCATGGGCATTGAACTCTACCTCCCTCCAGGCAGTATGTTCTAAGTCGTTACCCAGCAGACAGTCAACTGGCATGGCAGGGCTCACCGCAACCTTCAACAGACCTGATACTCCTCCCCACTCAAAGGGAACTTGGGCCACGGGGTAATGACCCAGGCTATTATCAGCCATAACAACCGGGTGAAATACCTCAGGAATCACCTGCTCTGGGGACACCAGCTGACGTCTCACCATCGTCATGCTGGCACCTGTGTCCCTCAGAGCCTCCACCTCCTCCCCGTTCACCAGGACCCTCTGCCGATACTTGGCAGTGTTCGAGGGTACCTGAACCCGTGGGATGATCTCTCTATCCCCCAGGGAAACTAAGGTCAAGCCTGTCCACTCACCTCCCCTACCTAGGGACAACTCCTCCCCAAGCGCTACACTGGCCACTCCGGGGCTCTTACCTCCTGTGGGGGCTGGGGTTCTCTTGCGACACTGGGGATCCCCCTTGTAATGTCCAACCTCCCCGCACTCGTAGCACCGGACAGTTCTGGGCTGCTGACTCCTGTCAGGGTAAGTGGGTTTCTGGAATCCAGATTGGGATGGGGAACCTACCCCTCTCCCAGGCGGTCTATTTTGGGGGCCTTTAAAGAACTCCCTCCTTTTATCTCCCCCTCTTTCTTCTGGGGGAACCCCTGTCCACCTTTCGGGGGTCCGCCCGGCTCCCTTGTGGGACACCCGAGTGCTGACCCACGTGTCTGCCTTCTCTGCAAGCTCCCTTGGATTGGTCAGCTTGCGGTCCACCAAGTACTGGCGCAGCTCCGGAAAATATTTCTCTAGGAGGTGCTCTCTCAAGAACAGGTTGTACAGCCCTTTGTATTCATCAACGTGGCTGCCACGCACCCAACCCTCCAATGCCTTCCGGGCATAATCAAAAAAATCCACCCAGTTTTGTGTGTGAAGCTTGTGGCTGTTGCGGAACTTTTGGCGGTACTTCTCTGGGGTGAGGCCAAACTTCTTAAGCAGGGCCTCCTTCATGATAGGGTAGTTGGTCTGATCCCCCTTATCCAAGGTTAAAAGTGTGTCCCTTACTGGTGGAGGTATGTACCTGTAGAGACCTCCCCCAGTAGCTCTCAGGAACTCTATGGGCCACCAAAGCCACCTCGTACGCCGCCAACCACTTATCGATGTCATCTCCTACACTAAAACTGGCTATCACCTCTCTTGGTAGATAAAATTTGGGCTCCTGTGGAACCCCAGCAGGTACGCTGCCACCATTCACTTTGCCCTGCATCTCCATCTGCAAGGCTCGGAGCTCTAGTTCCTTCAGGCTAAGCTCATGCGCAAGCTTCCTTTCCTCCATGGCTAGCCTTGCCTGTTCTCCTTCCCTTTCCATCCTAGCAAGTTCTAATGTTAATTGCCTCTCCTCCCTCCTGTCCTCAAATTCCTCTGCCGACAAACTCCCCCTGACGCACTACTGCCTGCCCTGGAACGTCTTCCTGGCAACACATTCTCGCTAACATCAATGTGCAGTAGGTCCAGTTCTCCTGGGTTGTCTGCCTCCCCCTGCTCCTCGTCCCCTCTTCCCTCCGGGTGGGCCATTACCCATGCCCTCAAAGCCTTCTGAAGCACCTCCTTTCTGGCGCCTCGCTTGCCGGCCACCCCCCTCTCTAGGCAGAACTCCTTGAGCTGTGTCACCGTATACCTTTCTAGGTTAGCCAACTCAAACTCCATCCTCCTAGGTGGGGCCCCAGACAATTTAGAGAAAGGGTTCTAGACTGTAGGTAGCAGGTCTAACGCAGGAATGTACACAATCGGCAATCGCAAAAGAATTCCTAGCACTTGTATTACAATAGGTGTCCAATTGCGGCGCACACTGAGTCACTGTAGGGTGCTGCACAAACACCAGTCCTTATCCCACCGCTGAACACCAATGTTGGAAACGGGGTTACCGAGTCCGTCACGGTAGCATGGCGCGAGGCGGGAAAGCATGCGAAGGCAATGTGTAAGGCAGTTGTGCAGCACACTCTTACTTTGACTCAGGAATGCGGACGCAATAACATGACACCACACCAGGCTTGTGTATTTAAAATCAAGATCTTTTATATAAATCAAGGTAGCATCAGATGAGGCAGATTACTTCAGCTCTACATTTAAAATCATTGCATTACTCAACTGGTGCACATTCTTATTAAAGCATCATAGCTCATCAACATTGTAGGCCACTAAAAGGCCGCAGGAATCATCTCCTAAACGTAGCACCAATAATGATCACAAGGTGCATTAATAAAACATGGGCCTAAACATGCAGTTCACTTCAAGCATATTCAATTACTTAAAAGAAGGCTTTTCACGTTCCATTTCAATAGGCCTGCATTAATCTAGGCGCACCCACATTCAGTACAGTGGGCGTCGCAACTCCAGTACACCTGTAACATAAAACACTTCAACTCTTGGCGGTGTACACTTCAGCTCAATTCAATTAATCACCTTCACACTAGGTAAAGACTTGGCAGTTATAAGCATAGGCCTAGGCAGTAATTACAGTAGGCGTCATCATTAAATTAATGAACAATGTGGGGAACCCCTCAACATGTCCCGTATTCTGGGGCTTCTGTGTCCCTCAGGGGTTAATTCAGGCCAGGCCCACCTCTCCGGGGCCTCGCCTCATAGGGATAATTTCAAGGGTTAATGGTGGCCCCCGGCCCCCAGTGGCGTCTCTGCGGGCCCTAGGGGCCTCCTGGGCTCACCTGATGTGTTGGTCGTTGGTCGCGCTTCACAGCGACTGTCGATCTCCCGGGCCGGCCCGTGTTCTGAAGGGCGGGGCCCGGTCGGGGTGCCTCGGCCTTCTGTCTGGAATTGCGGGTCGTTGCGGGGGCCGGTATCACCCTCCTCCGGCCCCCGGGATCGGGTAAGTGGATTGCGGGATTTGCGGGATTTCGGGAAGGGGAGCGGGAGCCGGCAGTCCTCTCCGGCCGGCTCCCCGTCTCCCTCTGCACGTCCGGAGCTCTTCCTCGGCCTCCGTCGGCGCTGGGGGCGTGGCGGGAGCCGGCGCCCAATCGCTGCGCGGCCTTCCCAGGGGCGCGGCAGGCGTCCCCGGTTGCCCAGCAACGGCGTCGGCGGGGCCTGGAGGCCTCGCGGGTCGCGCTAGGCCGCGGCTTCTTCACGCGGCCCCCTTGGGCTGCGGCGGTGATTCCTTCGGCCGCGACTTCGGCGGTGGGGCCCCGGGCCCGGCGGTGAACTCTTTGAGGGCAATTTGTAGGCTTCGGTGAGGGCGCGGACGGCGCACCTCACCACACTCACTCGAGGGGCCTCCCTCACCACAGCACTTCCTTCGGTGAGGGCGCGGACGGCGCACCTCACCACACGGCCTCGAGGAGGGCTTCCTCACCGCAGCACTTCCTTCGGTGAGGCGCGGACGGCGCACCTCACCACACGGCCTCGAGGAGGGCTTCCTCACCGCAGCACTTCTCCTCACGCGGCCGCGGCGGTGAGTCACTCACGAGGTCAGTGACCTGAGGGGGGCAGTTTCTCCCTCTTGGAGACATAGCGCGGGCGCACCAGCAGCCTGTGGGCAGGGCTGACTGGAAAGGTTCTTGGGGGCAGCCCAGCAGCAGGCAAGAGTGGATAGGGGGTGAAGGTCTAGCGCTCCAGGCCACGGCGCTTTACCTGGTGATCCCCAGTTGGGCAGTTCAGGTTTCAGGCCTTGCTGGACGGTCAGGCCTCCCAAATTAAGGTTTCTTGCGGCTGTTCCAGATTGGTTGCTTCTTAGGAGTTTCTTGTCAGGAGTTTCTTGTCAGAAGTTTCTTATTAGGAGTTTCTTGTCAAAAGTTTCTTGTCAGAAGTTTCTTCTTATGAGGGGGGGAATGAGTTGGTAGGTCTGGGAGTGCTTGATGTTACTTCCCAGCACGCTGAAGGTGGTTCCCTGGGTCCCCTCACGCTGGGCAAGGTCAGTGGGTGGTGGGCGTTCCTAAGCTAACTTACTACAGCAGGGCCTAAGCCTTGTCAGCAGCAGTAGTGTAGGTCTCCCCCCTAGGCCCTAAAGCCTGTACTCCGGCAGAGGTTCTCCCAGGATCAGTGGTGCCCCAACTGACTAAAAGATTTCCCTCCAAGCCTCTTATACCCCTAGGTCAGGTGACCCTCCTAAAGGCGGCAAAACATAACTCCTCCCACAGCCTGGAAGTTTCTGGAACCTTCCACATGTCTGGCTATGTGGCCCAGAGGCGGGGACGGAATGGATACTGTATCCCTATGTCCCAGCCTGACCCTGGCTACTAGTGTGTGTGTGTGTGCAAGGCCCCTCTGCAGTAGCAGGGGCCTGTGGCAGCCATCTTGAGTGAGAGAGCACCTGCACCTCAGCACTGGTTAGCAGTGGTAAGGCGCCCGGAGACCTAGGTCCAGTAAAAATACGGTGGCAAAAATGAGGCGCAAAAGGGAAAAAAAACAGGGCAAGACCACCCTAGGGCTAACAGGTCTAACACACGTCCCTTGCAGATACGCACAAGTACATGTAGGGTAAGGGCAGGTTTACTATTCCCAACCCCACATTCACGTCCCTTGCAGATACGCACAAGTACATGTAGGGTAAGGGCAGGTTTACTATTCCCAACTCCACATCCACGTCCCTTGCAGATACGCACAAGTACATGTAGGGTAAGGGCAGGTTTACTATTCCCAACTCCACATCCACGTCCCTTGCAGATACGCACAAGTACATGTAGGTAAGGGCAGGTTTACTATTCCCAACTCCACATATACGTCCCTTGCAGATACGCACAAGTACATGTAGGGTAAGGGCAGATGTACTATTCCCAACTCCACATCCACGTCCCTTGCAGATACGCACAAGTACATGAATGAATGAATGAATGAATGAACACTTATAGAGCGCATGGTTACCCAGGGCATCCCAGCGCTAGAAGTCCAGTAGGCTACAAGAAAAATGAGCTATAAGAAAATTAATGAAAAAGAAAAGTTTTCAAAAGTTTTCTGAACTTAAGATGTTCAGATTCAGAACGTATGTGTAGAGGCAGATTGTTCCAGAGTCTAGATGCATTATATGTGAATAGTCGACCTCCACTACGTGCACGTTTAATCTTAGGTACACAGATTAATCCTTTTCCCCGATCTAAGGGTTCTGTTGGGTACATAAGGTTTACTCCAGGAGCGGATCAGAGGCGGGCCTTTCCCAAAAAAGGATTTATGGGTGATACAGAGAGCCTTAAATTGCACTCTTTCCTGGACAGGCAACCAATGAAGGGTAGCAAGAGCAGGCCTTGCAGAGGAGCGTTTAGGTATATTCAGGAGTATCCGGGCCGCACAGTTCTGTACTGTTTGCAGTCTTTTAATGGTGGCCTGGGGAGCTCCCAAATACAGGGCGTTGGCATAGTCAAGCCGTGAGAGCACTAAAGCCTGCACCAACAGTCGTCTCGCCAAAGGCGGAAGCAAGGGAAGTAATTTTCTGAACTTTCTTAATAGACCAAAACAACTCGCCGCCACCATGCGTGATTGCTCTCTAAAATCGAGATTGCAGTCGATCCATACTCCCAAACTCTTGACTTGTTTTTTAGGAGCAGGAGGGGAACCAAGGCATTTGGGCCACAGGTGTTCCACATTTAGGGGAGCAGACTTCCCCAGGAGCAACAGTTCAGTCTTAGATCCATTAAGTTTAAGAAAAGAATTACTCATCCAATTAAAAACTTTTTGAAGACAGGTGGATAGATCGGGGTCTGGTTGGTTGGCTTGCTTCAAGGAGACAATAAGTTGTGTATCGTCAGCATACGTAATTATCTGTACCCCAAATGGGAGTACTAATTCGGCCAGCGAACTCATGTACACGTTGAACATCGTTGGACTTAGGGAAGATCCTTGCGGAACCCCACAAGTCAAAGAAATGGGTTTTGAAGAGCATTCCCCTTCGAAAACCGAATAAACCCTATCAAGAAGGAAAGACTGTAGCCACTTTAATGCCAATCCAGTCACTCCAGCATCTCTCAGTCTTCGTATCAGAAGTTGGTGATTGACAGTATCGAAGGCCGCGCTAAGGTCTAACAGGATAAGCGCAGCGCAGCCTCCGTTGTCAAGAGTCTTCCTAATTTCTTCCACTGCAGCCAATATAGCCGTCTCGGTACCATGTTGGGGCCTGAAACCCGTTTGCGTGGAATGTAAACGATTGTTGTCTTCCAAGAACACTGATAAAATTGAATTAATATATTTTTCAGTAAGTTTAATGACCCCTGGCAGTAAAGAGATTGGACGATAATTTCCCCAATTATCTGGGTCAAGGTTCGGTTTTTTCAGAAGCGCTTTCACCCGGGCATGTTTCCATTGTGGTGGCACAATCCCGGTCCTAAGTGAGGAGTTGATACACTCAAGTATAACCGGTGATCCCACCTCCGCAATTTTGTGAAGAATGCTGGGGGGGGCAACATCTAGGGGGGAACCCGATTTAAGTTCTTTAAGCAATCTATACAGGGTGTTAAGAATAGATCCAAGGCATGAAATTCCTCCAACAGAAGAAAGGTGTCGGAAGGATTTATATCACTTGATCCACACACTTGTGGAACACTCATATGAGGGAAAGAATTATAAATGGTTTGTATCTTTTCCGAAAAAAAGTCGGCGATTTGTTCACATCGCAGTTGAGCATTATTGGTGTCAGAGGGAGGAGTGTGGGGGTAAGGAGAGAATTGGCAATTTTAAAAATCTCCCTTGAAGAGTTTGTGGCTAAGATAATTCCTTGATAGTAGAGGGCTTGAGTATTTTTAATTTCATTTTTGTATATTTTAATAGCTTCTCGGTATTTAGTTCTCCTAACCACAGAGAAATCCTTCCTCCAGCTTCTTTCCTGCCTTTTACATACTTGTTTAAGCTGACTAAGTTTTGGGGAGTACCAAGGGTTTGTTTGTTTCCCCACCCTTTCCAACATTTCCTTTTTCGGGAGGACACAGTTAAGTGCAAGGTCAAGCCAATTATTGAAGTTATCATTGGCAACAATAGGGTTAAGATGAACAGGGGGAGCCGTGTCCTGTAGGATGCTAATAAAGGTATCCAAGGGAGTTTCGACCAGTTGCGAGCAATTTTAGTAGCTCTAACAGTTGGAATATTAGCGTCTGGTAAAGTCCAGGTAAAAGGGAGTAAAAAATGATCTGACCATGGGATAGGAACAGCATCCTCTACCACGAGCTGATTTATGTTGGAGAAAATAGGGTCCAACAAATGTCCCTTAATATGAGTGGGGCTATTTGTTTTTAGCATGAAGTGGAACATTGCCAAATCATCAACTAATTCCACTATGGACCCAGATAGGTCGTCATCCAAATGCAGGTTGAAATCACCCATGTAGGTTAAGGGCAGGTTTACTATTCCCAACTCCACATCCACGTCCCTTGCAGATACGCACAAGTACATGTAGGTTAAGGGCAGGTTTACTATTCCCAACTCCACATCCACGTCCCTTGCAGATAGGCACAAGTACATGTAGGTAAGGGCAGGTTTACTATTCCCAACTCCACATCCACGTCCCTTGCAGATACGCACAAGTACATGTAGGGTAAGGGCAGGTTTACTATTCCCAACTCCACATCCACGTCCCTTGCAGATACGCACAAGTACATGTAGGGTAAGGGCAGGTTTACTATTCCCAACTCCACATCCACGTCCCTTGCAGATAAGCACAAGTACATGTAGGGTAAGGGCAGGTTTACTATTCCCAACTCCACATCCACGTCCCTTGCAGATAAGCACAAGTATATGTAGGGCTCCACATCCACGTCCCTTGCAGATATGCACAAGTACATGAAGGGTAAGGGCAGGTTTACTATTCCCAATTCCACATCCACGTCCCTTGCAGATACGCACAAGTACATGTAGGTAAGGGCAGGTTTACTATTCCCAACTCCACATCCACGTCCCTTGCAGATACGCACAAGTACATGTAGGGTAAGGGCAGGTTTACTATTCCCAACTCCACATCCACGTCCCTTGCAGATACGCACAAGTACATGTAGGGTAAGGGCAGGTTTACTATTCCCAATTCCACATCCACGTCCCTTGCAGATACGCACAAGTACATGTAGGTAAGGGCAGGTTTACTATTCCCAACTCCACATCCACGTCCCTTGCAGATACGCACAAGTACATGTAGGGTAAGGGCAGGTTTACTATTCCCAACTCCACATCCACGTCCCTTGCAGATACGCACAAGTACATGTAGGATAAGGGCAGGTTTACTATTCCCAACTCCACATCCACGTCCCTTGCAGATAAGCACAAGTACATGTAGGGCTCCACATCCACGTCCCTTGCAGATACGCACAAGTACATGTAGGTAAGGGCAGGTTTACTATTCCCAACTCCACATCCACGTCCCTTGCAGATACGCACAAGTACATGTAGGATAAGGGCAGGTTTACTATTCCCAACTCCACATCCACGTCCCTTGCAGATAAGCACAAGTACATGTAGGGCTCCACATCCACGTCCCTTGCAGATACGCACAAGTACATGTAGGGTAAGGGCAGGTTTACTATTCCCAATTCCACATCCACGTCCCTTGCAGATACGCACAAGTACATGTAGGGTAAGGGCAGGTTTACTATTCCCAACCCCACATCCACGTCCCTTGCAGATACGCACAAGTACATGTAGGGTAAGGGCAGGTTTACTATTCCCAACCCCACATCCACGTCCCTTGCAGATATGCACAAGTACATGTAGGTAAGGGCAGGTTTACTATTCCCAACTCCACATATACGTCCCTTGCAGATACGCACAAGTACATGTAGGGTAAGGGCAGATGTACTATTCCCCAACTCCACATCCACGTCCCTTGCAGATACGCACAAGTACATGTAGGGTAAGGGCAGGTTTACTATTCCCAACTCCACATCCACGTCCCTTGCAGATACGCACAAGTACATGTAGGGTAAGGGCAGGTTTACTATTCCCAACTCCACATCCACGTCCCTTGCAGATACGCACAAGTACATGTAGGGTAAGGGCAGGTTTACTATTCCCAACTCCACATCCACGTCCCTTGCAGATACGCACAAGTACATGTAGGTAAGGGCAGGTTTACTATTCCCAACTCCACATATACGTCCCTTGCAGATACGCACAAGTACATGTAGGGTAAGGGCAGATGTACTATTCCCAACTCCACATCCACGTCCCTTGCAGATACGCACAAGTACATGAATGAATGAATGAATGAATGAACACTTATAGAGCGCATGGTTACCCAGGGGCATCCCAGCGCTAGAAGTCCAGTAGGCTACAAGAAAAAATGAGCTATAAGAAAATTAATGAAAAAGAAAAGTTTTCAAAAGTTTTCTGAACTTAAGATGTTCAGATTCAGAACGTATGTGTAGAGGCAGATTGTTCCAGAGTCTAGATGCATTATATGTGAATAGTCGACCTCCACTACGTGCACGTTTAATCTTAGGTACACAGATTAATCCTTTTTTCCCCGATCTAAGGGTTCTGTTGGGTACATAAGGTTTACTCCAGGAGCGGATCAGAGGCGGGCCTTTCCCAAAAAAGGATTTATGGGTGATACAGAGAGCCTTAAATTGCACTCTTTCCTGGACAGGCAACCAATGAAGGGTAGCAAGAGCAGGCCTTGCAGAGGAGCGTTTAGGTATATTCAGGAGTATCCGGGCCGCACAGTTCTGTACTGTTTGCAGTCTTTTAATGGTGGCCTGGGAGCTCCCAAATACAGGGCGTTGGCATAGTCAAGCCGTGAGAGCACTAAAGCCTGCACCAACAGTCGTCTCGCCAAAGGCGGAAGCAAGGGAAGTAATTTTCTGAACTTTCTTAATAGACCAAAACAACTCGCCGCCACCATGCGTGATTGCTCTCTAAAATCGAGATTGCAGTCGATCCATACTCCCAAACTCTTGACTTGTTTTTTAGGAGCAGGAGGGGAACCAAGGCATTTGGGCCACAGGTGTTCCACATTTAGGGGAGCAGACTTCCCCAGGAGCAACAGTTCAGTCTTAGATCCATTAAGTTTAAGAAAAGAATTACTCATCCAATTAAAAACTTTTTGAAGACAGGTGGATAGATCGGGGTCTGGTTGGTTGGCTTGCTTCAAGGAGACAATAAGTTGTGTATCGTCAGCATACGTAATTATCTGTACCCCAAATGGGAGTACTAATTCGGCCAGCGAACTCATGTACACGTTGAACATCGTTGGACTTAGGGAAGATCCTTGCGGAACCCCACAAGTCAAAGAAATGGGTTTAGAGCATTCCCCTTCGAAAACCGAATAAACCCTATCAAGAAGGAAAGACTGTAGCCACTTTAATGCCAATCCAGTCACTCCAGCATCTCTCAGTCTTCGTATCAGAAGTTGGTGATTGACAGTATCGAAGGCCGCGCTAAGGTCTAACAGGATAAGCGCAGCGCAGCCTCCGTTGTCAAGAGTCTTCCTAATTTCTTCCACTGCAGCCAATATAGCCGTCTCGGTACCATGTTGGGGCCTGAAACCCGTTTGCGTGGAATGTAAACGATTGTTGTCTTCCAAGAACACTGATAAAATTGAATTAATATATTTTTCAGTAAGTTTAATGACCCCTGGCAGTAAAGAGATTGGACGATAATTTCCCCAATTATCTGGGTCAAGATTCGGTTTTTTCTGAAGCGCTTTCACCCGGGCATGTTTCCATTGTGGTGGCACAATCCCGGTCCTAAGTGAGGAGTTGATACACTCAAGTATAACCGGTGATCCCACCTCCGCAATTTTGTGAAGAATGCTGGGGGGGGGGCAACATCTAGGGGGGAACCCGATTTAAGTTCTTTAAGCAATCTATACAGGGTGTTAAGAATAGATCCAAGGCATGAAATTCCTCCAACAGAAGAAAGGTGTCGGAAGGATTTATATCACTTGATCCACACACTTGTGGAACACTCATATGAGGGAAAGAATTATAAATGGTTTGTATCTTTTCCGAAAAAAAGTCGGCGATTTGTTCACATCGCAGTTGAGCATTATTGGTGTCAGAGGGAGGAGTGTGGGGGGTAAGGAGAGAATTGGCAATTTTAAAAATCTCCCTTGAAGAGTTTGTGGCTAAGATAATTCCTTGATAGTAGAGGGCTTGAGTATTTTTAATTTCATTTTTGTATATTTTAATAGCTTCTCGGTATTTAGTTCTCCTAAACACAGAGAAATCCTTCCTCCAGCTTCTTTCCTGCCTTTTACATACTTGTTTAAGCTGACTAAGTTTTGGGGAGTACCAAGGGTTTGTTTGTTTCCCCACCCTTTCCAACATTTCCTTTTTCGGGAGGACACAGTTAAGTGCAAGGTCAAGCCAATTATTGAAGTTATCATTGGCAACAATAGGGTTAAGATGAACAGGGGGAGCCGTGTCCTGTAGGATGCTAATAAAGGTATCCAAGGGGAGTTTCGACCAGTTGCGAGCAATTTTAGTAGCTCTAACAGTTGGAATATTAGCGTCTGGTAAAGTCCAGGTAAAAGGGAGTAAAAAATGATCTGACCATGGGATAGGAACAGCATCCTCTACCACGAGCTGATTTATGTTGGAGAAAATAGGGTCCAACAAATGTCCCTTAATATGAGTAGGGCTATTTGTTTTTAGCATGAAGTGGAACATTGCCAAATCATCAACTAATTCCACTATGGACCCAGATAGGTCGTCATCCAAATGCAGGTTGAAATCACCCATGTAGGTTAAGGGCAGGTTTACTATTCCCAACTCCACATCCACGTCCCTTGCAGATACGCACAAGTACATGTAGGTTAAGGGCAGGTTTACTATTCCCAACTCCACATCCACGTCCCTTGCAGATAGGCACAAGTACATGTAGGTAAGGGCAGGTTTACTATTCCCAACTCCACATCCACGTCCCTTGCAGATACGCACAAGTACATGTAGGGTAAGGGCAGGTTTACTATTCCCAACTCCACATCCACGTCCCTTGCAGATACGCACAAGTACATGTAGGGTAAGGGCAGGTTTACTATTCCCAACTCCACATCCACGTCCCTTGCAGATAAGCACAAGTACATGTAGGGTAAGGGCAGGTTTACTATTCCCAACTCCACATCCACGTCCCTTGCAGATAAGCACAAGTACATGTAGGGCTCCACATCCACGTCCCTTGCAGATATGCACAAGTACATGTAGGGTAAGGGCAGGTTTACTATTCCCAATTCCACATCCACGTCCCTTGCAGATACGCACAAGTACATGTAGGTAAGGGCAGGTTTACTATTCCCAACTCCACATCCACGTCCCTTGCAGATACGCACAAGTACATGTAGGGTAAGGGCAGGTTTACTATTCCCAACTCCACATCCACGTCCCTTGCAGATACGCACAAGTACATGTAGGGTAAGGGCAGGTTTACTATTCCCAATTCCACATCCACGTCCCTTGCAGATACGCACAAGTACATGTAGGTAAGGGCAGGTTTACTATTCCCAACTCCACATCCACGTCCCTTGCAGATACGCACAAGTACATGTAGGGTAAGGGCAGGTTTACTATTCTCAACTCCACATCCACGTCCCTTGCAGATACGCACAAGTACATGTAGGATAAGGGCAGGTTTACTATTCCCAACTCCACATCCACGTCCCTTGCAGATAAGCACAAGTACATGTAGGGCTCCACATCCACGTCCCTTGCAGATACGCACAAGTACATGTAGGTAAGGGCAGGTTTACTATTCCCAACTCCACATCCACGTCCCTTGCAGATACGCACAAGTACATGTAGGATAAGGGCAGGTTTACTATTCCCAACTCCACATCCACGTCCCTTGCAGATAAGCACAAGTACATGTAGGGCTCCACATCCACGTCCCTTGCAGATACGCACAAGTACATGTAGGGTAAGGGCAGGTTTACTATTCCCAATTCCACATCCACGTCCCTTGCAGATACGCACAAGTACATGTAGGGTAAGGGCAGGTTTACTATTCCCAACCCCACATCCACGTCCCTTGCAGATACGCACAAGTACTGGTAGGGTAAGGGCAGGTTTACTATTCCCAACCCCACATCCACGTCCCTTGCAGATATGCACAAGTACATGTAGGTAAGGGCAGGTTTACTATTCCCAACTCCACATATACGTCCCTTGCAGATACGCACAAGTACATGTAGGGTAAGGGCAGATGTACTATTCCCAACTCCACATCCACGTCCCTTGCAGATACGCACAAGTACATGTAGGGTAAGGGCAGGTTTACTATTCCCAACTCCACATCCACGTCCCTTGCAGATACGCACAAGTACATGTAGGGTAAGGGCAGGTTTACTATTCCCAACTCCACATCCACGTCCCTTGCAGATACGCACAAGTACATGTAGGGTAAGGGCAGGTTTACTATTCCCAACTCCACATCCATGTCCCTTGCAGATAAGCACAAGTACATGTAGGGTAAGGGCAGGTTTACTATTCCCAACTCCACATCCACGTCCCTTGCAGATAAGCACAAGTACATGTAGGGCTCCACATCCACGTCCCTTGCAGATACGCACAAGTACATGTAGGGTAAGGGCAGGTTTACTATTCCCAACTCCACATCCACGTCCCTTGCAGATACGCACAAGTACATGTAGGTAAGGGCAGGTTTACTATTTCCAACTCCACATCCACGTCCCTTGCAGATACGCACAAGTACATGTAGGGTAAGGGCAGGTTTACTATTCCCAACTCCAGATCCACGTCCCTTGCAGATACGCACAAGTTCATGTAGGGTAAGGGCAGGTTTACTATTCCCAACTCCACATCCACGTCCCTTGCAGATACGCACAAGTACATGTAGGGTAAGGGCAGATGTACTATTCCCAACTCCACATCCACGTCCCTTGCAGATACGCACAAGTACATGTAGGTAAGGGCAGGTTTACTATTCCCAGCTCCACATCCACGTCCCTTGCAGATACGCACAAGTACATGTAGGTAAGGGCAGGTTTACTATTCCCAACTCCACATCCACGTCCCTTGCAGATACGCACAAGTACATGTAGGGTAAGGGCAGGTTTACTATTCCCAACTCCACATCCACGTCCCTTGCAGATACGCACAAGTACATGTAGGGTAAGGGCAGGTTTACTATTCCCAACTCCACATCCACGTCCCTTGCAGATACGCACAAGTACATGTAGGGTAATGGCAGGTTTACTATTCCCAACTCCACATCCACGTCCCTTGCAGATAAGCACAAGTACATGTAGGGCTCCACATCCACGTCCCTTGCAGATATGCACAAGTACATGTAGGGTAAGGGCAGGTTTACTATTCCCAACTCCACATCCACGTCCCTTGCAGATATGCACAAGTACATGTAGAGTAAGGGCAGGTTTACTATTCCCAACTCCACATCCACGTCCTTTGCAGATACACACAAGTACATGTAGGGTAAGGGCAGGTTTACTATTCCCAACTCCACATCCACGTCCCTTGCAGATACGCACAAGTACATGTAGGGTAAGGGCAGGTTTACTATTCCCAACTCCACATCCACATCCCTTGCAGATAAGCACAAGTACATGTAGGGTAAGGGCAGGTTTACTATTCCCAACTCCACATCCACGTCCCTTGCAGATAAGCACAAGTACATGTAGGGCTCCACATCCATGTCCCTTGCAGATATGCACAAGTACATGTAGGGTAAGGGCAGGTTTACTATTACCAACTCCACATCCACGTCCCTTGCAGATACGCACAAGTACATGTAGGGTAGGGGCAGGTTTACTATTCCCAACTCCACATCCACGTCCCTTGCAGATACGCACAAGTACATGTAGGGTAAGGGCAGGTTTACTATTCCCAACTCCACATCCACGTCCCTTGCAGATACGCACAAGTACATGTAGGGTAAGGGCAGGTTTACTATTCCCAACCCCACATCCACGTCCCTTGCAGATACGCACAAGTACATGTAGGGTAAGGGCAGGTTTACTATTCCCAACCCCACATCCACGTCCCTTGCAGATACGCACAAGTACATGTAGGGTAAGGGCAGGTTTACTATTCCCAACTCCACATCCACGTCCCTTGCAGATACGCACAAGTACATGTAGGGTAAGGGCAGGTTTACTATTCCCAACTCCACATCCACGTCCCTTGCAGATACGCACAAGTACATGTAGGTAAGGGCAGGTTTACTATTCCCAACTCCACATATACGTCCCTTGCAGATACGCACAAGTACATGTAGGGTAAGGGCAGATGTACTATTCCCAACTCCACATCCACGTCCCTTGCAGATACGCACAAGTACATGTAGGGTAAGGGCAGGTTTACTATTCCCAACTCCACATCCACGTCCCTTGCAGATACGCACAAGTACATGTAGGGTAAGGGCAGGTTTACTATTCCCAACTCCACATCCACGTCCCTTGCAGATACGCACAAGTACATGTAGGGTAAGGGCAGGTTTACTATTCCCAACTCCACATCCACGTCCCTTGCAGATACGCACAAGTACATGTAGGGTAAGGGCAGGTTTACTATTCCCAACTCCACATACATGTCCCTTGCAGATACGCACAAGTACATGTAGGGTAAGGGCAGGTTTACTATTCCCAACTCCACATCCACGTCCCTTGCAGATACGCACAAGTACATGTAGGGTAAGGGCAGGTTTACTATTCCCAACTCCACATCCACGTCCCTTGCAGATAAGCACAAGTACATGTAGGGTAAGGGCAGGTTTACTATTCCCAACTCCACATCCACGTCCCTTGCAGATAAGCACAAGTACATGTAGGGCTCCACATCCACGTCCCTTGCAGATATGCACAAGTACATGTAGGGTAAGGGCAGGTTTACTATTCCCAACTCCACATCCACGTCCCTTGCAGATACGCACAAGTACATGTAGGGTAAGGGCAGGTTTACTATTCCCAACCCCACATCCACGTCCCTTGCAGATACGCACAAGTACATGTAGGGTAAGGGCAGGTTTACTATTCCCTACCCCACATCCACGTCCCTTGCAGATACGCACAAGTACATGTAGGGTAAGGGCAGGTTTACTATTCCCAACTCCACATCCACGTCCCTTGCAGATACGCTCAAGTACATGTAGGGTAAGGGCAGGTTTACTATTCCCAACTCCACATCCACGTCCCTTGCAGATACGCACAAGTACATGTAGGTAAGGGCAGGTTTACTATTCCCAACTCCACATATACGTCCCTTGCAGATACGCACAAGTACATGTAGGGTAAGGGCAGATGTACTATTCCCAACTCCACATCCACGTCCCTTGCAGATACGCACAAGTACATGTAGGGTAAGGGCAGGTTTACTATTCCCAACTCCACATCCACGTCCCTTGCAGATACGCACAAGTACATGTAGGGTAAGGGCAGGTTTACTATTCCCAACTCCACATCCACGTCCCTTGCAGATACGCACAAGTACATGTAGGGTAAGGGCAGGTTTACTATTCCCAACTCCACATCCATGTCCCTTGCAGATACGCACAAGTACATGTAGGGTAAGGGCAGGTTTACTATTCCCAACTCCACATCCACGTCCCTTGCAGATACGCACAAGTACATGTAGGTTAAGGGCAGGTTTACTATTCCCAACTCCACATCCACGTCCCTTGCAGATACGCACAAGTACATGTAGGTTAAGGGCAGGTTTACTATTCCCAACTCCACATCCACGTCCCTTGCAGATACGCACAAGTACATGTAGGTTAAGGGCAGGTTTACTATTCCCAACTCCACATCCACGTCCCTTGCAGATACGCACAAGTACATGTAGGTAAGGGCAGGTTTACTATTCCCAACTCCACATCCACGTCCCTTGCAGATACGCACAAGTACATGTAGGTAAGGGCAGGTTTACTATTCCCAACTCCACATCCACGTCCCTTGCAGATACGCACAAGTACATGTAGGGTAAGGGCAGGTTTACTATTCCCAACTCCACATCCACGTCCCTTGCAGATACGCACAAGTACATGTAGGTAAGGGCAGGTTTACTATTCCCAACTCCACATCCACGTCCCTTGCAGATACGCACAAGTACATGTAGGGTAAGGGCAGGTTTACTATTCCCAACTCAACGTCCCTTGCAGATACGCACAAGTACATGTAGGGTAAGGGCAGGTTTACTATTCCCAACTCCACATCCACGTCCCTTGCAGATACGCACAAGTACATGTAGGGTAAGGGCAGGTTTACTATTCCCAACTCCACATCCACATCCCTTGCAGATACGCACAAGTACATGTAGGGTAAGGGCAGATGTACTATTCCCAACTCCACATCCACGTCCCTTGCAGATACGCACAAGTACATGTAGGGTAAGGGCAGGTTTACTATTCCCAACTCCACATCCACGTCCCTTGCAGATACGCACAAGTACATGTAGGGTAAGGGCAGGTTTACTATTCCCAACTCCACATCCACGTCCCTTGCAGATACGCACAAGTACATGTAGGTTAAGGGCAGGTTTACTATTCCCAACTCCACAGCCACGTCCCTTGCAGATACGCACAAGTACATGTAGGGTAAGGGCAGGTTTACTATTCCCAACCCCACATCCACGTCCCTTGCAGATACGCACAAGTACATGTAGGTAAGGGCAGGTTTACTATTCCCAACTCCACATCCACGTCCCTTGCAGTTACGCACAAGTACATGTAGGGTAAGGGCAGGTTTACTATTCCCAACTCCACATCCACGTCCCTTGCAGATAAGCACAAGTACATGTAGGGTAAGGGCAGGTTTACTATTCCCAACTCCACATCCACGTCCCTTGCAGATAAGCACAAGTACATGTAGGGTAAGGGCAGGTTTACTATTCCCAACTCCACATCCACGTCCCTTGCAGATAAGCACAAGTACATGTAGGGCTCCACATCCACGTCCCTTGCAGATATGCACAAGTACTTGTAGGGTAAGGGCAGGTTTACTATTCCCAACTCCACATCCACGTCCCTTGCAGATACGCACAAGTACATGTAGGGTAGGGGCAGGTTTACTATTCCCAACTCCACATCCACGTCCCTTGCAGATACGCACAAGTACATGTAGGGTAAGTGTAGGAAGGTGGAATCTGACTATATGGTTGCCCCCACTTTTTTTTATGGTGTTTTGCTGGTTTATGACTTAGTTGGACTGGGATCCTGCTATTCAGGGCCCCAGTCTATCTGCTTTCTCTGTAAAAGGTTTCCATGTGCCTTAGGCACATCTCTGATTGGAATCTGGAGTGCCCTTATAAGTCCCTAGTATATGGTATACTATGTACCAAGGGCATAGGTACCTCAGAGGCCTACCAGGGGCTGCAGCATGTATTATGCCACCCCTGGAAGGCCATCCAAACTGACACCACAGGTCTGCTACTGCAGCCTGGGTAGGGTGGTGCATGCACTCCTTACTGTGATATAGGTTACCTATATCACTAAATACATACACACATATAAACCTATAAGTCACTCCTAAGGCAGGCCTTATCAATCCTAAAGGCAGAGTGCATGGTTCCTATGTGAGAGGGTGCCCCTGCATGAGCAGGGCCCCTCTGCAGCGTTCGGAGACCATCTCTGATGCTGTTTGTAGTGCAGCCTGACCATATACTCTTAAGCGCATTATATCCTCGCGGTAAAATGCTAACTTTGGAATGGCTGCACCTAAACATGTCGTGTTTGGTGTCAAACATCTTGGAATACTACCCCCGCCAATCCTGGCGGCGGGGGTAGCATTCCACCCTTCTAGAGGGAAAGACATGTTAACTCTGGCTTACCCGGTAACTTCTTTCTGAAGCCCTGGCATCACAAAATGGATGCTGCTGCCACAGACACAAGTCTGGCCTCCTGCTGCTGGACGAAACTCCGGCAGGGGAGGCCTGGACAATAGGTTTCCTGTTGCAGGGAGGTGTGACCACCTCCCCAGACAGGATAATGTGTATTGGGGCTGGGTGGGTGCACTCTTAGAGTGCTTTGAAGTCCTGCACTGGGGGAGCAAAAGGCTCCTCTGTGCATATGCCAGTTCAAACCAGCTCAGGGGCTACCTGCCCCTGCTCTGGCGCGAAACTGGACAAAGGGAAGTGGGTGTAGCCACCCCTCCCTTGACCCTCCCATAGGTGGGGTCATAGAGCTAGTCCATCCCCTCTTTTTAGTATAAGAGGGGGAACCTTGCCATTGCAAAGCAGATAACCCCTGGACGACACTCTACAGAAGAATCCTGGCCCTTCGACGTTCCACTACCTTTGGAAGACAGAAGAATCTCCCTTGGAGTCAAGGAGTGACTCCCCTGCTTGGCAGGCACCAAAAACGACAACGACGGTCGCAAACTACGCCGCTCCCGCCGGAGTCCGAAGTCCCTGCAGCCCAGGAAGTAGATTTCCTGACTTCTCCCAGGCCATCGTGAGTCCCCAGCGAAGCTGAGGCAAGTGGACCCCACGAGTAACGAGGAACCGCGACCCCTGGGTACCGTGCACTATTGTCGAGTGCAACCCCTTCACAACGTTCTACGAATCTGTGCTTTGGGCCACGTGTGGTCCCAACCTCCAGCAGGAATCCCTCCGAAGATCAGAGGCCTACACCGTCCCGAGTGACCGTGGGCCCCTGTTGAGTGATTCCGCCCGAGGTGTCTTCGCGATCCTTTGCCCGCTGGCTTGTGGGTCCCCAGAAGACTTCTTAAAGAAACCAAAGGGCTCCCCTGGTTGCTCCAGGCCTGCCCTGACTTACCCTCGCTGGGTGAGTTCCACAGACCTTGCTGGTCTGCGCCATCGACTTTTCTTCATCTCCCCGAGACTTGCGGCTGCCAAGGCTTGTTGGCTCCGATCGAGTTGCCGACACCGCAGTCAGCTGCAGACGTCGAGGGACACACCGAATCCAGCTCCTGGTCATCGTCGACGCCTCCTGGACCACGTGGCTGAAGAGTCAAGGCACCCGCAACCGACCTGAATCACTCGACGACGGTGGGCATCCATCTTCCTTGCCCCGAGTCACTGCCAAGTGACTTTGAACACTGTCCCCTCTGCTTTCAGGTCATCCTTCTTCAGAATCCAGGCTTGGATTCCACCGGACACTTCTTCAGCTCCCGCAAGCAGCAAGTCTTCTTTGTTCGCCATTGAAAACGACGCCGCGACCCGACACCAAAGGACACCTGTGCACCCGGCTTCCCTGGGTGAGGTAACTCCAGCACTACGGTGCTCCTGTGGGTGTGGGCCCTAGAACGACTTACCCTGTAAGTGACTTGCTTGTAGGTTCTATAGAAGTATCCTAAAACTCTTTATTTCCAACCGCGACTTGCCCCATTGAAGTCAACGGCGATCCGCGCCTGTGTATCTACACTGCACGCGTCCCCCGTGGGTCCTTTACTTACCTGCCTTGGGTGGTTTCGTGAGGCCCCAGCACTTCTGAAGGCCCTAGGCCTTGTCTCCCTGCAAGTCGTTGTCCCTAAGTCTCTTACTTAGTATATGGTCTGGTACGCCCCTAGGGCCCCAGCCATATTTTGTGCTTAACTTATTGTGAAACGTTGATTTGTGCATATGTTTGTCTTCTAATCTCATAAAGAGATTAGTAGAGAGTTATTTAGAAATAAATACATATATATTTGATATATATACCTGTGTGGTGTCTTTTCATTTGGTGATTCAAGAGATTATATGGTAAAACAAGCTGCTTTACATTCCTCCGAGACTTAGCCTGAAGGCTGCTCTCCACAGCTACCACTAGGATAGCTTTCTTTAAAAGGTTGTCTTAAACCTATCTACCATAAGAGTCGATTTGCCCTGGTGCAAGGTGTCCACTTTAATTAGTGAACAGCATATACCAGGCCAACTTCTCACATTGGTGGGCAGCGTGTGGGATTCCAGCTTGCCATTGTTTTACCAGAAAATCTCTATTTGAATTACTAACTGAAAACCATTATAGGTACTCAAGGTACATATAAAGTCAAGCTTAGTATCAATAAGTTCTACTGAACTTAGAGCTGGGTGCCAAGGGATAGCACACCCTTTCCACAGCTCAAGCTAGGATCAGTAGGCCACAAACTAGTGTAGGTAGTACAACACTGCACAACACTAGAATGTCTTTAAGGGGAGGATCCAAAGAATCCTTGCAGGAAGCCATTGAGCTTCCACCCTCCAAGTATGATACACTCCCATTCTTGGAATTGAGAGCTTTATGCAACTTGAGAAAAATAAGGACAGGCCAAAGCCCCACCACCCAACACCTCAAGGAGTTGTTGGTGGCTTATGACCTTAGTAAGACCTGTAGGGACTGAAGGGGTAGGAGCTGAGGGTGGGGCAGAAGAAGAGGAGGAGGCCAGGGGTACCAATACCCCCAGCCCCCCTCTGAAACTGGCCAGGAGGGTGACAATGACCCTGACCTGGAAAACCCAATCCCTCCTGTGGATGATGATGAGGATGATCAAAATGATGCCCTCTTTGTCCCCCCAGGAAGGATTAAGAGTGTGCCCAGGAAGTCTAGATCTCCTTCTCAGGAGTCTAACCACTCTGGCACCTCTATAGGGAGCTCTGTCTCCTCTCACAGGAGGGAATCCTCTCATGAGAGGAGAGCCAGGCTGGTCCGGTATGAGGAAACTCAGCTGGAAATCAGAAAAAAGCAACTGGCTTTAGATAGGGAATCCCTAGATCTCCTCAGGGAGAGAAGAAAGTTGGGACTAGAGTCCCATGGTGGCAGCAATATCCCTAGAGATAGGGACAGGTCTTATGACCATAGAAACCTAAACAAGATTGTCCCTCCCTACCAGAGTGGGGATGACATCCACAAATGGATAACTGCACTGGAGAGGGCCTGTAAAGTTCAGAAGGTCCCCCAGAGGCAGTGGGCAGCAATCTTGTGGCTCTCCTTTGCAGACAAAGGTAGAGACAAGCTCCTCACTGTAAGAGAAGAGGATGCTGACAATTACACAGTCTTGAAGAGTGCTCTGATAGATGGGTTTGGCCTAACCACTGAACAGTATAGGTTGAAGTTCAGAGACACCCAAAAAGCTCAGACTCAAGACTGGGTTGATTTTGTAGATTGTGCTACAAAGGCTCTGGAAGGTTGGATACATGGCAACAAAGTGCAGGACTTTTTAGGATTGTACAATTTGATTATGAGGGAGCAGATCCTTAATAATTGTCAAAACCAGCTTTTGCACCAGTATCTGGTGGACTCTGATCTGACCTCTCCCCAAGAATTGGGAAAGAAGGCAGACAAGTGGGTCAGAACCAGAGTAAAAACTAGAAATCAGGGTGGTGACCAGAAGAAAGATTCTACTAAGTCCCAAGAGAAAGGTGGGGATAAATCTAAGGATAAGTCCCCTACAGGGCCCCAAAATTCCTCTTCTGGGGGTGGGTCCCAAACTCCTTCCTCTCCTGAAAAGAAACCCTATTGCCATGTCTGTAAAAAGCCTGGGCACTGGAAAACTGATCCCAGTTGCCCCAGGATTGGCAATAAAGAAAATGTTCCTCCCACAACTACTACCACCCCTCCTGGTACTACCAGTAGTAATCCTCCAGTTGGGAGTAGTGCACCCAAAAAGTTAGGTGCTTTTGCAAGAGGAACAGAGGTGGGCCCTAGTTTAGACAGGGACCCCTCAACAGACTCCTCTGACTCTGATGGTGGTATAGGATTTGCCACCTTTACCATGGGTCCCATAGCATTGGGCAGGTACAGATTGGAGCCAATAATTAATGGTCAGAAAGCTGTGGCATTTAGGGACACAGGGGCTAGTGTCACCATGGTGGCAGGGAAACTAGTCCCCCTCACCAGCTTTTACCTGAGTTTAAATACCAGGTGACCAACATTGATGGTGTCAGAACAGATCACCCCATGGCCATAGTCAATCTCAGCTGGGAGGGGGTCACAGGCCCAAAAAGAGTGGCAGTGTCCCCAACCCTACCTGTAGATTGCCTGATGGGCAATGATCTGGAAATTTCAGCCTGGGCTGAAGTGGAACACCAAACCCATCTTAGGATGTTGGGCGTCCCTGTAAAGGTTAGTGGGGCTGTGATGGCCACAGCCCCAGCCCAAGAATTTGGAGAGATGGAGCCTGAAAGAATGGCCCACTCTCCCCCAAAAGAGAGCACAAGGGTTGAAGAAAAGTCTTCTTCCCCCAGACAGTAGGTAAGGGTCAGCCTCCTCAGGGAACTGACCCTACCCCTAGTGAAGGAACTGCCACAGAGGTAGTCAGGCCTGGCCTGGCCACACCCCTGATGGCAGAGGACCCTTCCAAGGTGGTACCCCGTCTGGAGCAGGTAACCTGCCCCTCTCTACCCTGCCTCAGTCAGCCCAGGGCTGCAGAGGTCAGGGAGGTCAGTGGACCCCCCAGGGCCCCCTGTCCAGAGGAAGCCCCCATCAGCAGATTAGGGGCACCCAGTCTAGTAGCCCTAGCCAGGTGAAAATTCCTCTACACACTGAGGGATCCCCCATACCTTTATGTAGGGACCTCCCCCAGAAGGACTCTGGTAGGCAAGGGCAAACCTGGGACCAGAAGGTTCCAAACCTGCCATGTCCCTCCAGTAGTCCATCCAAAGGGACCCAACCCACAGCTGTAGGCAGCCAAAGGTTGACCCTTAGAGCAAAGTGCAACTCAGTCATGGAAAGACAGGCATACATGGTGACCAGTGATCTGAGGAAGCTGAGGCCAACATTCCTAGGGCCTCACTTCCCTACTCAGACACCTCACCAGCCTTGTACTTTACCTAAGCACACCACAGGTAGTGATTCCCCATGGTGGAGACCCTCTCATACCCTTAGGGTGAGGGATTGCTTAGTGGACCATAAGACAGGGGGCAACCATGCTAGTGCAGGTGCTTCCTTATATGACCACTTAGTCAATGAAGGCTCAACTGGCCAAGGTTAGCCTTATCTCCTTTCGTTTGGGGGGGTTATGTAGGAAGGTGGAATCTGACTATATGGTTGCCCCCACTTTTTTTATGGTGTTTTGCTGGTTTATGACTTAGTTGGACTGGGATCCTGCTATTCAGGGCCCCAGTCTATCTGCTTTCTCTGTAAAAGGTTTCCATGTGCCTTAGGCACATCTCTGATTGGAATCTGGAGTGCCCTTATAAGTCCCTAGTATATGGTATACTATGTACCAAGGGCATAGGTACCTCAGAGGCCTACCAGGGGCTGCAGCATGTATTATGCCACCCCTGGAAGGCCATCCAAACTGACACCACAGGTCTGCTACTGCAGCCTGGGTAGGGTGGTGCATGCACCCCTTACTGTGATATAGGTTACCTATATCACTAAATACATACACACATATAAACCTATAAGTCACTCCTAAGGCAGGCCTTATCAATCCTAAAGGCAGAGTGCATGGTTCCTATGTGAGAGGGTGCCCCTGCATGAGCAGGGCCCCTCTGCAGCGTTCGGAGACCATCTCTGATGCTGTTTGTAGTGCAGCCTGACCATATACTCTTAAGCGCATTATATCCTCGCGGTAAAATGCTAACTTTGGAATGGCTGCACCTAAACATGTCGTGTTTGGTGTCAAACATCTTGGAATACTACCCCCCGCCAATCCTGGCGGCGGGGGTAGCATTCCACCCTTCTAGAGGGAAAGACATGTTAACTCTGGCTTACCCGGTAACTTCTTTCTGAAGCCCTGGCATCACAAAATGGATGCTGCTGCCACAGACACAAGTCTGGCCTCCTGCTGCTGGACGAAACTCCGGCAGGGGAGGCCTGGACAATAGGTTTCCTGTTGCAGGGAGGTGTGACCACCTCCCCAGACAGGATAATGTGTATTGGGGCTGGGTGGGTGCACTCTTAGAGTGCTTTGAAGTCCTGCACTGGGGGAGCAAAAGGCTCCTCTGTGCATATGCCAGTTCAAACCAGCTCAGGGGCTACCTGCCCCTGCTCTGGCGCGAAACTGGACAAAGGGAAGTGGGTGTAGCCACCCCTCCCTTGACCCTCCCATAGGTGGGGTCATAGAGCTAGTCCATCCCCTCTTTTTAGTATAAGAGGGGGAACCTTGCCATTGCAAAGCAGATAACCCCTGGACGACACTCTACAGAAGAATCCTGGCCCTTCGACGTTCCACTACCTTTGGAAGACAGAAGAATCTCCCTTGGAGTCAAGGAGTGACTCCCCTGCTTGGCAGGCACCAAAAACGACAACGACGGTCGCAAACTACGCCGCTCCCGCCGGAGTCCGAAGTCCCTGCAGCCCAGGAAGTAGATTTCCTGACCTCTCCCAGGCCATCGTGAGTCCCCAGTGAAGCTGAGGCAAGTGGACCCCACGAGTAACGAGGAACCGCGACCCCTGGGTACCATGCACTATTGTCGAGTGCAACCCCTTCACAAAGTTCTACGAACCTGTGCTTTGGACCACGTGTGGTCCCGGCCTCCAGCAGGAATCCCTCCGAAGATCAGAGGCCTACACCGTCCCGAGTGACCGTGGGCCCCTGTTGAGTGATTCCGCCCGAGGTGTCTTTGCGATCCCTTGCCCGCTGGCTTGTGGGTCCCCAGAAGACTTCTTAAAGAAACCAAAGGGCTCCCCTGGTTGCTCCAGACCTGCCCTGACTTACCCTTGCTGGGTGAGTTCCACAGACCTTTCTGGTCTGTGCCATCGACTTTTCTTCATCTCCCCGAGACTTGCGGCTGCCAAGGCTTGTTGGCTCCGATCGAGTTGCCGACACCGCAGTCAGCTGCAGACGTCGAGGGACACACCGAATCCAGCTCCTGGTCGTCGTCGACGCCTCCTGGACCACGTGGCTGAAGAGTCAAGGCACCCGCAACCGACCTGAATCACTCGACGACGGTGGGCATCCATCTTCCTTGCCCCGAGTCACTGCCAAGTGACTTTGAACACTGTCCCCTCTGCTTTCAGGTCATCCTTCTTCAGAATCCAGGCTTGGATTCCACCGGACACTTCTTCAGCTCCCGCAAGCAGCAAGTCTTCTTTGTTCGCCATTGAAAACGATGCCGCGACCCGACACCAAAGGACACCTGTGCACCCGGCTTCCCTGGGTGAGGTAACTCCAGCACTACGGTGCTCCTGTGGGTGTGGGCCCTAGAACGACTTACCCTGTAAGTGACTTGCTTGTAGGTTCTATAGAAGTATCCTAAAACTCTTTATTTCCAACCGCGACTTGCCCCATTGAAGTCAACGGCGATCCGCGCCTGTGTATCTACACTGCACGCGTCCCCCGTGGGTCCTTTACTTACCTGCCTTGGGTGGTTTCGTGAGGCCCCAGCACTTCTGAAGGCCCTAGGCCTTGTCTCCCTGCAAGTCGTTGTCCCTAAGTCTCTTACTTAGTATATGGTCTGGTACGCCCCTAGGGCCCCAGCCATATTTTGTGCTTAACTTATTGTGAAACGTTGATTTGTGCATATGTTTGTCTTCTAATCTCATAAAGAGATTAGTAGAGAGTTATTTAGAAATAAATACATATATATTTGATATATATACCTGTGTGGTGTCTTTTCATTTGGTGATTCAAGAGATTATATGGTAAAACAAGCTGCTTTACATTCCTCCGAGACTTAGCCTGAAGGCTGCTCTCCACAGCTACCACTAGGATAGCTTTCTTTAAAAGGTTGTCTTAAACCTATCTACCATAAGAGTCGATTTGCCCTGGTGCAAGGTGTCCACTTTAATTAGTGAACAGCATATACCAGGCCAACTTCTCACAGTAAGGGCAGGTTTACTATTCCCAACCCCACATCCACGTCCCTTGCAGATACGCACATGTACATGTAGGTAAGGGCAGGTTTACTATTCCCAACTCCACATCCACGTCCCTTGCAAATACGCACAAGTACATGTAGGGTAAGGGCAGGTTTACTATTCCCAACTCCACATCCACGTCCCTTGCAGATACGCACAAGTACATGTAGGTAAGGGCAGGTTTACTATTCCCAACTCCACATCCACGTCCCTTGCAGATACGCACAAGTACATGTAGGGTAAGGGCAGGTTTACTATTCCCAACTCCACATCCACGTCCCTTGCAGATACGCACAAGTACATGTAGGGTAAGGGCAGGTTTACTATTCCCAACTCCACATCCACGTCCCTTGCAGATACGCACAAGTACATGTAGGGTAAGGGCAGGTTTACTATTCCCAACTCCACATCCACGTCCCTTGCAGATACGCACAAGTACATGTAGGGTAAGGGCAGGTTTACTATTCCCAACTCCACATCCACGTCCCTTGCAGATACGCACAAGTACATGTAGGGTAAGGGCAGGTTTACTATTCCCAACTCCACATCCACGTCCCTTGCAGATAAGCACAAGTACATATAGGGTAAGGGCAGGTTTACTATTCCCAACTCCACATCCACGTCCCTTGCAGATAAGCACAAGTACATGTAGGGCTCCACATCCACGTCCCTTGCAGATATGCACAAGTACATGTAGGGTAAGGGCAGGTTTACTATTCCCAACTCCACATCCACGTCCCTTGCAGATACGCACAAGTACATGTAGGGTAGGGGCAGGTTTACTATTCCCAACTCCACATCCACGTCCCTTGCAGATATGCACAAGTACATGTAGGGTAAGGGCAGGTTTACTATTCCCAACTCCACATCCACGTCCCTTGCAGATATGCACAAGTACATGTAGGGTAAGGGCAGGTTTACTATTCCCAACCCCACATCCACGTCCCTTGCAGATAAGCACAAGTACATATAGGGTAAGGGCAGGTTTACTATTCCCAACTCCACATCCACGTCCCTTGCAGATACGCACAAGTACATGTAGGGCTCCACATCCACGTCCCTTGCAGATATGCACAAGTACATGTAGGGTAAGGGCAGGTTTACTATTCCCAACTCCACATCCACGTCCCTTGCAGATACGCACAAGTACATGTAGGGTAGGGGCAGGTTTACTATTCCCAACTCCACATCCACGTCCCTTGCAGATATGCACAAGTACATGTAGGGTAAGGGCAGGTTTACTATTCCCAACCCCACATCCACGTCCCTTGCAGATACGCACATGTACATGTAGGTAAGGGCAGGTTTACTATTCCCAACTCCACATCCACGTCCCTTGCAGATACGCACAAGTACATGTAGGGTAAGGGCAGGTTTACTATTCCCAACTCCACATCCACGTCCCTTGCAGATACGCACAAGTACATGTAGGGTAAGGGCAGGTTTACTATTCCCAACTCCACATCCACGTCCCTTGCAGATACGCACAAGTACATGTAGGGTAAGGGCAGGTTTACTATTCCCAACTCCACATCCACGTCCCTTGCAGATACGCACAAGTACATGTAGGGTAAGGGCAGGTTTACTATTCCCAACTCCACATCCACGTCCCTTGCAGATACGCACAAGTACATGTAGGGTAAGGGCAGGTTTACTATTCCCAACTCCACATCCACGTCCCTTGCAGATAAGCACAAGTACATATAGGGTAAGGGCAGGTTTACTATTCCCAACTCCACATCCACGTCCCTTGCAGATAAGCACAAGTACATGTAGGGCTCCACATCCACGTCCCTTGCAGATATGCACAAGTACATGTAGGGTAAGGGCAGGTTTACTATTCCCAACTCCACATCCACGTCCCTTGCAGATACGCACAAGTACATGTAGGGTAGGGGCAGGTTTACTATTCCCAACTCCACATCCACGTCCCTTGCAGATATGCACAAGTACATGTAGGGTAAGGGCAGGTTTACTATTCCCAACTCCACATCCACGTCCCTTGCAGATATGCACAAGTACATGTAGGGTAAGGGCAGGTTTACTATTCCCAACCCCACATCCACGTCCCTTGCAGATAAGCACAAGTACATATAGGGTAAGGGCAGGTTTACTATTCCCAACTCCACATCCACGTCCCTTGCAGATACGCACAAGTACATGTAGGGCTCCACATCCACGTCCCTTGCAGATATGCACAAGTACATGTAGGGTAAGGGCAGGTTTACTATTCCCAACTCCACATCCACGTCCCTTGCAGATACGCACAAGTACATGTAGGGTAGGGGCAGGTTTACTATTCCCAACTCCACATCCACGTCCCTTGCAGATATGCACAAGTACATGTAGGGTAAGGGCAGGTTTACTATTCCCAACTCCACATCCACGTCCCTTGCAGATACGCACAAGTACATGTAGGGTAAGGGCAGGTTTACTATTCCCAACCCCACATCCACGTCCCTTGCAGATACGCACAAGTACATGTAGGGTAAGGGCAGGTTTACTATTCCCAACTCCACATCCACGTCCCTTGCAGATACGCACAAGTACATGTAGGGTAAGGGCAGGTTTACTATTCCCAACTCCACATCCACGTCCCTTGCAGATACGCACAAGTACATGTAGGGTAAGGGCAGGTTTACTATTCCCAACTCCACATCCACGTCCCTTGCAGATACGCACAAGTACATGTAGGGTAAGGGCAGGTTTACTATTCCCAACTCCACATCCACGTCCCTTGCAGATACGCACAAGTACATGTAGGGTAAGGGCAGGTTTACTATTCCCAACCCCACATCCACGTCCCTTTTTAGATACGCACAAGTACATGTAGGGTAAGGGCAGGTTTACTATTCCCAACCCCACATCCACGTCCCTTGCAGATATGCACAAGTACATGTAGGGTAACAACTCCACATCCACGTCCCTTGCAGATACGCACAAGTACATGTAGGGTAAGGGCAGGTTTACTATTCCCAATCCCACATCCACGTCCCTTGCAGATGTGCACAAGTACATGTAGGGTAACAACTCCACATCCACATCCCTTGCAGATACGCACAAGTACATGTTGGGTAAGGGCAGGTTTACTATTCCCAACTCCACATCCACGTCCCTTGCAGATACGCACAAGTACATGTAGGGTAAGGGCAGGTTTACTATTCCTAACTCCACATCCACGTCCCTTGCAGATACGCACAAGTACATGTAGGGTAAGGGCAGGTTTACTATTCCTAACTCCACATCCACGTCCCTTGTAGATATACACATTGTGAAGGTATGGTATGCGGACTTCGGCCTGCGTCGGCCTGCGTTTATTGCGCATGGGGACATTCCGCCTCCGCCACTGCAGCATTTAATTAAACAGCACTGCAGAGGTAGGTGGCAAATGCCAGTGGGCACAGTGGGAAGGGTAGCATGGGCATGGGGGGGGGGACACTACCATAACAAACAAAAAAAACAGCAACCATTGCAGGACATACCCCGGCGTCCTGAGTGTGTGGATGTCCGTTATCTCAAGGTACCGTGCAGGTAAGTACAGGAAGCCAGTACGTGCACATATATTCTTGCCTCTCAATATTTTTGTTGTCAACATTTTGGCCATATTATTAGAGTAGCACAACATTCTGGGGCCCTATTATGTATAGTGCTCACTTTCCCTGATTGCGCCACGGCGCACCTTAAGACAGGTGCGCCAGGCGAAAACCGAGAAAGTGCGCCCGATTACATAGAATGCGCTGCCCCCAGGGCAGCCGCGGACTCGTGGTGCCCCAGGGCAGCCACGGACTCATGCTGGCCCAGGGCAGCCGCGGACTCGTGCTGCCCCAGGGCAGCCGCGGACTCGTGCTGTCCCAGGGTAGCCGCAGACTCATGCTGCCCCAGGGCAGCCGCGGACTCATGCTGCCCTTGGGGCAGCGCATTCAAGTGAAATACAGAGCGGCTTTAAAGCAGCCGCTCCGTGATTCTCTGTGCAGGCGGCAACAACCTGCACTTTTAAGGGGGATTAGAGATCCCCTTGCAGGCGGGTACTGCACCCGCCTGCAGGGGGATGTCTGGGGGTCCATAGGACCCCATTTCCCCCTGCCAGATGCCTGCTCTCAGGGGGCGCACTGTCAGTGCGCCCCCTGACAGCTTCTTTGCCTCTACGCCTGCGTCTGTAATGCGGCGTGGGCGCTGAGGCAAAGGGATTCTCTCATTTGCATGGGCAACGCCCCCATGCTAATGAAGGAACGTCCTCTTGAGGAAGCACTTGCGATGTTTGTGCACCAGCGCTTTCAGTATTACAGAAGGGGCCGCACAAGCGCCTGCAGGCCCTTCTGTAATCCCAAAGTGCCCCGGGGGCGCACAAAGCAGGCGCAAACGCCTGTTACGCCCCCAGGCACCTGTGTAATACGGCCCTTGGAGTCAATACTGTGGTGAAATCAGTGGCGTAGGAAGGGGGGTGCGGTGGGTGCGGGCCGCCCCGGGTGTCATCACTGAGGGGGGTGACAAAATGGCAAAAATATGTGTTTTAAACACATATTTTTGCCATTTTGTCAAGCCGGGGGGGACAAGAAATTTTCCGCACCGGTTACCACCTGACCTTGCTACGCCACTGGGTGAAATACCCACCTGGACTATATTATGGTTAAGGCTCCCTGTTTTCCGTTTTTACGGATTTTTACACATAAATACAGACAGAAAACAGTGTGTTTTCTGTCTGCATTTATTTTTAAAGGCGGATAAATACAGAAAATTGTGCTTCTCTAAGTGGATCTCCGTGCTGTCTTTCATGAATTATAGCCCAACAGCTGAGCAGATGGACAGCATGGAAAATGAAAAAACAGGATGACATTTCTTTAAATAATGGCATATGTCAACATGCATTTGTGGTATAATGCTAATATTTACCAATGGATGTATTGGTATGTAATATCTGGTTGCTTAAATAGCGAAAACATGACAGACATCAAAGTATGAGTGTGCGTCGAAAAGTTAAATAATTATGGAAATGTACAGTTTTACAACTTAATTTTTACGCAAAACACAAAATAAATATGGATAAATACAGATAAAATGGCCCAAAAATAAATATGGATAAATACAGACGGAAATGTTAAAAAAATAAATACCATAAAACTGGGAGCCCTAATTATGGTGCAGACACCACTACATTTCCTAGTCAATATTACAGGACAGGAGCGCAACTGCATCGTCAGTGCTATATTACAGACCAGGCACAAGATTGCGTCATCACTGCTGTATCACCGCACAGACATAACTGCATCCCCCTACGCTATAGTACAGCTCCCACACATCCCCGTACCCAGTACAGACAGTACATATTACTGCACAGACATACAGCGTCTCACCGCTCCTGTATCACTGCACAGAGACACAGCTGCGTTATCACCGATGTATTACAGCACAGAGACACAATCACACCTCCTTGCATGCTACAGCACAACATGGCTGCCTCACCTTGACTCAAACACTGACACGTTTACATCACTTCTGCCATATTACAGTACAGATACACTGCTGTTGCACCACAGCTGTACTAGGGGACAGACACGACGGCATCCCCTGGGCTGTACTACAGCACACAGACACAACTACAACACCTCTGCTGTACTACAGCACTGAGACACAACTACACCGCCTCTGCTGCACCACAGCACAAAGACACAACTACACCACCTATGCTGCACCACAGCACTGAGACACAACTACGCCGCCTCTGCTGCACCACAGCCCAGAGACAAAAGTACACCACCTCTGCTGCTCCACAGCACAGAGACACAACTACATCGCCTCTGCTGCACTACAGCACACAGACACAACTTCACCGCCTCTGCTGCGCCACAGCACTGAGACACAACTACACCGCCTCTGCTGCACCACAGCACAAAGACACAACTACACCGCCTCTGCTGCACCACAGCACAGAGACACAACTACACCGCCTCTGCTTCACCACAGCACTGAGAAACAACTACACCCCCTCTGCTGCACCACAGCAAACAGACACAACTGCATCACCTTTGCTGTACTACAGCACAGAGACACCACTACAACACCTCTGCTGTACTACAGCACAAAGGCACAACTACACCGTCTCTGCTGTACCACAGCACATAGACATAACTACAACACCTCTGCTGTACTACAGCACAGAGACACCACTACAACACCTCTGCTGTACTACAGCACTGAGACACAACTACACCACCTCTGCTGCACCACAAAGACACAACGACGCTGCCTCTGCTGCACCGCAGCACAGAGACACAACTACACCACCTCTGCTGCACCACAGCACAGAGACACAACTACACCATATCTCTTGTACTACAGCACAGAGATACACCTACACTGCCTTTGCTGTACTACAGCACAGAGACAAAACTACACCGCCTCTGCTGCACCACAGCACAGAGACACAACTACACCGCCTCTGCTGTACCACAGCACAGAGACACAACTACACCGCCACTGCTGCACTACAGCACAGAAACACAACTACACCGCCTCTGCTGCAACACAGCACAGAGACACAACTACACCGCCTCTGCTGTGCCACAGCACAGAGACACAACTACACCGCCTCTGCTGTGCCACAGCACAGAGACACGACTACACCGCCACTGCTGCACTACAGCACAGAGACACAAGTACACCATCTCTGTTGTACTACAGTACAGAGACACAACAGCACATGTGCTGTATTATAGCACAGGCCCAACCGCACCACCTTTGCGACATTTCAGCTCAGACACTACCCCATTCCCACTAGGTATTACAGGACAGACACAAGACTTCAGCACCTCTCCTACGTTGCAGCCCAGAGGCACGACTTGCCCCTGCTGTACTACAGCGCAGAGACGAGAGTACACCGCCCCTGCTGTGTTGCAACTCAGTGAGACAACGCCATCACTTATCGCATTACAGCTCGGACACGACTGCAACACATCTGTTATATTACACGACAGACAAGATCGCATCACTTTTACTACATGACAGCACAAACTAGGACTGGACCACCCTTGCTGCATTACAGCGCCGAGGCAACAGTGCAGCGCTATTTCTGTATTCAGCACTGACAGGACTCCCCCCCCTGCTATCACAGCACAGGCATGGCAGCATAGCCTGAATCACAGCACAACATGACTGCATTACGTCAGCACTGGCATTACTGCATCATCTCAATCCCAGCACAGGCATGTCTGCATCACCTCAGCACAGGCATGTCTGCATCACCTCAGCACAGGCATGTCTGCATCACCTCAGCACAGCACAGGCATGACTGCATCACCTCAGCACAGCACAGGTATCACTACATCACCTTAGCACAGCACAGGCATGACTGCATCACCTCAGCACAGGCATGTCTGCATCACCTCAGCACAGGCATGTCTGCATCACCTCAGCACAGGCATGTCTGCATCACCTCAGCACAGGCATGTCTGAATCTCCTCAGCACAGGCATCACTGCATCATCTCAATTAAAGCACGGGCATGACTGCATCACCTCAGCACAGCACAGGTATCACTGCATCACCTCAGCACAGCACAGGGATGACTACATCACCACAGAACAGGCATGACTGCATCACCTCAGCACAGGCATGTCTGCATCACCTCAGCACAGGCATGTCTGAATCTCCTCAGCACAGGCATGTCTGAATCTCCTCAGCACAGGCATCACTGCATCATCTCAATTAAAGCACGGGCATGACTGCATCACCTCTGCTATATTATGGCACAGACATTACTTCATCGCAATCACAGCACATGCATGACTGCATCACCTCAGCACAGCACAGTTATCACTGCATCACCTCAGCACAGCACAGGCATGACTGCATCACCTCAGCACAGCACAGGTATCACTGCATCACCTCAGCACAGCACAGGGATGACTACATCACCACAGAACAGGCATGACTGCATCACCTCAGCACAGGCATGTCTACATCACCTCAGCACAGGCATGTCTGAATCTCCTCAGCACAGGCATCACTGCATCATCTCAATTAAAGCACGGGCATGACTGCATCACCTCTGCTATATTATGGCACAGACATTACTTCATCGCAATCACAGCACAGGCATGACTGCATCACCTCAGCACAGCACAGGTATCACTACATCACCTTAGCACAGCACAGGCATGACTGCATCACCTCAGCACAGCACAGGCATGACTGCATCACCTCAGCACAGCACAGGTATCACTGCATCACCTCAGCACAGCACAGGGATGACTACATCACCACAGAACAGGCATGACTGCATCACCTCAGCACAGGCATGTCTGCATCACCTCAGCACAGGCATGTCTGAATCTCCTCAGCACAGGCATCACTGCATCATCTCAATTAAAGCACGGGCATGACTGCATCACCTCTGCTATATTATGGCACAGACATTACTTCATCGCAATCTCAGCACAGGCATGACTGCATCACCTTAGCACAGCACAGGCATGACTGCATCACCTCAGCACAGCACAGGCATGACTGCATCACCTCATCACAGCACAGGCATGGCTGCATCACCTCAGCACAGCACAGGCATGACTGCATCACCTCAGCACAGCACAGGTATCACTGCATCACCTTAGCACAGCACAGGCATGACTGCATCACCTCAGCACAGCACAGGCATGACTGCATCACCTCAGCACAGGTATCACTGCATCACCTCAGCACAGCACAGGGATGACTACATCACCACAGAACAGGCATGACTGCATTAACTCAGCACAGGCACGACTGCTTCATCTCAAACACAGCACAGACATGTATGCATCACCTCAGCACAGGCATGACTGTATCACCTCTGTTATATTACGGCACAGACATGACTGCTTCATCTCAATCACAGCACAGACATGTCTGCATCACCTCAGCACAGCACAGGTATCACTACATCACCTTAGCACAGCACAGGCATGACTGCATCACCTCAGCACAGGCATGACTGCATCACCTCAGCACAGCACAGGTATCACTGCATCACCTCAGCACAGCACAGGGATGACTACATCACCACAGAACAGGCATGACTGCATTAACTCAGCACAGGCACGACTGCTTCATCTCAAACACAGCACAGACATGTCTGCATCACCTCAGCACAGGCATGACTGTATCACCTCTGTTATATTACGGCACAGACATGACTGCTTCATCTCAATCACAGCACAGACATGTCTGCATCTCCTCTGCTATACTACAACAGAGACACAGCTCCATCACTCTGCTATGTAACAGCACAGACATCTCTGCGTGTCTCAGCCCCGAATCCTCATGGGGCTGACTCAGCCTATCATCTTTCTAAGGATGATAAGACAAGTACTCGTGAGCTGAGTAATGCTATCTCCTGTTATTTACAGCCACAAAACTAGTCAGTATTATTACTTCTCACCCTTCTCACTCACCTGCTGGTGCTTGATCTGCGGCGAAGGGCGCGTGTAGACGCTCAGTGCAAGCGAGGCCAGGAAACAAAGGACCACGTAGGACGAAGAAGGTTTCATAGCTGCCAGAGATTCTTCTAAAAGTGCATCCGAAATGGAGGACTTCCCTCTGGTCAGCCTAATGTTGGTCTTGTGGTTGTCGCAGTAGAGATGATAGTTCGAGTGATCACAAGAGAGTCAGTCCTTCGGTCAGTCTCAATAGAGCAGACCTTTCAGCCGATCTCAGTAGAGCAGATGTTATGTTTTAGTCAGTCACAGAGTTAATCTGTGGATCAGTCTCAGAAGAGTCGATCTTTCAGTCAGTCAGAGTCAATCTGTGGGTCAATGGAGTCAATCTTAAGAGTCTGTCACAGCAGAGAGGATCTTTCAGTCAGTCACAGAGTCAATCTGTGGGTCAGTCTCAGACGAGTGGATCTTTCGGTCGGTCACTGTGGCGTCAGTCGTTCGCTGGGGTACCAATGGTTTCCAGCTCGTTGTAAGTGCTGTAGTTGATTTTGGATGCCTTCGCTTTGTTTCGTTCTTTTGGTCTGTCCTGGAAGTGTCAGGACGGGTCTGTCTGATTTTCCCGCTCTAGTGCTCCATTTTATTGAGGACGATGACCGTGATGTCACATCACCCTCAGCAACAGGCCCACCCCACGAGAACCTCCAAGAATCTTAATCTGGGGCGATCTGTGACGGGCAGCCTGCCTCCCACCCTTCTGACATCAGCATCGGTGAGGTGGGGTGTCTGTGCCTGGGGGCTGCGCGGGGGTCTCGCCATTATACGACTCTTATTGTGCACTCCCTCCTTTTTCAATAAAGCTCCTGCCTTGCTTTTGTCCGAGGAAGATTCCAAGAATATTCTCAAAGGCGGTGTCCAGGAGTATCAAGCTGCCCCCAGTTTGAGAATCAGGTCTCAGGGTGACCCCAGCACTCATTCATTCCCCAAAAACTTCACTCCTTCTCGACATCGGTACCCCTGGAGCCAACATTTGGGATGTTTTCTAAAGGAGAGTCGGAGTGATTGTCTCACTCTTCGGGCAGGTGAACTGGAGGGCGTCCGAGAGTTGGAGGTTAACAACTTGTAACGTGCCGCTCCAGAGTTCTGCATACAACATTTGTTATTTTGACAACTCTGTGGTCTTCGTTTTATCCAACACAAACGATACACCTGGTCGGATTCCCCGCATTCGGAATGAGGTCCTTACTGTACTGGTGTTGTTTGTCACATGTTTCTGTGTGTAGTAACCACAAGTCTTACCTGGTAACATCCTAGTAGTGCCTCTATGTGGCCGTGTTTTCACTTCTTTCGTGGCACTTTATCCTCCAATGAAAACCGCCTGGTGTTGGCACTTTCTTGTGGCGAGGCTAGCACTTTGATTCCTGATCTCTTAATAACACATTTGACACAGAAATCCTACTAAATTCCCTTTGCCACCAAAAATCATTGCATGGAATAGGCCTAGTTTTTGAAATCCCACAGCTTTAAGGTGTAAAGCATGGGCAAGGTGGGCAGTTCCCCAGGGTCTCCATCTTCCACGGGCCCCCTGAGAAAGTTAACTTTCGCTCTGTCCCTTCTCTGTCTTTTTCTATATCTCAACATCTCTCGTTCTTTCTGCTTACCTCTACCGCTGTCTCTGACTCCGTTTCTCTTTGCCCAGTGTCATTGTGATTTTAGGGGCCTGCAGAAGGACTTTTTTCAGCTGTTTTTTGTGTGACCCCATTTCTGAACAATTGTTTGGCATCATGTGGTTTTGAATTAGCAGAAAACGCGTAATAAAATTCAAAGTTCTTCTGAACAGAGGACCCTAAAATATGTCTTGTCTGGGGCGCAAAAACCTTCTAGATGACACTGGGAAAAAGTCATGAGTGCACCGGGGCCACTGGCGATCTTTGAGTCCCTAAATTGTCATGTGGGAGCACAAAAAATGGATGGATGGATAGATAGATTTCATCTGGTCGTCTGGTGCAGTTTTCAGATTCTCATGTCCCTTTCAGATTTGCTGTACGCACAGGTATGCTATGTGAATATTCCAAAAGTGTGGAATGGATCCAGCCCTCCTGAACCTGTGATGGACACCCCTGTTATACCTGAGGGGAAGAATTTGTAAGCAGGTGGACGAGGAGACTTTTTCGGACAAACATATAGAAAACTCATGAGACATCTTCAAACAGTGCATAGTGTTAAATAGGGTTATTCTCAGTGCTTAATTTGTGCCGGTGTTTTCCGGGGCTCAGCAACTGCGCTTGGTCTTTAACACATGCCCATTTTTATGGCATTCATTCCATCACATGGTGGCGCCGTCTGTTTGATTTTAAACACAGTAAAACTGCAGCATCTTTAGCAATTCAATATATATTAAAAAAAACTAGCAACACCAGCGCGCCCAGGCTATTCTTACAGTTTGGGGTGACCTGGAATGGACCAAATTGTCACTTTCGCAGGAGTGTCATGGTTTGCAGGTAGCATCAGTAGTGGCATCTCGTGGCACTGCCAGGGCAGTGAATGGTACCAGCTGTAGTAGGCTTCTGAGAATAATCCTGGACCCTGACAGTTCTTTTTTTTTTGTTTTTTTTAAATCAAATTAAACAGCAGTTATTCTCTATAGGGACTGTCGAAAACCCTGTTGCGGTATATACCTGGTCCTCAAAAGCTGGATTCGTTCCAGATTTTCAGTATGTCACATGGGCTAAAATTGACACACAATGACAAGAAAGGCGATTGTTTTCAAAGTCAGTGCCAGTGGTCATAGGTGCTGAAGGAGGGATGCTGGGGGTGCTGCAGCACCCCCGAAATAATCATGCTGAGGTTCAGAAGGTGAGTCAGCAATAAAGATGCATTTGTATCTTGTCTCATTTCCTGTGTATTCAAAGATAGAGGTGAGTTGCTTCTTATTTTAAATATACTTTCCTTTCTCTGACTGCAAATTGAGAGGCGTTTTAACCTGAACTATATATGACAATCTTGCTGGTGTACAGGGTGCGTGAAAGGATCGAATGAGGATGGCCATTTTTTTTCACACACAACAAAATATAAGTATTTGTAAATGAATTACACACACTTCAAAATATATTAGCAGTTAGGAAAGTACAAATGAAGCGCATTTGGTGATTCCGAACTGTGATGGACACCAAGAGTTCAATAGGAGCAAAACAAATCTAGACACTTTACTTGGTGATGCACAAATGACAACTATTTGCTGAGAATGTAATTTCCACACATTATCTTTTGTGTGTTGTACAGTTTGATCCGTACAACTGCATGTTTGTAGCTGGCCAGTAGCCCTTTCAATGGAAAAACTGCTGTCTGTAAAAGACAGTGGCTAGCACACCATGCGTTAGTAATATATCTGCGACAGCGTGCTCCAAAGGGCACTTGTACATGCACAGTGTACATACTACGCCCATACCACTCTCCTGCTGAATGGCTGTGGTCATTTGTGACACTTGTTCTTTGTGTCTCCCTTGTATTTTTCACAGTCGCTACGACTTCAGTAATGTAATGCTGATGCGAGAACCCCCACTCCGACAGCTGTTCCACCACCTTTGCCACTGGTTATCCTGAAAGCCTGTCTTGGATCCAGCTTATATTATACATTTCTCCACAGGTCACCATTGATTTTTATTCAATTTTCACTGCGACATTCTGCCAGATTCCCCTCGCCTCAGACTCATTGTCAGGGACATTGGCATTATGCGACTGTGCAGCAATTTTCGCATAATTATAGATTGCCGCATTTGTCATGCAATCCAGCATCCGCTGCATAATCTGCAAATGTTAACAAAAAAAATAGTTCCGGGCTTAAAAGCTTCTAAAGTTACTAAAAATGCGACAACACGTGTTGCAGCGCAGTGGAAGGACCTTTGCAAAACTGGACTGGTCACCTTTCTGTTGCTTATTCCTATATTAGGAATTGGTAGTAATGAGGTGCGACTAATGCCCAGAGAGTGTTACTAAGTTTAAAAAGGACGAAATAATGAAGTAATACTTTTACAAAATGTGCCGCATTATGCTGCATAAATTGCTTTTTCTTGCCGCATAATTTACTCGACACTGCCACATAATTTGGGCCTCGCGTGCCGCATAATTCCAGGGTCTCCGCCCATTGTACACTGAAAACTTATGTAGCTCACACCATAAACTTTAGAACAATAGCCGCTATTAGATGGCTCTTGAAAGATTAGATCCAGGCCTGGCAGCATTGGTACCGTACTTGCTGCCTGGAAGGTCCTCGCCTGTCTCCGCCACAGGCGCATTCACCGCCTCAGCTATCTTATTTACTCACTTGAGCCAGCGTCTTTGTCTCCGCAGTAGGCGCATTCGCCGCCTCAGCTATCTTCCTTGCTCACGAGAGCCAGCGCCTTTGTCTCCGCAGCAGGCGCATTAACCGCCTCAGCTATCTTCCTTGCTCACGAGAGCCAGCGCCTTTGTTCGCTCGGCCTTTATGTCGGGGTAAGTGCTCCGGGAATGTGTCACTTTTTACAGCACGTGTTTTACGAGGCCTGGCTGGGCTCCAGCCCCACCCTGCGCCCCCTGAAGCCCCTCTTTTCCCATCAGCCTCCTTCCCCTGAGTGTGGCGCCCCAGCGCGCCCCTCCCGGGCCCTCTACCGTAGGGTCTGCCTTTGTCCACCTGCACCCGCTCCCGCCGCCGTCACGAGGGGCAACGCCGGGGCCCGGAGAAGCATCCCGGGGCCCGGAAGGCGCCGGAAGGGTTGCGAGGCCGGACAGGTGTTGCCTGGGGACAGGGTCTCTCGTCCCTTAGCCCTTTCTTATTCAACATAAGGATTTCGACAGGGGTACTTGGGCTCAGTGGTACGTGCAGGTGGCGGTGTCCTTCTTTCTTTCTTTGGGATTTATTGGAAAAAATAAATTCCAAATCTGTGTCAATCAGAGGAGCTCTGTTCACTGCAGGGAAAGAGCTCGCTTGTCTCACACACTCAGCAAGTGCGGGTAACTAGCAGCACAGCAAGCTTCCCTCACATAGGGAACAAGCACAGGCAGCAGCGGAGCAAGCTTCCCTCACACAGAGAACAAGCACAGGCAGAAGCAGGTCAAGCTTCCCTCACATACGGCACAGGCAGAAAGCAGAGCAAGCTTCCCTCACGTAGGGAACAAACACAGGCAGCAGCACAGCAAGCTTCCCTCACACAGGGAACAAGCACAGGCAGCAGCACAGCAAGCGTCCCTCACACAGGTAACAAGCACAACCAGCAACAGAGCAAGCTTCCCTCACACATGAAACAAGCATAGCCAGCAGCAGAGCAAGCATCCCTCACACAGGAAACAAGCACAGGCAGCAGCAGAGCAAGTTTCCCTCACATAGGGAACAAGCAAAGACAGCAGCAGAGCAAGCTTCCCTCAGACAATGGACAAGCACAGGCAGCCAGCAGCAGAGCAAGCTTCCCTCACACAGGGAACAAGTACAGCCAGCATCAGAATAAGCTTCCCTCAGACAGGGAACAAGCACAACCAGCATCAGAGTAAGCTTCCCTCACACAGGGAACAAGAACAACCACACACCTGCAAAGCAAGCTTTGCTCACACAGGGCACAAGCACAACCAGCCACCTGCAAAGCACGCTTCCCTCAGACACTGAACAAATACAGGCAGCCACTTGCAAAGCAGCTTCCGTTAGACATGACACAAGCACAGGCAGCCACCTGCAGAGCAAGCTTCCCTCACACAGGGAATACTTACAACCAGCAAGCTTCCCTCACACAGGAAACAAGCACAGCCAGCCACCTGCAAAATAAGCTTCCCTCACACAGAGAACAAGCCCAGCCAGCCACCTGCAAAATAAGCTTCACTCACCCAAGGAACAAGCACAGCCAGCCAACTGCAAAGCAAGCTTCCCTCAGACAATGGACAAATACAGGCAGCCACCTGCAAAGCAAGTTTCCCTCATACATGACACAAGCACAGGCAGACAGCTACAAAGCAAGCTTCCCTCATACTGGGCAAATACAGGCAGCCATCTGCAAAGCAAGCTTCCCTCACCCAGGTAACAAGTACAGCCAGCATCAGAGTAAGCTTCCCTCACACAGAGAACAATCACAGCCAGAAACCTGCAAAGCAAGCTTCCCTCAGACACTGGGCAAAAACATACCACCACCTGCAAAGCAAGCTGCCCTCAGACATGACATAAGCACAGGCAGCCAGCTACAAAGTGTTCCCTCACACTGGACTAATACAAGCAGCCATCTACAAAGCTAGCTTCCCTCACACAGGGAACAAGTACAGCCAGCATCAGAGTAAACTTCCCTCACACAGGGAACAAGTACAGCCAGCATCAGAGTAAGCTTCCCTCACACAGGGAACAAGCACAGCCACACACCTGCAAAGCAAGCTTCCCTCAGACACTGGACAAATACAGGCAGCCATCTGCAAAGCAATCTTCCCTGAGACACTGGACAAATACAGGCAGCCACCTGCAAAGCAAGCTTCCTTCAGACATGACACAAGCACAGGTAGCCACCAGCAAAGCAAGTTTCCCTCACACAGGTAACAAGTTTAGCTAGCAGCACTGCAAGCTTCCCTCACACAATGGACAAGCACAGGCAGCCAGCAGCAGAGCAAGCGTCCCTCACACAGTGGACAAGCACAGGCAGCCAGCAGCAGAGCAAGCTTCCTTCACACAGTGGACAAGCACAGGCAGCCAGCAGCAGAGCAAGCTTCCTTCACACAGTGGACAAGCACAGGCAGCCAGCTACAAAGCAATCTTCCCTCAAACACTGGACAAGTACAGGCAGACAACTGCAAAGCAAGCTTGCCTCGCACAGGGAACAAGTGCAGCCAGCAGCAGAGCAAGCTTCCCTCACACAGTGGACAAGCACAGGTAGCCAGATACAAAGCAAGCTTCCCTCACACTGAACAAATGCAGACAGCCGTCTGCAAGGCAAGCTTCCCTCACACAGGGAGCAAGCATAGCCAGGATCAGAGTAAGCTTGCCTCACACAAGAAACAAGAACATCCACCCACCTGCAAAGCAAGCTTCCCTCACACAGGCAACAAGCACAACCAGTCACCTGCAAATCACGCTTCCATCAGACACTGGACAAATACAGATAGCCACATGCAAAGCAAGCTTCCCCCAGACATGACACAAGCACAGGCAGCCAGCAGCAGAGCAAGCTTCCCTCACACAATGGACAAGCACAAGTAGCCAGCTACAAAGCAAGCTTCCCTCACACACTGGGCAGGTACAGGCAGACAGCTGCAAAGCAAGCTTGCCTAACACAGGTAAGTTACACAGGCAGCATCAGAGCAAGCTCCCCAAAAACACAGAACAAGTAGAGCACAAGCAGCAATCATCCATTCCACACAAATAATATGTACAGCACCTGCAGCAGTGTAAACTTCCCTCATGCAGGAAACCAGTGCAACCAGCAGCAGAACAAGCTTTCCTCACACAGGAAACAAGTGCAGCCATCAGCAGAGCAAGGTTTCCTCACACAGGAGACAAGTGCAGCCAGCAACACAGCAAGCTTCCTTCTCACAGGAAACAAGTGCAGCCAGCATCAGAGCAAGCTTCCCTGAATGACACAGAACACAAACAGCAGGGTGCAGTCATCCATTACACACAAACAATATGTACTGCTCTTGCAGCAGTGCAAGCTTCCCTCACACAATAAACAAGAGCACCAGCAGCAGAGCAAGCTTCCCTCACACAGACAAAAAAACAAATGCAACCAGCAGCAGAGCAAGCTTCCCTCACACGGGAAACAAGTGCAGCCAGCAGCAGAGCAAGGTTTCCTGAAACACAGAACACAAACAGCAGGGTGCAGTCATCCATTACACACAAACAATATGTACAGCACCAGCAGCAGTGCAAGCTTACCTCATACAGGAAAGAAGAGCACCAGCAGCAGAGCAAGCTTCCCTCACACAGGAAACAAGAGCAGCCAGCAGCAAAGCAAGCTTCCCTCACCCAGGAAACCAGTGCAGCCAGCAGCAGAGCAAGGTTCCCTGAAACACAGAACACAAACAGCAGGGCGCAGTTATCCATTACACAGAAATGATATGTACAGCACCTGCAGCAGTGCAAGCGTACTTCACACAGGAAACATGAGCACCAGCAGCAGAGCAAGCTTCCCTCACACAGGAAACAAGAGCAGCCAGCAGCAAAGCAAGTGCAGCCAGCAGCAGAGCAAGGTTCCCTGAAACACAGAACACAAACAGCAGGGTGCAGTCATCCATTACACAGAAATGATATGTACAGCACCTGCAGCAGTGCGAGCGTATTTCACACAGGAAACATGAGCACCAGCAGCAGAGCAAGCTTCCCTCACACAGGAAACAAGAGCAGCCAGCAGCAAAGCAAGCTTCCTCACACAGGAAGCAAGTGCAGCCAGCAGCAGAGCAAGGTTCCCTGAAACACAGAACACAAACAGCAGGGTGCAGTCATCCATTACACAGAAATGATATGTACAGCACCTGCAGCAGTGCGAGCGTATTTCACACAGGAAACATGAGCACCAGCAGCAGAGCAAGATTCCCTCACACAGGAAACAAGAGCAGCCAGCAGCAAAGCAAGTGCAGCCAGCAGCAGAGCAAGGTTCCCTGAAACACAGAACACAAACAGCAGGGTGCAGTCATCCATTACACACAAACAATATGTACATCACCAGCAGCAGTGCAAGCTTACCTCACACAGGAAACAAGAGCAGCCAGCAGCAAAGCAAGCTTCCCTCACACAGGCAACAAGCACAACCAGTCACCTGCAAATCACGCTTCCATCAGACACTGGACAAATACAGATAGCCACATGCAAAGCAAGCTTCCCCCAGACATGACACAAGCACAGGCAGCCAGCAGCAGAGCAAGCTTCCCTCACACAATGGACAAGCACAAGTAGCCAGCTACAAAGCAAGCTTCCCTCACACACTGGGCAGGTACAGGCAGACAGCTGCAAAGCAAGCTTGCCTAACACAGGTAAGTTACACAGGCAGCATCAGAGCAAGCTCCCCAAAAACACAGAACAAGTAGAGCACAAGCAGCAATCATCCATTCCACACAAATAATATGTACAGCACCTGCAGCAGTGTAAACTTCCCTCATGCAGGAAACCAGTGCAACCAGCAGCAGAACAAGCTTTCCTCACACAGGAAACAAGTGCAGCCATCAGCAGAGCAAGGTTTCCTCACACAGGAGACAAGTGCAGCCAGCAACACAGCAAGCTTCCTTCTCACAGGAAACAAGTGCAGCCAGCAGCAGAGCAAGCTTCCCTGAATGACACAGAACACAAACAGCAGGGTGCAGTCATCCATTACACACAAACAATATGTACTGCTCTTGCAGCAGTGCAAGCTTTCCTCACACAATAAACAAGAGCACCAGCAGCAGAGCAAGCTTCCCTCACACAGACAAAAAACAAATGCAACCAGCAGCAGAGCAAGCTTCCCTCACATGGGAAACAAGTGCAGCCAGCAGCAGAGCAAGGTTTCCTGAAACACAGAACACAAACAGCAGGGTGCAGTCATCCATTACACACAAACAATATGTACAGCACCAGCAGCAGTGCAAGCTTACCTCATACAGGAAAGAAGAGCACCAGCAGCAGAGCAAGCTTCCCTCACACAGGAAACAAGAGCAGCCAGCAGCAAAGCAAGCTTCCCTCACCCAGGAAACCAGTGCAGCCAGCAGCAGAGCAAGGTTCCCTGAAACACAGAACACAAACAGCAGGGCGCAGTTATCCATTACACAGAAATGATATGTACAGCACCTGCAGCAGTGCAAGCGTACTTCACACAGGAAACATGAGCACCAGCAGCAGAGCAAGCTTCCCTCACACAGGAAACAAGAGCAGCCAGCAGCAAAGCAAGTGCAGCCAGCAGCAGAGCAAGGTTCCCTGAAACACAGAACACAAACAGCAGGGTGCAGTCATCCATTACACAGAAATGATATGTACAGCACCTGCAGCAGTGCGAGCGTATTTCACACAGGAAACATGAGCACCAGCAGCAGAGCAAGCTTCCCTCACACAGGAAACAAGAGCAGCCAGCAGCAAAGCAAGCTTCCCTCACACAGGAAGCAAGTGCAGCCAGCAGCAGAGCAAGGTTCCCTGAAACACAGAACACAAACAGCAGGGTGCAGTCATCCATTACACAGAAATGATATGTACAGCACCTGCAGCAGTGCGAGCGTATTTCACACAGGAAACATGAGCACCAGCAGCAGAGCAAGATTCCCTCACACAGGAAACAAGAGCAGCCAGCAGCAAAGCAAGTGCAGCCAGCAGCAGAGCAAGGTTCCCTGAAACACAGAACACAAACAGCAGGGTGCAGTCATCCATTACACACAAACAATATGTACATCACCAGCAGCAGTGCAAGCTTACCTCACACAGGAAACAAGAGCAGCCAGCAGCAAAGCAAGCTTCCCTCACCCAGGAAACCAGTGCAGCCAGCAGCAGAGCAAGGTTCCCTGAAACACAGAACACAAACAGCAGGGCGCAGTTATCCATTACACAGAAATGATATGTACAGCACCTGCAGCAGTGCAAGCGTACTTCACACAGGAAACATGAGCACCAGCAGCAGAGCAAGCTTCCCTCACACAGGAAACAAGAGCAGCCAGCAGCAAAGCAAGTGCAGCCAGCAGCAGAGCAAGGTTCCCTGAAACACAGAACACAAACAGCAGGGTGCAGTCATCCATTACACAGAAATGATATGTACAGCACCTGCAGCAGTGCGAGCGTATTTCACACAGGAAACATGAGCACCAGCAGCAGAGCAAGCTTCCCTCACACAGGAAACAAGAGCAGCCAGCAGCAAAGCAAGCTTCCCTCACACAGGAAGCAAGTGCAGCCAGCAGCAGAGCAAGGTTCCCTGAAACACAGAACACAAACAGCAGGGTGCAGTCATCCATTACACAGAAATGATATGTACAGCACCTGCAGCAGTGCAAGCGTATTTCACACAGGAAACATGAGCACCAGCAGCAGAGCAAGCTTCCCTCACACAGGAAACAAGAGCAGCCAGCAGCAAAGCAAGCTTCCCTCACCCAGGAAACCAGTGCAGCCAGCAGCAGAGCAAGGTTCCCTGAAACACAGAACACAAACAGCAGGGCGCAGTTATCCATTACACAGAAATGATATGTACAGCACCTGCAGCAGTGCAAGCGTACTTCACACAGGAAACATGAGCACCAGCAGCAGAGCAAGCTTCCCTCACACAGGAAACAAGAGCAGCCAGCAGCAAAGCAAGTGCAGCCAGCAGCAGATCAAGGTTCCCTGAAACACAGAACACAAACAGCAGGGTGCAGTCATCCATTACACAGAAATGATATGTACAGCACCTGCAGCAGTGCGAGCGTATTTCACACAGGAAACATGAGCACCAGCAGCAGAGCAAGCTTCCCTCACACAGGAAACAAGAGCAGCCAGCAGCAAAGCAAGCTTCCCTCACACAGGAAGCAAGTGCAGCCAGCAGCAGAGCAAGGTTCCCTGAAACACAGAACACAAACAGCAGGGTGCAGTCATCCATTACACAGAAATGATATGTACAGCACCTGCAGCAGTGCGAGCGTATTTCACACAGGAAACATGAGCACCAGCAGCAGAGCAAGCTTCCCTCACACAGGAAACAAGAGCAGCCAGCAGCAAAGCAAGCTTCCCTCACACAGGAAGCAAGTGCAGCCAGCAGCAGAGCAAGGTTCCCTGAAACACAGAACACAAACAGCAGGGTGCAGTCATCCATTACACAGAAATGATATGTACAGCACCTGCAGCAGTGCGAGCGTATTTCACACAGGAAACATGAGCACCAGCAGCAGAGCAAGCTTCCCTCACACAGGAAACAAGAGCAGCCAGCAGCAAAGCAAGCTTCCCTCACACAGGAAGCAAGTGCAGCCAGCAGCAGAGCAAGGTTCCCTGAAACACAGAACACAAACAGCAGGGTGCAGTTATCCATTACACAGAAATGATATGTACAGCACCTGCAGCAGTGCAAGCGTACTTCACACAGGAAACATGAGCACCAGCAGCAGAGCAAGGTTCCCTCACACAGGAAACAAGAGCAACCAGCAGCAGAGCAAGCTTCCCTAAAACACAGAACACAAACAGCAGGGTGCAGTCATCCACTACAGACAAACAATATGTACAGCACCGGCAGCAGTGCAAGCTTCCCTCACACAGGTAACTTACACAGCCAGCAGCAGAGCAAGGCTCCCTGATACAGGAAACAAGAGCAGCCAGCCGCAGAGCAAGCTTCCCTGAAACATAGAACACAAAAAGCAGGGTGCAGTCATCCATCACACACAAACAATATGTACAGCACCTGCAGCAGTGCAAGCTTCCCTCACACAAAATATGCATGAACATAAGTACAGCACTTTTTGCTTACATAAACAGAACAGACTTGCTATTTTTCTCACCAGCAAACACAGACTGCAGATGTTCACACCTCACTCAGGTACTAAGAACAGATACATCCATAGGAATTATTACTGCAAGCTTCTAAAATACCAAACAAGTTCAACACAGCAACAAAGCAAGCTTCCCTCACACACACAAAACAAGTATAGCATATGGAGCTGCTATGCATGCTTCATTCAAACTCACAAGTAAACCAGGAATAGACAGGTGGCAGCAGTGCAAGCTTCCTTCAAGCACAACACTAGTATAATGTAAACAGAAGCTCACACTTCCCTTGCGGTCAACCAGTGTAAGCTCTGGTCACAAACAGTAAAAGAACATATACACACCCTGAAAACACTCATAGACACAAATCCAGAGGGGAGCCACCACAGAGATCAGCAGTGAAAGCTTCTCTCACATATGAAAAAGAAAAGTCTTTGCTTTGGGTAGCAAAAATTGCTAGTTTTCACATTGTACATGAAAGATAATCGTATTTTATTCTCTTTTTATAAAAATACAAAACAGTTTTACGATACAAAATTGATTTAAAAGTCCACTTTATATTAATCATTTTCATCAGTTGCAAATGACTTTGCATAGTTTCAGTTTACAAAATACAACTTGTTTCAAACTTCCCTGATATGAAGTCTGAAATCTGTATCCCTGTACGCTAGGTGGTGGCTCGCGACCCTATACGGTTTTAAACTTGGTATCATAGAAGGCTGATAATTACCACAAATGTATGTGGTTCTATTCTTTGTATTATGGCAGTTGGAATGCAAAGTGACCACTCACTTTTAGAATTTTGTTAACCTGGCTAAATGCTTTTCATCCAACGGATGAGAAAATTGGATGCAGTTTGCTCTCGCTTGGCAGGAGCTTTGACAGCTCCCGCCAAGCGAGAGCATACTAGTAACTCCGCTCCCAGCGGGTATGGAGCCAGAAAACTGCTCCCGCTCACTGGGAGCGGACTTTTCATCTGTTTCCCTGCCTACTCCCTACCTCCAGCGGGAGCTGGCATTGCTCCCACACATAGAGAGCAGCAAAGAATGCTGCTCCCTGCATGTTGGAGCAATTCTGTCATTGTTTTCAGCCCGCTGATGACATAACTGATGACATCTCAAATGACATCACTGATGACAGCACTGAAAACATCCTTAACAGAACCACTCACACACCCATTCACACCTCCATACTGCCTCTCATACACCCACTCACACACCCACTAACAACTCACATACCCATTCACAGACCACTACAATTACTCACACACCCACTCGCTCATCCATACAGTGACTCACACCAACTCACTCACTCATACAACCACTCACTCACCCATACAGCTACTCACACAACCTCTCATTCATCCATACAGCCACTCACACAGCTTCCTATTCACCCATACAACCACTCACTCACCCACACAACCACTTACATACCCATTCACACATCCATACAACCACTTACACACCCACTCACTCACCCATACAGGCACTCACACAGACACTAACTCTCCACTACAGCCACTCACACACCAACTCACTTAGGCAAACACCCACTCAGACAGCCACTCACATAACCACTCACACATCTATACAACCACTCACACACCCACCCCTACAACCACTGACATAGCCATACAACCACTCACACACCCATTCAACCACTCACACAGCCACTCACAGACCCAGAAAACCACTCACAATCCCATTCACAGACTCATTCAGCCACTCACAAACCCACTGACAGACCTATACAGCCACTCATACACCCACTGACAGACCCATACAGCCACTCACACACCCAATCACACACTCATGCAGCCACTCAGACACCCACTCACACATGGATACAGACAGTCACAAAGCCACTCAGATGACATATGTTAGAAATAGTAACACTCATTAGTAGTACAGAAAGAATAGTAATTTAACTTATGCAGTAGCTTAGTATCTATCTTTAAGTCCCAGAAACGTTTGCCAAACACTTACACTCACTGGATGATGTCATCAGTGATGTCATTTGAGATGCCATCAGTGATGTCATCAGTGATGTCACTGACCATGTAATATGTGAAGGTCATAAGACGTGCATTGCGGTGGCATAAGTTATAGTTGGCATAAGTTATAGTTAGCTCAGGTAACTATAATTGCTGAATTTCTATGGTTTTGGGCGAGTGAAATCTGAGCCTAACTATAACGTTCCTGTAACCTTTGGTTTTTGCAGTGAATTTCTAAGATTTTTAAATTCTATTTCCTAACTATAATGTCCCTGTAGCCTTTGGTTTTTTCAGTGAATATGTATGTGTGTGTGTGTGTTGACTAGTTTGTGCATGGAAAGTTTCGGGTGATCCGTCAACTGGGATTCAAGAAAAAAGGGGGGCCCCAAAATGCTAAATCCCCATGTATTTTCCATAGACTTCTTCAAGAAGGGCTACAGCAAAAACTGCTAAACGCAATTACACCAAATCCTGCAGGAAGCTGGATCTTGGTCCGCAGATTGTGATTTTTGTAATTTGGAGTAAATCCATTCTGTAGTTTTTGAAAACATATTTGTATATCTGAACGGTTAAGTCCACAAGAGGTTTGCGAGAGTCTAGTGGGAGCACCAATTCAAAAATAGAACGTTCTGATTGACCCAGGGAGCCTTTTTTTGGGCCAATTCACTCCCGTGGGAGTCAGACTTCCGTGGGAGAGAGCGCTCTGATTGGCTATCAGCAACATGAGAAAAATGTCGCGGGCAGCCATTTCAGGACTCGGAGACTTAGTCCCATTTCCTAAAGAGTTTTAAAAAACAAAATATAAGGGGGCAGGGTATCAGTGAGGGGGACCCAGAGGGACCCCCGTGAAGCCAAAATTGAAAAAAAATAGCCAATGTTTGCTGTGATCCCGCAAAACTCCTGTAGGATCGCAGCAAAAAAAGAAATGGCGGCACAGGGCTGTATTCTTTATTTAAGGTGAGGGGGCACGTGGCCCCCCTCTCTGAGCCATTATAGGCCCCGGGGAGCCCATCCTGGGGCCAAAATAAGTGATGAAGGGGAGGGGGTGGCCGCCGTCTCTGACACTTCAACTGTCCCTAGGACCCCATCCCCCGGGACTGATTACTTAAAATAAAGGGGAGAGGGGGCTGCACGGCCCCACTCCCCAAGCCTTATTAAGGCCCTGGGGCCCCCACCCCACAGGGCTGTAACCTACATTAAAAGGGAGGGGGCACTCGGCCCCACCTCCCTAAACCTTTAATGGCCCCAGGGGCCCCATCCCCCTGGGCCGGCTTACTTACTGTGTCCCAGGGAGCCTATCCCCAGGACACAGTCGTTTCCCTGCCTGCACTAGCACGGGCAGGGAAGCATGTGTTTGCTTCCGTTTGGCGGAAGCATTTTTAAATCTCACATCAAACGGGATCAAACACTAAGTCTGTTCCCAGCCAGCAGGAGATTTAAAAATGCTCCCACCAGTTTTGAGCAGACTTGTGTTCTGTTTCCCTGCCCGCACTGATGCGGGCAGGGAAACAGAATCGATATTGCTCCTGCCCAGAGGGAGCAAGCATAGATAGCTGCTCCCTTCTGATGGGAGCAATGCCAGCTCCCGCACCATGCGAGGACCAGCTGGGGAAGCAGAGACCCTGGGGCTCCTCTTGTGGCCCTAAACATGTTGGTTGGTGGGTGCCGCGGTTGGGCTCTGGACCCCCAGGGCCTATAATTGATATGGGCCCTGGGGGATGTGGTCCCCAGGGCCAAAATAGGCTTGGGGGGCACGCAGACCCCCTCCCCTTCTAAAAAAGGTATGGCCCCAGGGGATGGTGTCCCCAGGGCCAATGAAGGCTCGGAAAGGGAGGCAACTCAGCCCCCTCCCTTTTTACTTACATGTCAGCCCCAGGTATGGGGTCCTGTCACCTAATTAGGCTCAGAGAGGGGAGCCGCGAGCCGCGAGCCTTCCTTCCTTTAGTAATCACTCTGCCCTGTGGGATAGGGTCCCCAGGGCCTTATAATGCTCGGGGAGGGTAGCTGGGTGGCTCCTGAAATTGACTAAAATGTAAGGGCGGGTGGAGCTGGCATAGTGCCTCTACGCGTAGTTCCACAGAGTTTGAAAAAAACTCTGTGGTACTACGCTACGCTCCCTCCCAAATTAATTAAATTTTTTAAAAGAAGGCACTTACCTGCGTGGCTGCCTCCTCCTCTGCCTGGCCGCTCTCCTTCCTGCTCCTCGCCGTCCTTCTTCTATGAAAAAAACTCCTACATTGCACGTCGCGAGGGTGGAGGGGCTTGCTAACTCCGCTCCGCCACGGAAGGGAGTTTTGCCTAAACTCCGCGTTCGCAACGGAGTGCGGAGTAGGCATAAATCTGCAACCTCCGCTGGCACAGCGGAGTTACCCGCCCGGGGTCACTAAAATGCAGTCTTACCTTTCATGCAGAACAGGTACAGTTTGGGTCCTCTGGGTCACCTGCTGCACAAGCTTCCCTCATACAGAGAAGACGTCCATGCAAGGTATCAGCAGTGCAAGCTTCACTCATACAGATAAGAGCTCCATCCAATGCATCAGCAGTGCAAGCTTCACTCATAAAGAGAAGAGGTCCATCCAAGGCATCACAAGCGCAAGCTTCCCTCATACAGAGAAGAGGTAGATCCAGCGCATCACATGCACAAGCTTCACTCATACAGAGAAGAGGTCAATCCAAGGCATCACAAGTGCAAACATCACCCATACAGAGAAGCGTGCAAGCTTCACTCATACAGAGAAGAGGTACATCTAAGGCATCACATGCGCCATCTTCACTCATACAGAGAAGAGGTGCATCCAAGGCATCACAAGCGCAAGCTTCACTCATACAGAGAAGAGGTGCATGCAAGGCATCACAAGCACAAGCTTCACTCATACAGAGAAGATGTGCATCCAGGGCATCAGCAGCACAAGCTTCACTCATACAAAGAAGAGGTACATCCAAGGCACCAGCAGCACAAGCTTCACTCATACAGACAAGAGGTGCATCCAAGGCATCACAAGCGCAAGCTTCACTCATACAGAGAAGAGGTGCATGCAAACCATCAGTGGCCAAGCTTCACTCATACAGTGAAGAGGTGCATCCAAGGCATCACAAGCGCAAGCTTCACTCATACAGAGAAGAGGTGAATCCAAAGCATCACAAGAATAAGCTTCGCTCATACAGAGAAGAGGTACATGCAAGGCATCAGCAGTGCAAGCCTAACTCATACAGAGAAGAGGTACATCCAGGGCATCAGCAGTGCAAGCTTCACTCATTCAGAGAAGAGGTACATCCAAAGCATCTGCAGCACAAGCTTCACTCTTACAGAGAAGAGGTGCATCCAAGGCACCACAAGCGCAAGCTTCACTCATACAAAGAAGAGATGCATGCAAGGCATCAGCAGCACAAGCTTCACTCATACAGAGAAGAGGTCCATCCAGAGCATCAGCAGCACAAACTTCACTCATTCAGAGAAGATGTCTATCCAAGGAGTCAGTAGAGCAAGCTTCACTCATAAGAAGAGGTCAATCCAGGGAAACAGCAGTGCAAACCTCGCTCATACAGAGAATAGGTACATCCAAGCTATCACAAGCGCAAGCTTCACTCACACAGAGAAGAGGTAGATCCAGGACATCACAAGCACATGCTACACTCACACAGAGAAGAGGTGCATCCATGGCATCAGGAGTACAAGTTAAGTTCTCTCTTTTATGTATTTATTTAAAGGTACTTGTAAAGCGCAATGGTCACTCATTTTAGAGCCTCTAGTCGCTTTATACCTTAAATGAGTCTGGTAGGAGGATTAGTTGGAATCAGACAGGTCTTTAGCAGTTTTCTAAAGCTTGGACTATTGGGATCAGTGCGCATAGACAAAGGGAGCAAATTCCATCATTTGGGCCCTGTGATGGAAAAGGTGCCACCTGCCCATTTTTCATGATTGCATTTGGGAGAAGAAATGTGGCACTGTGCAACGATCCTAAGAACACAAAGACATAGGTACACTTGAAGTCCTGAAAGTGCACTGTTGTGCAAATGGACCTGCCAGAGGATTGTTAGGGTGTGATGAGAGACTCAACTAAATGTTTCTACAAACAACTTCCATATAACTGACAGATATATAAATGCAAACCTTTTTTCCTCTTCTATCCCTCCACTATCCTTCTCAATCCACATAACTAACTAACATATCCACCACTCAAATTACTTTCATATTTCACTATACAAATTCACCACTAATCCTTTATGGGTTCCGGAGTAGCGTACTACTTGCAGAAAAAGCACTTCAACATCTCATCAGGGGTAGCAAGTGCTATATAAATGCAAACCTTTCCCCCTCTTCCATCCCTCCACTATCCTTCTCAATCCAAATAACTGACTAACATAGCCACCACTCAAATTACTTTCATATTTCACTATACTAATTCACCACTATTCCTTTATGGGTTCAGGAGTAGTGTGCTACTCACCGAAAAAGCGATTTGACGTCTCTCCGGGGTAGTAAGCGCTATATAAATGCAATTACAATATGTGAGAAGCTGGCCTGGTATATGTTGTCCACTTGTGTAAGTGGGCACCTTGCACCAGTCCAGACAACCCTTATGGTGATTTAAGAGGTCTGAGACAACCTTAGAAAGCTCTCTAAGTGGTAGCTGTGGAGTTCAGCCTTCATGCTTAGTCCAGAAGGAGTGTAAAGCAGCTTGTTTCACCAGAATGCAATCTTATAGTATAGATTAAGTGAAAAAGAACCACACAAGGTATTGTTAAAAATATGTATTTATTATATAATAATACCAAATGTGCCCCTCATGCAGACTTAGTGGCGCTGGCAAGCGCACCCACCCGGTCCCAATACTCTAAATCCTGTCTGGGAGGTGGTCACACCTCCCTGTGACAGGATGCCTATTGTTCTGCCTTCCCCTGCTCGAGCTTGGCTCAGCAGCAGGAGGGCAGAAATGTGTCTCTGGTCGGCAGCAACCATTTTGTGCTGTCCGGGTCTAGAAGGTTGGCACCGGGAACACTGAGACCCTAACAGAGGGCTCTTCCAGTGCTTAGAATCATACCTCACACACCGTTTACGGTGTGGGGGTATGATTCCAACATGTTTGATACCAAACATGATAGGATTCGTTGCAGCCAGCTTCAAGATGGTCATCGCGTAATTATGCGGTGCCCCTCTATATGGTCTATGGCTGCTTCACTGACAACCCGGGAGAATGGACTCCGTAGGCTGTAGGGGTGTCCTGCTCATGCAGGGGCACCCTCTCACTTAGAACCAAGCCCCCTGCCTTCAGGATTGCAAAGGCCTGCATGAGGGGTGACTTATAGGTTTTAAGTGCAGTGACCCTAGATATAGGAAACCTATATCTTTAGTAAGTGGTGCTAGCACCAGCTCACACAGGTTGGCAGGCCTGTAGTTCCATTTTGAATGGTCTCCCATGGGTGGCATAATGCATGCTTCAGCCCATGGGGGACCTCTCCCTGGGTACCTTAGTACCATATACTAAGGACTTATAAGGGTACCCCAGTATCCAATCTGGGATGTACCTAAATACTGAACATAACAATTTAGGGAGAAAGCAGATAGACTGGAGTCCTGATTAGCAGGATCCCAGTCAGACTAGTCTAGTCAATAACAGCTTAGCACCAGGCAAAAAGTGGGGGTGACCATAGAAGCAGATCCTACTTTCCTACACAACCCGCCCCCCCCAAACATATGGAGATGAGACTAACCTTGCCCAGTTCAGTCTTCATGTTCTAAGTAGAAATATCTGGAGAGTCCATCTGCATTGGCATGGTTACTCCCAGGTCTATGTTCCACTGTATAGTCCATCCCCTGTAGGGAAATGGACCACCTCAAAAGTTTGGGGTTTTCACCCTTCATCTGTTTAAGCCATAAGAGGAGCTTATGGTCTGTCTGAACAATTAAGTGAGTGCCAAACAGGTATGGCCTCAGCTTCTTCAAGGCCCAAACCACAGCAAAGGCTTCCCTCTCAATAGCTGTCCAACGTTTCTCTCTGGGGGTCAACCTTCTGCTGATAAAAGCTACTAGTTGATCCTGGCCCTCTGCATTAAGTTGTGATAACACAGCCCCTACCCCCAACTCAGATTCATCTGTTTGCACAATGAACGTTTTTGAGTAATCAGGACTCTGCAGAATGGGAGCAGTGCACATGGCCTGCTTGAGGTCATCAAATTCCTTTTGGCAGCTTACTGTCCACTGAACTTTCTTGGGCATTTTCTTTGATGTGAGATCATTCAGGGGAGTCACTATGGACCCATAACTCGTCACAAATCTGCTGTAATACCCAGTCAGGCCCAAGAAAGCTCTCACCTGAGTCTGGGTAGTTGGAGCAACCCATTCCATTATGGTCTGGATTTTGCTCTCAAGTGGTTGAACCTGGCCTCCACCTACCAGGTGGTCCAAATACACAACCTTACACTGCCCTATCTAGCACTTAGTAACCTTGATAGTGAGGCTTACTTTCTGCAGAGCCTCTAAAACATTCTTCAGGTGGACCAGGTGATCCTCCTAGGTGGAGCTAAAGACAGCTATATCGTCTAGATATGCTGCACTATAGGCTTCCAGACCTGTGAAAACTTTGTTCACCAACCTTTGGAATGTGGCAGGTGCATTCTTCAAGCCAAAGGGCATTACAATAAATTGATAATGCCCACTAGGGGTTGAAAATGTAGTTTTTGGTTTGGCACCCACAGCTAGTCTGATTTCCCAATAGCCAGCAGTTAGGTCAAACGTACTTAGAAACTTGGCTTAGGCCAAAGTATCAATAAGCTCATCTGCCCTAGGAATTGGGTGAGCATCAGTCCTAGTGACTGCATTGAGTCCCTTATAGACTACACAGAACTTCATCTCTCTTTTTCCACCCTTGGTGTGAGGTTTAGATACTAGGACTTCTGGGCTAGCCCAATGGCTATCTGAGGGCTCAATCACTCCCATCTCCAGCATCTTCTGGACCTCTGTCCTGATGCAATCTCTGACATGGTCAGGCTGCCTGTAAATCTTATTTTTAACAGGTAGACTCTCACCTGTGTCCACTTCATGGTTACACCAGGTGGTTTGACTTGGAGTCAGAGAGAACATATGCCTGAATTGATTGAGGACCTTCCTGCAATCAATCTGCTGCTGATCAGTGAGGCTGCCTGCCAAGGCCACTCCATCTACTGATCCATCATCAGGGTTCTGAGAGAGGAGATCAGGGAGAGGGTCACTCTCTTCCTCCTGTCCCTCACCAGTTGCTATGAGCAAGCCCATGTCAGCCCTGTCAACAAAAGGTTTTAGCCTCTTCACATGAAGTACCCTGTGGGGACTTCTGGGAGTACAAAGGTCTACCAAATAGGTGACCTTACCCATTTGTTCAAGTATGGTGTGGGATCCACTCCATTTGTCCTGGAGAGCTGCTGGGGCCACAGGCGCCAACACCCACACCTTCTGTCCTGGCTGGTAAACAGTCAGAACAGCCTTTTGGTCATGCCAAGCTTTTTGAAGTTCTTGACTGGCCTCCAGGTTTTTGCTTGCCTTCTTCATGTACTCAGCCATGTGGGAGCGCAGACCAAGTACATTGTCCACTATGCCCTGTTTGGGAGGTTTGAGAGGTAACTCCCATCCCTCCTTCACCAGACACAAGGGACCGCTAACTGGATGCCCAAACAGACGTTTAAAAGGGCTGTAGCCAACCCTCTTCTGAGGGACCTCCTTTTAGGCAAAGAGAAGGCAGGGTAGTAGGACATCCCATTTTTGACTAAGCTTTTCTGGGAGGCCTATGATCATACCCTTTAGGGTCTTGTTGAATCTTTCAACTAGCCCATTGCATTGAGGATGGTAGGGTGTGGTGAATTTGTAAATCACTCCATACTCTTTCCACATTGCAGTTATATAACTTGACATGAAGTTTGTACCTCTGTCAGTTAAGGCCTCCTTAGGGAAGCCCACTCTGGTAAAATTCCTAAGAAGGCCCTTGCCACCACAGGATCTGTAGTGGTCCTAAGGGGAATAGCTTCTGGGTATCTAGTGGCATGGTCCACCACCACTAGAATATAACTGTGCCCAGATGCAGTTGGAGGGTTCATGGGACCAATAATATCAATTCCAACCCTCTCAAAGGGAACCCCAACCACTGGAAGTGGAATTAAGGGGGCTTTGTGATGCCACCTGACTTACCACTGACTTGGCAAGTGGCAGAGGAGCGACAAACCTCCTTAGTGTCCTCAGACATATGGGGCCAGTGAAAGTGAGGGACAAGCCTGTCCCAAGTCTTGCTTTGCCCTAAGTGTGCTGCCAGGGGAATATCATGTGCAAGGGTGAGTAGGAACCCTCTACCCCTCTGAGGTATAACTAATCTCCTGGTGGCACCAGGCTTGGGGTCTCCACCCTCTGAGTAAAGAAATCCTTCCTCCCAGTAGATCCTATGGGACCCACTGATATTCCGAGCAGCCTCAGCAGCATCTTGCTATCTGAGGGGTTCAAGAGAGGGGCAGGTTTGCTGCTCCAAACTCAAATCTGCTCTGGAAGGGCCCCCTGCCCCTAAGAACTCAAACTGATCAGGCTCAAGTTCATCTGGGGCAGTACCTTCACAGAGGCTAATATCACCTCCCTCAAGAGATTATTCCTCACTCTGAGTCTGGGGGAAGGCACAACCTTACCCCTCCTGCTCCTTCTCTTGGAAGGCACCTGGTCCTTTGTTCCACGGTCCATGGCCTGTTCAGTGGAAAGCTGTTTGGCTACAGTATCGTAAACGGATGCACTGCTGATATAACAAGAAACTTGGTGACTTTGGATTGATTCGAGCCCAAGATCACACATTTAGCCTCATTTATCAACTTAAATAACATCCCTCTTTGACTTCGGAGCCTGAGGGCCCATCCCTTTTCCTACCTGCCACCACAAATACCTGGTGGCCCGATGGTGCCCCACATTTGGTCCTGATGAAGACCCTACCGTAAGAACTACAATTGTCTACATATACCCCCAGGGTCGAAACGTCGATGGCTAGATATTGTTTTCACCATTGTGATTGTGGACAAACAGTGATAGGTTCCTCATGTGTCCTAACATTATGGTGTTGTAAATAGATAGGCCATGTGTCTCAGGCCGGACTGGCATCTTTAACCCATTTGGATGTATATATTGCTCACTGCCCTCCCTTTTCTCACTTACTCTCACCACTGCACATAGCTGCACTTACCCTTCCCTTCCATCTAGGGCGCCCCCCTTTAAATGTATAAACATTGATGTGTTCTTTGTGAACTCTTGTTCTACATGAATAATGTGTTAAACTTAGTGCTAAAATGTTTTTAATTTATTTTACAGGCATTGTTGAATGGTTTTCCTTAAACATTGTGTCCACTAGGGCCATTTGTTTCCATGTACCGTACATTACCCAGGTCCTAGTGATTTGTCTGGGTTAACCCCTTTGTCGTATAACTCAAGTTCATCTGGGGCAGTACCTTCACAGAGGCTAAGATCAACTCCCTTCTCTTGGAAGGCACCTGGTCCATTGTTCCACGGTCCAGCGCCTGTTCAGTGGAAAGCTGTTTGGCTTGTGACCTGGTCACAGCAAACACACTTGCAGAGATGCCCAACATTTCTGCATGAGTCCTGAACTCTACTTCAGCCCAGGCTGAAGTTTCCAAATCATTGCCCAACAAACAATCTAGAGGTAGGGCTGAACATACCACAACCTTTTTAGGTCTAGTTACCCCTCCCCAGCTGAGATTCAGAACTGCCAAGGAATGGTCAGTCCTGACATTGCTAGGATTCGTCACTTGGTACACTTGTCCAAGTATGATTTGTTCAGGAGACATAAGTTTCTCTGTCACCATGGTGACACTGGCCCCTGCGTCCCTGTAGGCCATTACCTCTTTTTCATTTATCAAAGGCTGTTGCATGTACTTGCCCAAGTTAGTGGGACTTACCAGTAAGGTGGCAAGATTTATGCCACCATCACAGACTAAGACAGCCTCAGCTGGAGTTCTGACTAAGTCTGAACCCACCTCAGAACCCAAGGTTAACCCTACTAATCCCTTGGTTGCTGTACTACCACTTGTACTGGAGCTAAGGGGTGCAGTTGCCTTGGGGCAGTGGTAGCAGAAGTCTCCTTGGCCTTTGGACAATCAGCATCCTTTGTCCAATGGGTCTTTACCTTACAGATATAGCACCAAGGTTTCTTTTTGCCTTTCTTGGATGATTGTGACTCCCCCCCAGATGCAGGTTTTTGGAGTCCTTGGGAAGACTCTTTCTTATCTTTGCCCTTGTCCCCACCCTTATCCTGGGATTTTGAAGAATCCTGTTTCTTCTGGTCACCACCATTGCTCTGATTGTTCTGCTTCACACTGGTTCTGACCCATTTATCTATCTTCTTTCACAATTCTTGGGGAGAAGTCAGATCAGAGTCCACCAGGTACTGGTGCAAAAGCTGGTTCTGACAATTATTAAGGATCTGCTCCCTCATAATCAAATTGTACAATACTTGGTAGTCCAGCACTTTGCTGCCAAGCAACCAACATTCCAGAGCCTTAATGGCACTATCCACAAAATCTATCCAGTCCTGGGTCTGTGCTTTCTGGGTGTCTCTGAACTTAATCCTGTATTGCACAATGGTTAAGCCAAACCCATCAATGAGAGCACGCTTCAAAACTGAGTAATTATCAGCATCCTCTTCTCTAACAGTGATGAGCTTATCTCTACCTTTGTCAGCAAAGGAGAGCCACAAGATAGCTGCCACTGCTCTTGGGGGACCCTCTGAACTTTACAGGCCCTCTCTAAAGCAATTAACCATTTGTGGATGTCATCCCCAACATGGTAGTGAGGGACAATCTTGTTCAGTTTCCTATGTTCAAAAGAATGTTCTTTAGCTCTAGGGACACTGTTGCTGCCACCATGGGACTCTATTCCCAATTTCTTCCTAGCTCTCTGGATTTCTAGGGACTCTCTGTCAAGGGCCAACTGCTCTTGCCTGAGCCTAAGCCTAGCTTTCTCAAGTTCAAGAAGTTGGTATTCCCTATCCAAAGAGTTTCCCCTCTTACTAGAAATAGAGGTCCCTACTGACTCTCCTGAGGCATTGGATTGTGCAGAAGAGGATCTAGACCTCCTTGGTCTACTGTGCACTTTCCCAGGAGGATCAAAGGGGGCATCCTCTTGGCCACCTGTAGTATCCTCTGGGAGGTCTGAGTTGTCCAGGTGGGAGTCATCAGGCTCCACGTGGTCAGGGTTAGATTCTAGGTCAAAGATGGGCCCCCCTCCTGGCCTATCTTCATTCCCTACCCCATCCACTCTGTCCTGTTCATCTGACCCTGAGGCTTTCCTCAGGTCATCTAACAGTAACAACTCTAGGAGGCTTTGAGTGTTGGCTCCTTTCCCTGTCTTCAACTTTCTAGAGGCACACAGTGCTTTCAGTTCTTGGAACGAAAGATCACTGTGTCTAGTAGGCAGAGAGCCACTGGCATCTCCTTTGGAAGACATACTAAGTGAGGTGTGGTGTTGCACCTACCTAACCTAGTGGGAACTAAACTCTCTGAGGTTGGAGAAAGGGTGTGCTAGACCCTTGGCTTACCCAATCCTAAGTTCAGTAGAACTTATTATTCTAAGCTTGCATTATATGTGCCTAGTATTAGTGATGGTTTTTCAAGTAATCAACACAAAGATTTATCTGGTAAAACAATGCAGGCTTGAATCCCGACCGCTGCACACCAATGTGAGAAGCTGGCCTGGTATATGATGTCCGCTTACGTAAGTGGCCACCTTGCACCAGTCCTGACAACCCTTATGGTGATTTAAGAGGTCTTAGACAACCTTAGAAATCTCTCTAAGTGGTAGCTGTAGAGAGCAGCCTTCAGGCTTAGTCCAGAAGGAGTGTAAAGCAGCTTGTTTCACCAGAATGCAATCTTATAGTAAAGATTAAGTAAAAAAATAACCACACAAGGTATTTATAAAAATATGTATTTATTATATAATACTCTCTAATACGTTTAGATATCTCCTAAATGGACATAAACACAATGCACACAATACTTTGCATAGAAATACAGTAAATAGCACGAAATACACTGTGGACCCCAGGGGGGGGGGACCAAACCATATATTAAGAAAGTGGTATAAGAACCACGACCCGGGTCAAGACAATGTCGAGAGGACGTAGAAGTGCTGGGGACCCAAGGAACCACCCAAGGTGAGTGACTAGGAACCCCACGGAGAGCGTGTGAAGTGTGCGAACAAGACAGTGTGCTCCGTACAACTCTACATGTAAGTCGCAGTTGGATTTTTAAAGATTAAGGACCATTCCCAGTGGACCCTGAAAAAACCCTGTGGAAGACAGAAGGTTGGAGAGCCACCCCACCCCTGGATACCCTAGTACCCATGTTACCTACACCAGGGAAGCCGGTGCATAGGTGTGAAGTGTTGTCAGAAACCGCCGACGAACCCAATGGAGGACTTCAGGAAAGTGCTGCTGCTGAAGAAGGAGAAAGTGTCCGGTGGAATCCGAAGGTGGATTTTAGATGAGAGGTACCTGCAAGCAGAGGGGATAGAGTCTATGTCACTCAGGAGTGACCAGGAGACTTGGAAGACGAATGCTGAGTGCTGAGGGGTCGGTGTCCGGCGGGAGCACCAACAAGCCTTGGCAAATGCAACCAACACAGGAGTTGAAGAAGCAGCAACGTCAGGACCAGCAAGGTCCAGGGGACTCACCACAATCAGGGGAGTCAGGCAGGCCCCGAGCAGTCAGGGGAGCCCAAAAGAAACAAAGGTGACCCTCAAATGGACCCATAGGCCGGAGGCACTGGAGTCGCGAGAGGACCTCAAGCAGCTCAGCAAAAGGTGCAGGCCACTGTGCACACGATGCGATGTGGACAAAGACTTTGGTTACTGGAGGTGCTTGAGGTTAGGGCTACTTGGAGCCTGAAGATCTTCTTGGAAGGAAGCCAACAAGCCTTTGCAACTGCAAGTTGACGTGGTGCACAGGGGTTCAGTTATTGCAGCCCCCACAAGGGATACTGGCCTCAAACTTAGTAAGAGGGCAGGGCAGGCCTCAGGAGCTTTGGAAAACCACCACCTGTGTTGCAGAACCTTTCGGAGTCTGAAGGAGCTCAGGAGCAGCAGACCGGTCTACTTAGTTGGGGTGCCTTCAAATGCAGGGAATTGAGTCCTTCACTTCAACGAAGATTCCTTCAGGTGTCTTTGATGCCCACAGGCCTTGAAAGGTTGCTGTATGGTGCACAGGCACAGATGATGCAGCGGACTGGAAGGGAGACGAAGTCGAGCCCAAATGATGTCCAGCGAAGTCCAGAGAGCCCAGACGGTAGAAGAAGAAGTAATGTCTGATCTGAATCTTGTCTTACTACGAATCTAGTGACCTACACACAGGTAAGCCCTTAAGTACCCTAAGGAAAGGGTTGAGACGATTCAGGGTACCCTCCCAGGGGAGGGTCTGGACAGGAGGGAGGTTACTCCCATGTCCTTTGTCCAGTTTAGCGCCAGAGCGGAAGCCAACGGCTCCCAGGACTGGTTTGAACTGGACTATGCACAGGGATACCAAATGTGCCCCTCATGCAGACTTAGTGTCGCTGCCAAGCGCACCCACCCGGTCCCAATACACTAAATCCTGCCTGGGAGGTGGTCACACGTCCCTGTGACAGGATGCCTATTGTTCTGCCTTCCCCTGCTCGAGCTTGGCTCAGCAGCAGGAGGGCAGAAATGTGTCTCTGGTCGGCAGCAACCATTTTTTGCTGTCCGGGTCTAGAAGGTTTGCACCGGGAACACTAAGGGGCTTATTTACAAGCCCCTTGCGCCACCCGCACGTCACTTTTCCTATGTTAAAAATGACGCAAAAGTGGCGCAAGGGGCTTGTAAATAAGCCCCTGAGAGCCTAACGGAAAGCTCTTCCAGTGCTTGGAATCATACCTCACACACCATTTACAGTGTGGGGGATATTATTCCAACATGTTTGATACCAAACATGATAGTATTCGTTGCAGCCAGTTTCGAGTTGGTCATCGCGTAATTACGTGGTGCCCCTCTTTATGGTATATGGCTGCTTCACTGACAACCCGGGAGAATGGACTCCGTAGGCTGTAGGGGTGTCCTGCTCATGCAGGGGCACCCTCTCACTTAGAACCAACCACCCTGTCTTCAGGATTGAAAGGCCTGCTATAGGGGTGACTTATAGGTTTTAAGTGCAGTGACCCTAGATATAGGAAACCTATATCTTTCGTAAGTGGTGCATGCACCAACTTACACAGGTTGCAATGGCAGGCCTGTAGTTCCATTTTGAATGGTCTGTCATGGGTGATGCTTCAGCCAATGGGGGACCTCTGGGGTACCTAAGCACCATATACTAGGGACTTATAAGGGTACCCCAGTATCCAATCTGGGCTGTACCTGAGTAATGAACATAACAATTTAGGGAGAAAGCAGATAGACTGGGGTCCTGATTAGCAGGATCCCAGTCAGACTAATCAACAACAGCTTAGTACCAGGCAAAAAAGTGGGGGTAACCATAGAAGCAGATCCTACCTTCCTACACAATACAATACAATATCCCCCAGGTGTGCAAGGACAATCCCCAGGGTCCCTTTCACGCATTACCTTTGTTGGACAATGCTGCATTACTCATGTGCAATGTTGGTCTCAGGTATGTACAGGTAATGGTGGTCATTGGTTCAGAAAGCGATCAGTCATTGTTTCGTTTTGTAGTTCATGATTTCATGAATGGTTTTAATCACATTTATCCCATTCTGGTGGTCAGACGTCCAGATTAGTACTCATGTTCTATGAATCTCGATAACGAAATATTGTGAAGGTAAGTTTATAGGTAAGCAGAGGTTTACTGTTGTTAACTCTACATTATGTATCTTACATCGACAAAGTAGGTAGATAAGAATAGTAAACACATGCTTTCCTATATGTCCTAGCTACACGACATTCTGATAGTCGGCATTTAGCCTATGATACTGTAGTAGCAAGAGAGTTAAAACTCAATGTTATGACATGCTCATCCTTTAGACTGTGTTCTTGTTTTTTGCCGTCACTACAGCGAGAAGGGTGAGTGAGATCCAGGAGCTCTTTACTTTCCATCCCTACGCTGTGTTACATCTTGAATAGGTTTACTTGAAGCCTTTGGGCCTGATTTAGATCTCGGCGGACGGGTAACTCCGTCACAACGGTGACGGATATCCCGTCTGCCGAAATATAAATCCTAGTGTATCCTATGGGATTTATATTTTGACGGATGAGGTATTATCCAACATGCTTGTGATGGAGCAACCCGTCCGCCGAGGTCTATATCAGGCTCTTTGTTTCTTATCCTAAGCGGTGTCATATTTCTACCTTAACCCGTCTCTGGCTCTGCCAGTGTTTTTCCAGGCCTTAGAATCCAAAGGGATATTCATTTTGAGGTAGCTCGTTTCTTATGATGCAGTGGCACGGTCGCGTCCTAATGGCCCTTCCTGTTGTACCAAGGTCCACACGTTCTTCTCATGGGCTGGGTAGGCCAAGGTGGCTGGCTCGCAGAATCCAGAGCCCGCCATCCTGAGTCACTTCTGGGCCTGGAGCTTTGGCCAAAGCCCCATGGTCCCGGCCTTGTCCTTGAAACCAAGATGCGCCATGGTTCTCCTCGCCCCAACGATGACGCAGAACGGCCACATTGTGCCTTGAGTCCTTCGTCGTGCACTCTCCCCACAATCTGTATACTGTAACCCACGCCATTGACAAGCAAGGCCGCGTCTTCGCCCGGGTAACCTTCCCGGAAGCCTGGTGGCACCAAGTGCGTCACAGGCGGAGCCGGAGTCAGGCTAATATTGTTTTTGTTCAAGTATCTTAATTCCTTTCCAAATGTTTTGTGATTTCACTAATGATCCGGAAAACTCGGGGTGCAACCAAGTGGGGCGAAATCGAGTCTCCCGAACGACGACCTTTCCTGCCAAGGCGGCCTGCGCCGTGCGCCGCCACCTGCTGGGTGAAGGCTGAGCCCTCCTTTCAGCGGGGAACAAGTGCAGCCAGCAGCAGACCAAGCTTCCCTCACACAGTGGACAAGCACAGGTAGCCAGATACAAAGCAAGCTTCCCTCACACTGAACAAATGCAGACAGCCGTCTGCAAGGCAAGCTTCCCTCACACAGGGAGCAAGCATAGCCAGGATCAGAGTAAGCTTCCCTCACACAAGAAACAAGAACATCCACCCACCTGCAAAGCAAGCTTCCCTCACACAGGCAACAAGCACAACCAGTCACCTGCAAATCACGCTTCCATCAGACACTGGACAAATACAGACAGCCACATGCAAAGCAAGCTTCCCCCAGACATGACACAAGCACAGGCAGCCAGCAGCCGAGCAAGCTTCCCTCACACAATGGACAAGCACAGGTAACCAGCTACAAAGCAAGCTTCCCTCACACAATGGGCAGGTACAGGCAGACAGCTGCAAAGCAAGCTTGCCTCACACAGGTAAGTTACACAGGCAGCATCAGAGCAAGCTCCCCAAAAACACAGAACAACTAGAGCACAAGCAGCAATCATCCATTCCACACAAATAATATGTACAGCACCTGCAGCAGTGTAAACTTCCCTCATGCAGGAAACCAGTGCAACCAGCAGCAGAACAAGCTTTCCTCACACAGGAAACAAGTGCAGCCATCAGCAGAGCAAGGTTTCCTCACACAGGAGACAAGTGCAGCCAGCAACACAGCAAGCTTCCTTCTCACAGGAAACAAGTGCAGCCAGCATCAGAGCAAGCTTCCCTGAATGACACAGAACACAAACAGCAGGGTGCAGTCATCCATTACACACAAACAATATGTACTGCTCTTGCAGCAGTGAAAGCTTCCCTCACACAATAAACAAGAGCACCAGCAGCAGAGCAAGCTTCCCTCACACAGACAAAAAAACAAATGCAACCAGCAGCAGAGCAAGCTTCCCTCACACGGGAAACAAGTGCAGCCAGCAGCAGAGCAAGGTTTCCTGAAACACAGAACACAAACAGCAGGGTGCAGTCATCCATTACACACAAACAATATGTACAGCACCAGCAGCAGTGCAAGCTTACCTCATACAGGAAAAAAGAGCACCAGCAGCAGAGCAAGCTTCCCTCACACAGGAAACAAGAGCAGCCAGCAGCAAAGCAAGCTTCCCTCACCCAGGAAACCAGTGCAGCCAGCAGCAGAGCAAGGTTCCCTGAAACACAGAACACAAACAGCAGGGCGCAGTTATCCATTACACAGAAATGATATGTACAGCACCTGCAGCAGTGCAAGCGTACTTCACACAGGAAACATGAGCACCAGCAGCAGAGCAAGCTTCCCTCACACAGGAAACAAGAGCAGCCAGCAGCAAAGCAAGCTTCCCTCACACAGGAAGCAAGTGCAGCCAGCAGCAGAGCAAGGTTCCCTGAAACACAGAACACAAACAGCAGGGTGCAGTCATCCATTACACAGAAATGATATGTACAGCACCTGCAGCAGTGCGAGCGTATTTCACACAGGAAACATGAGCACCAGCAGCAGAGCAAGCTTCCCTCACACAGGAAACAAGAGCAGCCAGCAGCAAAGCAAGTGCAGCCAGCAGCAGAGCAAGGTTCCCTGAAACACAGAACACAAACAGCAGGGTGCAGTTATCCATTACACAGAAATGATATGTACAGCACCTGCAGCAGTGCGAACTTACCTCACACAGGAAACAAGAGCAGCCAGCAGCAGAGCAAGGCTCCCTGATACAGGAAACAAGAGCAGCCAGCCGCAGAGCAAGCTTCCCTGAAACATAGAACACAAAAAGCAGGGTGCAGTCATCCATCACACACAAACAATATGTACAGCACCTGCAGCAGTGCAAGCTTCCCTCACACAAAATATGCATGAACATAAGTACAGCACTTTTTGCTTACATAAACAGAACAGACTTGCTATTTTTCTCACCAGCAAACACAGACTGCAGATGTTCACACCTCACTCAGGTACTAAGAACAGATACATCCATAGGAATTATTACTGCAAGCTTCTAAAATACCAAACAAGTTCAACACAGCAACAAAGCAAGCTTCCCTCACACACACAAAACAAGTATAGCATATGGAGCTGCTATGCATGCTTCATTCAAACTCACAAGTAAACCAGGAATAGACAGGTGGCAACAGTGCAAGCTTCCTTCAAGCACAATACTAGTATAATGTAAACAGAAGCTCACACTTCCCTTGCGGTCAACCAGTGTAAGCTCTGGTCACAAACAGTAAAAGAACATATACACACCCTGAAAACACTCATAGACACAAATCCAGAGGGGAGCCACCACAGAGATCAGCAGTGAAAGCTTCTCTCACATATGAAAAAGAAAAGTCTTTGCTTTGGGTAGCAAAAATTGCTAGTTTTCACATTGTACATGAAAGATAATCGTATTTTATTCTCTTTTTATAAAAATACAAAACAGTTTTACGAAACAAAATTGATTTAAAAGTCCACTTTATATTAATCATTTTCATCAGTTGCAAATGACTTTGCATAGTTTCAGTTTGCAAAATACAACTTGTTTCAAACTTCCCTGATATGAAGTCTGAAATCTGTATCCCTGTACGCTAGGTGGTGGCTCGCGACCCTATACGGTTTTAAACTTGGTATCATAGAAGGCTGATAATTACCACAAATGTATGTGGTTCTATTCTTTGTATTATGGCAGTTGGAATGCAAAGTGACCACTCACTTTTAGAATTTTGTTAACCTGGCTAAATGCTTTTCATCCAACGGATGAGAAAATTGGATGCAGTTTGCTCTCGCTTGGCAGGAGCTTTGACAGCTCCCGCCAAGCGAGAGCATACAGTAACTCCGCTCCCAGCGGGTATGGAGCCAGAAAACTGCTCCCGCTCACTGGGAGCGGACTTTTCATCTGTTTCCCTGCCTACTCCCTACCTCCAGCGGGAGCTGGCATTGCTCCCACACATAGAGAGCAGCAAAGAATGCTGCTCCCTGCATGTTGGAGCAATTCTGTCATTGTTTTCAGCCCGCTGATGACATAACTGATGACATCTCAAATGACATCACTGATGACATCACTGAAAACATCCTCAACAGAACCACTCACACACCCATTCACACCTCCATACTGCCTCTCATACACCCACTCACACACCCACTAACAACTCACATACCCATTCACAGACCACTACAATTACTCACACACCCACTCGCTCATCCATACAGTGACTCACACCAACTCACTCACTCATACAACCACTCATACAACCACTCACTCACCCATACAGCTACTCACACAACCTCTCATTCATCCATACAGCCACTCACACAGCTTCCTATTCACCCATACAACCACTCACACACCCACACAACCACTTACATACCCATTCACACATCCATACAACCACTCACACACCCACTCACTCACCCATACAGCCACTCACACAGACACTAACTCTCCACTACAGCCACTCACACACCAACTCACTTAGGCAAACACCCACTCAGACAGCCACTCACATAACCACTCACACATATATACAACCACTCACACACCCACCCCTACAACCACTGACATAGCCATACAACCACTCACACACCCATTCAACCACTTACACAGCCACTCACAGACCCAGAAAACCACTCACAATCCCATTCACAGACTCATTCAGCCACTCACATACCCACTGACAGACCTATACAGCCACTCATACACCCACTGACAGACCCATACAGCCACTCACACACCCAATCACACACTCATACAGCCACTCAGACACCCACTCACACATGGATACAGACAGTCACAAAGCCACTCAGATGACATATGTTAGAAATAGTAACACTCATTAGTAGTACAGAAAGAATAGTAATTTAACTTATGCAGTAGCTTAGTATCTATCTTTAAGTACCAGAAACGTTTGCCAAACACTTACACTCACTGGATGATGTCATCAGTGATGTCATTTGAGATGCCATCAGTGATGTCATCAGTGATGTCACTAACCATGTAATATGTGAAGGTCATAAGACGTGCATTGCGGTGGCATAAGTTATAGTTAGCTCAGGTAACTATAATTGCTGAATTTCTATGGTTTTGGGCGAGTGAAATCTGAGCCTAACTATAACGTCCCTGTAACCTTTGGTTTTTGCAGTGAATTTCTAAGATTTTTAAATTCTATTTCCTAACTATAATGTCCCTGTAGCCTTTGGTTTTTTCAGTGAATATGTATGTGTGTGTCTGTGTGTTGACTAGTTTGTGCATGGAAAGTTTCGGGTGATCCGTCAAGTGGGATTGAAGAAAAAAGGGGGGCCCCAAAATGCTAAATCCCCATGTATTTTCCATAGACTTCTTCAAGAAGGGCTACAGCAAAAACTGCTGAACGCAATTACACCAAATCCTGCAGGAAGCTGGATCTTGGTCCGCAGATTGTGATTTTTGTAATTTGGAGTAAATCCATTCTGTAGTTTTTGAAAACATATTTGTATATCTGAACGGTTAAGTCCACAAGAGGTTTGCGAGAGTCTAGTGGGAGCACCAATTCAAAAATAGAACGTTCTGATTGACCCAGGGAGCCTTTTTTTGGGCCAATTCACTCCCATGGGAGTCAGACTTCCGTGGGAGAGAGCGCTCTGATTGGCTATCAGCAACATGAGAAAAACGTCGCGGGCAGCCATTTCAGGACTCGGAGACTTAGTCCCATTTCCTAAAGAGTTTTAAAAAACAAAATATAAGGGGGCAGGGTATCAGTGAGGGGGACCCAGAGGGACCCCCGTGAAGCCAAAATTGAAAAAAATAGCCAATGTTTGCTGTGATCCCGCAAAACTCCTGTAGGATCGCAGCAAAAAAAGAAATGGAGAAACAGGGCTGTATTCTTTATTTAAGGTGAGGGGGCATGTGGCCCCCCTCTCTGAGCCATTATAGGCCCCGGGGAGCCCATCCTGGGGCCAAAATAAGTGATAAAGGGGAGGGGGTGGCCGCCCTCTCCGATCCTTCATCGGTCCCTAGGACCCCATCCCCCGGGAGTGATTACTTAAAATAAAGGGGAGAGGGGGCTTCATGGCCCCACTCCCCAAGCCTTATTAAGGCCCTGGGGCCCCCACCCCGCAGGGCTGTAACCTACATTAAAAGGGAGGGGGCACTCGGCCTCACCTCCCTAAACCTTTAATGGCCCCAGGGACCCCATCACCCGGGGCCGGCTTACTTACTGTGTCCCGGGGAGCCTATCCCCAGGACACAGTCGTTTCCCTGCCTGCACTAGCACGGGCAGGGAAGCATGTGTTTGCTTCCGTTTGGCGGAAGCATTTTTAAATCTCACATCAAACGGGAACAAACACTAAGTCTGTTCCCAGCCAGCAGGAGATTTAAAAATGCTCCCACCAGTTTTGAGCAGACTTGTGTTCTGTTTCCCTGCCCGCACTGATGCGGGCAGGGAAACAGAATCGATATTGCTCCTGCCCAGAGGGAGCAAGCATAGATAGCTGCTGCCTCCTGACGGGAGCAATGCCAGCTCCCTCACCATGCGAGGACCAGCTGGGGAAGCAGAGACCCTGGGGCTCCTCTTGTGGCCCTAAACATGTTGGTTGGTGGGTGCCGCGGTTGGGCTCTGGACCCCCAGGGCCTATAATTGATATGGGCCCTGGGGGATGTGGTCCCCAGGGCCAAAATAGGCTTGGGGGCACGCAGACCCCTCCCCTTCTAAAAGGTATGGCCCCAGGGGATGGTGTCCCCAGGGCCAATGAAGGCTCGGAAAGGGAGGCAACTCAGCCCCCTCCCTTTTTACTTACATGTCAGCCCCAGGTATGGGGTTCTGTCACCTAATTAGGCTCAGAGAGGGGAGCCGCGAGCCTTCCTCCCTTTAGTAATCACTCTGCCCTGTGGGATAGGGTCCCCAGGGCCTTATAATGCTCGGGGAGGGTAGCTGCGTGGCTCCTGAAATTGACTAAAATGTAAGGGCGGGTGGAGCTGGCATAGTGCCTCTACGCGTAGTTCCACAGAGTTTGAAAAAAACTCTGTGGTACTACGCTACGCTCCCTCCCAAATTAATTAAAATTTTTAAAAGAAGGCACTTACCTGCGTGGCTGCCTCCTCCTCTGCCTGGCCGCTCTCCTTCCTGCTCCTCGCCGTCCTTCTTCTATGAAAAAAACTCCTACATTGTACGTCGCAAGGGTGGAGGGGCTGGCTAACTCCGCTCCGCCACGGAAGGGAGTTTTGCCTAAACTCCGCGTTCGCAACGGAGTGCGGAGTAGGCATAAATCTGCAACCTCCGGTGGCGGAGCGGAGTTACCCGCCCGGGGTCACTAAAATGCAGTCTTACCTTTCATGCAGAACAGGTACAGTTTGGGTCCTCTGGGTCACCTGCTGCGCAAGCTTCCTTCATACAGAGAAGACGTCCATGCAAGGTATCAGCAGTGCAAGCTTCACTCATACAGATAAGAGCTCCATCCAATGCATCAGCAGTGCAAGCTTCACTCATAAAGAGAAGAGGTCCATCCAAGGCATCACAAGCGTAAGCTTCCCTCATACAGAGAAGAGGTAGATCCAGCGCATCACATGCACAAGCTTCACTCATACAGAGAAGAGGTCAATCCAAGGCATCACAAGTGCAAACTTCACCCATACAGAGAAGCGTGCAAGCTTCACTCATACAGAGAAGAGGTACATCTAAGGCATCACATGCGCCATCTTCACTCATACAGAGAAGAGGTACATCCAGGGCATCACAGGTGCAATCTTCACTCATAAAGAGAAGAGGTACATCCAAGGCATCACAAGCGCAAGCTTCACTCATACAGAGAAGAGGTGCATGCAAGGCATCACAAGCACAAGCTTCACTCATACAGAGAAGATGTGCATCCAGGGCATCAGCAGCACAAGCTTCACTCATACAAAGAAGAGGTACATCCTAGGCACCAGCAGCACAAGCTTCACTCATACAGACAAGAGGTGCATCCAAGGCATCACAAGCGCAAGCTTCACTCATACAGAGAAGAGGTGCATGCAAACCATCAGTGGCCAAGCTTCACTCATACAGAGAAGAGGTACATCTAAGGCATCACATGCGCCATCTTCACTCATACAGAGAAGAGGTACATCCAGGGCATCACAGGGGCAATCTTCACTCATAAAGAGAAGAGGTGCATCCAAGGCATCACAAGCACAAGCTTCACTCATACAGAGAAGAGGTGCATGCAAGGCATCACAAGCACAAGCTTCACTCATACAGAGAAGATGTGCATCCAGGGCATCAGCAGCACAAGCTTCACTCATACAAAGAAGAGGTACATCCAAGGCATCAGCAGCACAAGCTTCACTCATACAGAGAAGATGTCTATCCAAGGAGTCAGTAGAGCAAGCTTCACTCATAAGAAGAGGTCAATCCAGGGAAACAGCAGTGCAAACCTCGCTCAAACAGAGAATAGGTACATCCAAGCTATCACAAGCACAAGCTTCACTCATACAGACAAGAGGTGCGTCCAAGGCATCACAAGCGCAAGCTTCACTCATACAGAGAAGAGGTGCATGCAAACCATCAGTGGCCAAGCTTCACTCATACAGTGAAGAGGTGCATCCAAGGCATCACAAGCGCAAGCTTCATTCATACAGAGAAGAGGTGAATCCAAAGCATCACAAGAATAAGCTTCGCTCATACAGAGAAGAGTTACATGCAAGGCATCAGCAGTGCAAGCCTAACTCATACAGTGAAGAGGTACATCCAGGGCATCAGCAGTGCAAGCGTCACTCATTCAGAGAAGAGGTACATCCAAAGCATCTGCAGCACAAGCTTCACTCTTACAGAGAAGAGGTGCATCCAAGGCACCACAAGCGCAAGCTTCACTCATACAAAGAAGAGATGCATGCAAGGCATCAGTAGCGCAAGCTTCACTCATACAGAGAAGAGGTCCATCCAGAGCATCAGCAGCACAAACTTCACTCATTCAGAGAAGATGTCTATCCAAGGAGTCAGTAGAGCAAGCTTCACTCATAAGAAGAGGTCAATCCAGGGAAACAGCAGTGCAAACCTCAGCTCATACAGAAAATAGGTACATCCAAGCTATCACAAGCGCAAGCTTCACTCACACAGAGAAGAGGTAGATCCAGGACATCACAAGCACATGCTACACTCACACAGAGAAGAGGTGCATCCATGGCATCAGGAGTACAAGTTAAGTTCTCTCTTTTATGTATTTATTTAAAGGTACTTGTAAAGCGCAATGGTCACTCATTTTAGAGCCTCTAGTCGCTTTATACCTTCAATGAGTCTGGTAGGAGGATTAGTTGGAATCAGACAGGTCTTTAGCAGTTTTCTAAAGCTTGGACTATTGGGATCAGTGCGCATAGACAAAGGGAGCAAATTCCATCATTTGGGCCCTGTGATGGAAAAGGTGCCACCTGCCCATTTTTCATGATTGCATTTGGGAGAAGAAATGTGGCACTGTGCAACGATCCTAAGAACACAAAGACATAGGTACACTTGAAGTCCTGAAAGTGCACTGTTGTGCAAATGGACCTGCCAGAGGATTGTTTGGGTGTGATGAGAGACTCAACTAAATGTTTCTACAAACAACTTCCATATAACTGACAGATATATAAATGCAAACCTTTTTTCCTCTTCTATCCCTCCACTATCCTTCTCAATCCACATAACTAACTAACATATCCACCACTCAAATTACTTTCATATTTCACTATACAAATTCACCACTAATCCTTTATGGGTTCCGGAGTAGCGTACTACTTGCAGAAAAAGCACTTCAACATCTCATCAGGGGTAGCAAGTGCTATATAAATGCAAACCTTTCCCCCTCTTCCATCCCTCCACTATCCTTCTCAATCCAAATAACTGACTAACATAGCCACCACTCAAATTACTTTCATATTTCACTATACTAATTCACCACTATTCCTTTATGGGTTCAGGAGTATCTTGCTACTCACCGAAAAAGCGATTTGACGTCTCTCCGGGGTAGTAAGCGCTATATAAATGCAATTACAATATGTGAGAAGCTGGCCTGGTATATGTTGTCCACTTGTGTAAGTGGGCACCTTGCACCAGTCCAGACAACCCTTATGGTGATTTAAGAGGTCTGAGACAACCTTAGAAAGCTCTCTAAGTGGTAGCTGTGGAGTTCAGCCTTCATGCTTAGTCCAGATGGAGTGTAAAGCAGCTTGTTTCACCAGAATGCAATCTTATAGTATAGATTAAGTGAAAAAGAACCACACAAGGTATTGTTAAAAATATGTATTTATTATATAATAATACCAAATGTGCCCCTCATGCAGACTTAGTGGCGCTGGCAAGCGCACCCACCCGGTCCCAATACTCTAAATCCTGTCTGGGAGGTGGTCACACCTCCCTGTGACAGGATGCCTATTGTTCTGCCTTCCCCTGCTCGAGCTTGGCTCAGCAGCTGGAGGGCAGAAATGTGTCTTTGGTCGGCAGCAACCATTTTGTGCTGTCCGGGTCTAGAAGGTTGGCACCGGGAACACTGAGACCCTAACAGAGGGCTCTTCCAGTGCTTAGAATCATACCTCACACACCGTTTACGGTGTGGGGGTATGATTCCAACATGTTTGATACCACACATTATAGGATTCGTTGCAGCCAGCTTCAAGATGGTCATCGCGTAATTACGCGGTGCCCCTCTATGGTCTATGGCTGCTTCACTGACAACCCGGGAGAATGGACTCCGTAGGCTGTAGGGGTGTCCTGCTCATGCAGGGGCACCCTCTCACTTAGAACCAAGCCCCCTGCCTTCAGGATTGCAAAGGCCTGCTATAGGGGTGACTTATAGTTTTTAAGTGCAGTGACCCTAGATATAGGAAACCTATATCTTTCGTAAGTGGTGCTAGCACCAGCTCACACAGGTTGGCAGGCCTGTAGTTCCATTTTGAATGGTCTCCCATGGGTGGCATAATGCATGCTTCAGCCCATGGGGGACCTCTCCCCTGGGTACCTTAGTACCATATACTAAGGACTTATAAGGGTACCCCAGTATCCAATCTGGGATGTACCTAAATACTGAACATAACAATTTAGGGAGAAAGCAGATAGACTGGAGTCCTGATTAGCAGGATCCCAGTCAGACTAGTCTAGTCAATAACAGCTTAGCACCGGGCAAAAAGTGGGGGTGACCATAGAAGCAGATCCTACTTTCCTACACAACCCGCCCCCCCCCCCCAAACATATGGAGATGAGACTAACCTTGCCCAGTTCAGTCTTCATGTTCTAAGTAGAAATATCTGGAGAGTCCATCTGCATTGGCATGGTTACTCCCAGGTCTATGTTCCACTGTATAGTCCATCCCCTGTAGGGAAATGGACCACCTCAAAAGTTTGGGGTTTTCACCCTTCATCTGTTTAAGCCATAAGAGGAGCTTATGGTCTGTCTGAACAATTAAGTGAGTGCCAAACAGGTATGGCCTCAGCTTCTTCAAGGCCCAAACCACAGCAAAGGCTTCCCTCTCAATAGCTGGCCAACGTTTCTCTCTGGGGGTCAACCTTCTGCTGATAAAAGCTACTGGTTGATCCTGGCCCTCTGCATTAAGTTATGATAACACAGCCCCTACCCCCAACTCAGATGCATCTGTTTGCACAATGAACATTTTTGAGTAATCAGGACTCTGCAGAATGGGAGCAGTGCACATGGCCTGCTTGAGGTCATCAAATTCCTTTTGGCAGCTTACTGTCCACTGAACTTTCTTGGGCATTTTCTTTGATGTGAGATCATTCAGGGGAGTCACTATGGACCCATAACTCGTCACAAATCTGCTGTAATACCCAGTCAGGCCCAAGAAAGCTCTCACCTGAGTCTGGGTAGTTGGAGCAACCCATTCCATTATGGTCTGGATTTTGCTCTCTAGTGGTTGAACCTGGCCTCCACCTACCAGGTGGTCCAAATACACAACCTTACTCTGCCCTATCTAGCACTTAGTAGCCTTGATAGTGAGGCTTACTTTCTGCAGAGCCTCTAAAACATTCTTCAGGTGGACCAGGTGAACCTCCTAGGTGGAGCTAAAGACAGCTATATCGTCTAGATATGCTGCACTATAGGCTTCCAGACCTGTGGCCATGTCTGAACTGGGGTGGTGGAGTGAGCTAAAGAATGATGATGGATTAAACCCAGATCAGTTGACTGGGGGTGAGTGTTTGATTGGCTCAAGCGTTCCGTCCATCATCCCCTTTTGTATCGTTCCAGACCTGTGAAAACTTTGTTCACCAACCTTTGGAATGTGGCAGGTGCATTCTTCAAGCCAAAGGGCATTACAATAAATTGATAATGCCCACTAGGGGTTGAAAATGTAGTTTTTGGTTTGGCACCCTCAGCTAGTCTGATTTCCCAATAGCCAGCAGTTAGGTCAAACGTACTTAGAAACTTGGCTTAGGCCAAAGTATCAATAAGCTCATCTGCCCTAGGAATTGGGTGAGCATCAGTCCTAGTGACTGCATTGAGTCCCTTATAGTCTACACAGAACTTCATCTCTCTTTTTCCACCCTTGGTGTGAGGTTTAGATACTAGGACTACTGGGCTAGCTCAATGGCTATCTGAGGGCTCAATCACTCCCAATTCCAGCATCTTCTGGACCTCTGTCCTGATGCAATCTCTGACATGGTCAGGCTGCCTGTAAATCTTATTTTTAACAGGCAGACTCTCACCTGTGTCCACTTCATGGTTACACCAGGTGGTTTGACTAGGAGTCAGAGAGAACATATGCCTGAATTGATTGAGGACCTTCCTGCAATCAATCTGCTGCTGATCAGTGAGGCTGCCTGCCAAGGCCACTCCATCTACTGATCCATCATCAGGGTTCTGAGAGAGGAGATCAGGGAGAGGGTCACTCTCTTCCTCCTGTCCCTCACCAGTTGCTATGAGCAAGCCCATGTCAGCCCTGTCAACAAAAGGTTTTAGCCTCTTCACATGAAGTACCCTGTGGGGACTTCTGGGAGTACAAAGGTCTACCAAATAGGTGACCTTACCCATCTGTTCAAGTATGGTGTGGGATCCACTCCATTTGTCCTGGAGAGCTGCTGGGGCCACAGGCGCCAACACCCACACCTTCTGTCCTGGCTGGTAAACAGTCAGAACAGCCTTTTGGTCATGCCAAGCTTTTTGAAGTTCTTGACTGGCCTCCAGGTTTTTGCTTGCCTTCTTCATGTACTCAGCCATGTGGGAGCGCAGACCAAGTACATTGTCCACTATGCCCTGTTTGGGAGGTTTGAGAGGTAACTCCCATCCCTCCTTCACCAGACACAAGGGACCGCTAACTGGATGCCCAAACAGACGTTTAAAAGGGCTGTAGCCAACCCCCTTCTGAGGGACCTCCTTTTAGGCAAAGAGAAGGCAGGGTAGTAGGACATCCCATTTTTGACTAAGCTTTTCTGGGAGGCCCATGGTCATACCCTTTAGGGTCTTGTTGAATCTTTCAACTAGCCCATTGCATTGAGGATGGTAGGGTGTGGTGAATTTGTAAATCACTCCATACTCTTTCCACATTGCAGTTATATAACTTGACATGAAGTTTGTACCTCTGTCAGTTAAGGCCTCCTTAGGGAAGCCCACTCTGGTAAAATTCCTAAGAAGGCCCTTGCCACCACAGGATCTGTAGTGGTCCTAAGGGGAATAGCTTCTGGGTATCTAGTGGCATGGTCCACCACCACTAGAATATAACTGTGCCCAGATGCAGTTGGAGGGTTCATGGGACCAATAATATCAATTCCAACCCTCTCAAAGGGAACCCCAACCACTGGAAATGGAATTAAGGGGGCCTTTGTGATGCCACCTGACTTACCACTGACTTGGCAAGTGGCAGAGGAGCGACAAACCTCCTTAGTGTCCTCAGACATATGGGGCCAGTGAAAGTGAGGGACAAGCCTGTCCCATGTCTTGCTTTGCCCTAAGTGTGCTGCCAGGGGAATATCATGTGCAAGGGTGAGTAGGAACCCTCTACCCCTCTGAGGTATAACTAATCTCCTGGTGGCACCAGGCTTGGGGTCTCCACCCTCTGAGTAAAGAAATCCTTCCTCCCAGTAGATCCTATGGGACCCACTGATATTCCGAGCAGCCTCAGCAGCAGCTTGCTATCTGAGAGGTTCAAGAGAGGGGCAGGTTTGCTGCTCCAAACTCAAATCTGCTCTGGAAGGGCCCCCTGCCCCATAGAACTCAAACTGATCAGGCTCAAGTTCATCTGGGGCAGTACCTTCACAGAGGCTAATATCACCTCCCTCAAGAGATTATTCCTCACTCTGAGTCTGGGGAAGGCACAACCTTACCCCTCCTGCTCCTTCTCTTAGAAGGCACCTGGTCCTTTGTTCCACGGTCCATGGCCTGTTCAGTGGAAAGCTGTTTGGCTACAGTATCGTAAACGGATGCAGTGCTGATATAACAAGAAACTTGGTGACTTTGGATTGATTCGAGCCCAAGATCACACATTTAGCCTCATTTATCAACTTAAATAACATCCCTCTTTGACTTCGGAGCCTGAGGGCCCATCCCTTTTCCTACCTGCCACCACAAATACCTGGTGGCCCGATGAGTGCCCACATTTGGTCCTGATGAAGAGCCTACCGTAAGAACTACAATTGTCTACATATACCCCCAGGGTCGAAACGTCGATGGCTAGATATTGTTTTCACCATTGTGATTGTGGACAAACAGTGATAGGTTCCTCATGTGTCCTAACATTATGGTGTTGTAAATAGATAGGCCATGTGTCTCAGGCCGGACTGGCATCTTTAACCCATTTGGATGTATATATTGCTCACTGCCCTCCCTTTTCTCACTTACTCTCACCACTGCACATAGCTGCACTTACCCTTCCCTTCCATCTAGGGCGCCCCCCTTTAAATGTATAAACATTGATGTGTTCTTTGTGAACTCTTGTTCTACATGAATAATGTGTTAAACTTAGTGCTAAAATGTTTTTAATTTATTTTACAGGCATTGTTGAATGTTTTTCCTTAAACATTGTGTCCACTAGGGCCATTTGTTTCCATGTACCGTACATTACCCAGGTCCTAGTGATTTGTTTGGGTTAACCCCTTTGTCGTATAACTCAAGTTCATCTGGGGCAGTACCTTCACAGAGGCTAAGATCAACTCCCTTCTCTTGGAAGGCACCTGGTCCATTGTTCCACGGTCCAGCGCATGTTCAGTGGAAAGCTGTTTGGCTTGTGACCTGGTCACAGCAAACACACTTGCAGAGATGCCCAACATTTCTGCATGAGTCCTGAACTCTACTTCAGCCCAGGCTGAAGTTTCCAAATCATTGCCCAACAATCTAGAGGTAGGGCTGAACATACCACAACCTTTTTAGGTCTAGTTACCCCTCCCCAGCTGAGATTCAGAACTGCCAAGGAATGGTCAGTCCTGACATTGCTAGGATTCGTCACTTGGTACACTTGTCCAAGTATGATTTGGTCAGGAGACATAAGTTTCTCTGTCACCATGGTGACACTGGCCCCTGCGTCCCTGTAGGCCATTGCCTCTTTTCCATTTATCAAAGGCTGTTGCATGTACTTGCCCAAGTTAGTGGGACTTACCAGTAAGGTGGCAAGATTTATGCCACCGTCACAGACTAAGACAGCCTCAGCTGGAGTTCTGACTAAGTCTGAACCCACCTCAGAACCCAAGGTTAACCCTACTAATCCCTTGGTTGCTGTACTACCACTTGTACTGGAGCTAAGGGGTGCAGTTGCCTTGGGGCAGTGGTAGCAGAAGTCTCCTTGGCCTTTGGACAATCAGCATCCTTTGTCCAATGGGTCTTTACCTTACAGATATAGCACCAAGGTTTCTTTTTGCCTTTCTTGGATGATTGTGACTCCCCCCCAGATGCAGGTTTTTGGGGTCCTTGGGAAGACTCTTTCTTATCTTTGCCCTTGTTCCCACCCTTATCCTGGGATTTTGAAGAATCCTGTTTCTTCTGGTCACCACCATTGCTCTGATTTTTCTGCTTCACACTGGTTCTGACCCATTTATCTACCTTCTTTCACAATTCTTGGGGAGAAGTCAGATCAGAGTCCACCAGGTACTGGTGCAAAAGCTGGTTCTGACAATTATTAAGGATCTGCTCCCTCATAATCAAATTGTACAATCCTTGGTAGTCCTGCACTTTGCTGTCAAGCAACCAACCTTCCAGAGCCTTAATGGCACTATCCACAAAATCTATCCAGTCCTGGGACTGTGCTTTCTGGGTGTCTCTGAACTTAATTCTGTATTGCTCAGTGGTTAAGCCAAACCCATCAATGAGAGCACGCTTCAAAACTGAGTAATTATCAGCATCCTCTTCTCTAACAGTGATGAGCTTATCTCTACCTTTGTCAGCAAAGGAGAGCCACAAGATAGCTGCCACTGCTCTTGGGGGACCCTCTGAACTTTACAGGCCCTCTCTAAAGCAGTTAACCATTTGTGGATGTCATCCCCAACATGGTAGTGAGGGACAATCTTGTTCAGGTTCCTATGTTCAAAAGAATGTTCTTTAGCTCTAGGGACGCTGTTGCTGCCACCATGGGACTCTATTCCCAATTTCTTCCTAGCTCTCTGGATTTCTAGGGACTCTCTGTCAAGGGCCAACTGCTCTTGCCTGAGCCTAAGCCTAGCTTTCTCAAGTTCAAGAAGTTGGTATTCCCTATCCAAAGAGTTTCCCCTCTTACTAGAAATTGAGGTCCCTACTGACTCTCCTGAGGCATTGGATTCTGCAGAAGAGGATCTAGACCTCCTTGGTCTACTGTGCACTTTCCCAGGAGGATCAAAGGGGGCATCCTCTTGGCCACCTGTAGTATCCTCTGGGAGGTCTGAGTTGTCCAGGTGGGAGTCATCAGGCTCCACGTGGTCAGGGTTAGATTCTAGGTCAAAGATGGGCCCCCGTCCTGGCCTATCTTCATTCCCTACCCCATCCACTCTGTCCTGTTCATCTGACCCTGAGGCTTTCCTCAGGTCATCTAACAGTAACAACTCTAGGAGGCTTTGAGTGTTGGCTCCTTTCCCTGTCTTCAACTTTCTAGAGGCACACAGTGCTTTCAGTTCTTGGAACGAAAGATCACTGTGTCTAGTAGGCAGAGAGCCACTGGCATCTCCTTTGGAAGACATACTAAGTGAGGTGTGGTGTTGCACCTACCTAACCTAGTGGGAACTAAACTCTCTGAGGTTGGAGAAAGGGTGTGCTAGACCCTTGGCTTACCCAACCCTAAGTTCAGTAGAACTTATTATTCTAAGCTTGTATTATATGTGCCTAGTATTAGTGATGGTTTTTCAAGTAATCAACACAAAGATTTATCTGGTAAAACAATGCAGGCTTGAATCCCGACCGCTGCACACCAATGTGAGAAGCTGGCCTGGTATATGATGTCCGCTTACGTAAGTGGCCACCTTGCACCAGTCCTGACAACCCTTATGGTGATTTAAGAGGTCTCAGACAACCTTAGAAAGCTCTCTAAGTGGTAGCTGTAGAGAGCAGCCTTCAGGCTTAGTCCAGAAGGAGTGTAAAGCAGCTTGTTTCACCAGAATGCAATCTTATAGTAAAGATTAAGTAAAAAAAGAACCACACAAGGTATTTATAAAAATATGTATTTATTATATAATACTCTCTAATACGTTTAGATATCTCCTACATGGACATAAACACAATGCACACAATACTTTGCATAGAAATACAGTAAATAGCACGAAATACACTGTGGACCCCAGGGGGGGGGGGACCAAACCATATATTAAGAAAGTGGTATAAGAACCACGACCCAGGTCAAGACAATGTCGAGAGGACGTAGAAGTGCTGGGGACCCAAGGAACCACCCAAGGTGAGTGACTAGGAACCCCGCGGAGAGCGTGTGAAGTGTGCGAACAAGACAGTGTGCTCCGTACAACTCTACATGTAAGTCGCAGTTGGATTTTTAAAGATTAAGGACCATTCCCAGTGGACCCTGAAAAAACCCTGTGGAAGACAGAAGGTTGGAGAGCCACCCCACCCCTGGATACCCTAGTACCCATGTTACCTACACCAGGGAAGCCGGGTGCATAGGTGTGAAGTGTTGTCAGAAACCGCCGACGAACCCAATGGAGGACTTCAGGAAAGTGCTGCTGCTGAAGAAGGAGAAAGTGTCTGGTGGAATCCGAAGGTGGATTTTAGATGAGAGGTACCTGCAAGCAGAGGGGATAGAGTCTATGTCACTCAGGAGTGACCAGGAGTCTTGGAAGACGAATGCTGAGTGCTGAGGGGTCGGTGTCCGGCGGGAGCACCAACAAGCCTTGGCAAATGCAACCAACACAGGAGTTGAAGAAGCAGCAACGTCAGGACCAGCAAGGTCCAGGGGACTCACCACAATCAGGGGAGTCAGGCAGGCCCCGAGCAGTCAGGGGAGCCCAAAAGAAACAAAGGTGACCCTCAAATTGACCCATAGGCCGGAGGCACTGGAGTCGCGAGAGGACCTCAAGCAGCTCAGCAAAAGGTGCAGGCCACTGTGCACACGATGCGATGTGGACAAAGACTTTGGTTACTGGAGGTGCTTGAGGTTAGGGCTACTTGGAGCCTGAAGATCTTCTTGGAAGGAAGCCAACAAGCCTTTGCAACTGCAAGTTGACGTGGTGCACAGGGGTTCAGTTATTGCAGCCCCCACAAGGGATACTGGCCTCAAACTTAGTAAGAGGGCAGGGCAGGCCTCAGGAGCTTTGGAAAACTACCACCTGTGTTGCAGAACCTTTCGGAGTCCGAAGGAGCTCAGGAGCAGCAGACCGGTCTACTTAGTTGGGGTGCCTTCAAATGCAGGGAAGTGAGTCCTTCACTTCAACGAAGATTCCTTCAGGTGTCTTTGATGCCCACAGGCCTTGAAAGGTTGCTGTACGGTGCACAGGCACAGATGATGCAGCGGACTGGAAGGGAGACGAAGTCGAGCCCAAACGATGTCCAGCGAAGTCCAGAGAGCGCAGACGGTAGAAGAAGAAGTAATGTCTGATCTGAATCTTGTCTTACGACGAATCTAGGGACCTTCACACAGGTAAGCCCTTAAGTACCCTAAGGAAAGGGTTGAGACGATTCAGGGTACCCTCCCAGGGGAGGGTCTGGACAGGAGGGAGGTTACTCCCATGTCCTTTGTCCAGTTTAGAGCCAGAGCGGGAGCCAACGGCTCCCAGGACTGGTTTGAACTGGACTATGCACAGGGATACCAAATGTGCCCCTCATGCAGACTTAGTGTCGCTGGCAAGCGCACCCACCCGGTCCCAATACACTAAATCCTGCCTGGGAGGTGGTCACACGTCCCTGTGACAGGATGCCTATTGTTCTGCCTTCCCCTGCTCGAGCTTGGCTCAGCAGCAGGAGGGCAGAAATGTGTCTCTGGTCGGCAGCAACCATTTTTTGCTGTCCGGGTCTAGAAGGTTTGCACCGGGAACACTAAGGGGCTTATTTACAAGCCCCTTGCGCCACCCGCACGTCACTTTTCCTATGTTAAAAATGACGCAAAGTGGCGCAAGGGGCTTGTAAATAAGCCCCTGAGAGCCTAACGGAAAGCTCTTCCAGTGCTTGGAATCATACCTCACACACCATTTACAGTGTGGGGGTATTATTCCAACATGTTTGATACCAAACATGATAGTATTCGTTGCAGCCAGTTTCGAGTTGGTCATCGCGTAATTACGTGGTGCCCCTCTTTATGGTATATGGCTGCTTCACTGACAACCCGGGAGAATGAACTCCGTAGGCTGTAGGTGTGTCCTGCTCATGCAGGGGCACCCTCTCACTTAGAACCAAGCACCCTGTCTTCAGGATTGAAAGGCCTGCTATAGGGGTGACTTATAGGTTTTAAGTGCAGTGACCCTAGATATAGGAAACCTATATCTTTCGTAAGTGGTGCTAGCACCAACTTACACAGGCTGCAATGGCAGGCCTGTAGTTCCATTTTGAATGGTCTGTCATGGGTGATGCTTCAGCCAATGGGGGACCTCTGGGGTACCTAAGCACCATATACTAGGGACTTATAAGGGTACCCCAGTATCCAATCTGGGCTGTACCTAAGTAATGAACATAACAATTTAGGGAAAAAGCAGATAGACTGGGGTCCTGATTAGCAGGATCCCAGTCAAACTAATCAACAACAGCTTAGTACCAGGCAAAAAAGTGGGGGTAACCATAGAAGCAGATCCTACCTTCCTACACAATACAATACAATATCCCCCAGGTGTGCAAGGACAATCCCCAGGGTCCCTTTCACGCATTACCTTTGTTGGACAATGCTGCATTACTCATGTGCCTTGTTGGTCTCAGGTATGTACAGGTAATGGTGGTCATTGGTTCAGAAAGCGATCAGTCATTGTTTCGTTTTGTAGTTCATGATTTCATGAATGGTTTTAATCACATTTATCCCATTCTGGTGGTCAGACGTCCAGATTAGTACTCATGTTCTATGAATCTCGATAACGAAATATTGTGAAGGTAAGTTTATAGGTAAGCAGAGATTTACTGTTGTTAACTCTACATTATGTATCTTACATCGACAAAGTAGGTAGATAAGAATAGTAAACACATGCTTTCCTATATGTCCTACCTACACGACATTCTGATAGTCGGCATTTAGCCTATGATACTGTAGTAGCAAGAGAGTTAAAACTCAATGTTATGACATGCTCATCCTTTAGACTGTGTTCTTGTTTTTGCCGTCACTACAGCGAGAAGGGTGAGTGAGATCCAGGAGCTCTTTGCTTTCCATCCCTACGCTGTGTTACATCTTGAATAGGTTTACTTGAAGCCTTTGGGCCTGATTTAGATCTCGGCGGACAGGTAACTCCGTCACAACGGTGACGGATATCCCGTCTGCCGAAATATAAATCCTAGTATATCCTATGGGATTTATATTTTGACGGATGAGGTATTATCCAACACGCTTTTGTGATGGAGCAACCCGTCCGCCGAGGTCTATATCAGGCTCTTTGTTTCTTATCCTAAGCAGTGTCATATTTCTACCTTAACCCGTCTCTGGCTCTGCCAGTGTTTTTCCAGGCCTTAGAATCCAAAGGGATATTCATTTTGAGGTAGCTCGTTTCTTATGATGCAGTGGCACGGTCGCGTCCTAATGGCCCTTCCTGTTGTACCAAGGTCCACACGTTCTTCTCATGGGCTGGGTAGGCCTAGGTGGCTGGCTCGCAGAATCCAGAGCCCGCCATCCTGAGTCACTTCTGGGCCTGGAGCTTTGGCCAAAGCCCCATGGTCCCGGCCTTGTCCTTGAAACCAAGATGCGCCATGGTTCTCCTCGCCCCAACGATGACGCAGAACGGCCACATTGTGCCTTGAGTCCTTAGTCGTGCACTCTCCCCACAATCTGTATACTGTAACCCATGCCATTGACAAGCAAGGCCGCGTCTTCGCCCGGGTAACCTTCCCGGAAGCCTGGTGGCACCAAGTGCGTCACAGGCGGAGCCGGAGTCAGGCTAATATTGTTTTTGTTCAAGTATCTTAATTCCTTTCCAAATGTTTTGTGATTTCACTAATGATCCGGAAAACTCGGGGTGCAACCAAGTGGGGCGAAATCGAGTCTCCCGAACGACGACCTTTCCTGCCAAGGCGGCCTGCGCCGCGCGCCGCCCCCTGCTGGGTGAAGGCTGAGCCCTCCTTTCAGCGGGATGGTGAGGGTGGTGAGGCGGCCGAGGCGTGGGGCTCGCGCATTTAGAGCTAATACCTCTCCACGGCCTGTGCCCACCTGGGGGCCCGCCTGGCACTGCTGGAGCCCTCATTAGGCCACCGTACTCTGTGGCCGCCAGGGCCCGGGAACTGGAGGTGGATAATCCCTGGTCATTCATGGGAGAGGAGGCCGACAGGTAGGGGGCACTGCTAGGGCCTGAGGCAGGTGCCATGGCAACAGCTGCATTGTAACGTCGCCCCTGCCCACCTTAGAGAGCACCGTTTCTAAGCCCATGGCCACACGAGCCGGGCATTTAAGCAGTGCTTAAAGAGAACACGCACAGTGGTTAGTGAGTGTCTCTTCGCCACAGCCCCCTCTTCATCCTCTCACCTGATTTCTTACTCTTTCTTCCACCTCCACACTCACCACTTTCTCTCCCCTCAGCATCTCTCCCATTCTCTCTTTTATGTTTACCTTATATTCCCCTGCACCCACCCTCCATCTCTCTCCATGTCTCTGCTCTTTCCTCTCTTCTACATTTTCAGTTTATGTTGTGTTCCATCCCTTGTCTCTTCACTTTCTCTCCCCATGTTACCTCTTCTCTTTCTATCCCAACCTCCCACTACTTTTTCTCCTCTCTATCGCTCCATTTCTCTCTCCATCCATTCCCTCACCTGCGCTCCCTTTCTTTGACTCCTCTCGTTCTCTACTTCTCCATCTTCTTTTTCACCAGCACTCTCTAAATCACCCATCTTTTCTCCGTCGCACAGTTTTTTCTTTCACTCCCTTTCTTTTTCCCCTCTTTTCTTGTCACCGATTGTCTGTTTCTCCCAGGCACCCACTCTCTCCGTCTGTGTCTCGCTCTTACCTCTTGTTCCCCTGTAAACCGTTCCTTCATCGTGTTAATGTTCATCTCTTCCTCACTTCCTCATCCTCGTTTCCGTCTCTGTCCCTTCTTCCCCCCCCTGACCTCTCCCACCACCTCTCTTCCTCTCCCATACCTCTTTACCTCCTATCTTCTACTTCCATTTCTCATTTCTTCCTACTCTCTTGTTCCCCTCTCTTTCTTCCTCCTTTTGCTCTGCCCCTACAGCCCCCCTTTTTGCCCCACCGCTCTCCTGCGCTTGCTTCTTTCCCTATTTTTCTCTGACCCTCGTCCTTCCAGTTTTCCTCTCCTTTTCTTCCTTGTCCTCGTAAACTCTCTTTTTGACTCCTCCCGCATCTCTTGTTCGGAGATGAGCAGCTCTGCTGCCAAAGGTGAAGTATCTCTTTGTGTCATTGGCACCTCATGATGCCAGGAGACATCAATCAGTGTTGAATTTGGAAGATTCATAGAATAAAAGACGTGATCGGAAGGATATTCTATCGAGTTCTGCTTTGCAATGATGGCAACTCATTAGCGTATCAAGGTGTGGAGTGGAGAGGTGTGGTGCAGCGGCCAGGGCAGCTGACTTCGGAGCACAGGGCTCACGGTTCGATCCCCGGCTCCGGTGGCAGCTCAGCTCAGCACCATGTGACTCTGGGCAATAGCTCACTTAATTTCCACGACGGCCCCCAGCGCCTTGAGACCCGTAAGGGTGAGTAGTTCGCGCTTTACAAATACGGATTTTATCAAGACGTTATCTGCAGAGGTTGTCAGAGAACACAAGGTGCACATGGAAGATAATTTTCACTACACAAAGAGCTTTACTCAGGCATCCATGTCCAAAAAGTGGCTACAAATCGTGCACTGACATTTTGTGAGCGAAGTATGATTTTGTGAACCGCCTTTTATGTACTAATAGTACATTTCGTAACATAAAGAAGGGTAGTGTTTTGCAGACCACCCTGTCTGATGAATATTCATTAGGCAATGGTGGCTTGCAAGGGTCAGCAGACTACCACCCCTGTGATTATTTTTCAAGAAATAATTTTTCTCTTTAAAGCAGCTCAATTTCCGTAAAGGGAACGTCTGCTTTAAAAAAAAAAAAAAAAAAATCTTTTTTGAAAAGTTTCAGTGGAAGTTGGCAGTGGTCCCCAAAACCACTGCCTACTCCCCTGAAAATTGTACCACTATTTGCATGGGGAAGGAGCCCAAATGAGACCCCATTCCTTTTGATAATAAGCTACCACCCCAACTTGGTAGCTGAAAATTTTTCAAGTAGTTTGCAACCAGAATTATGGTCGCAAACCATTCATACATCAGGGTGCAAATCGCAATTGTGATCCGTAATCCATTACCAAACCCATTTACAGAATCAGAAATACTTTTCCGAATCAGTAAATGGGTTAAGCAAATCCAAAAAAGCTTTTTAGCGGTCACAAACCCTCTGATTTAGCGAATCGGAGAGTTGTGACTGTTAAAAAGTTTCATACATCAGGCTCCTAATTATAAGTATGAGTGAATTAAATTTTAACTTCACACTCAAAGTCAGACACAGTTGGTAACATTGGTTCTGATTACGATCTTGGCGGATGGGATACTCCGTCACAAACGGGACGGATATCCTGTACGCCGTATTACAAGCTCCGTAGGATATAATGGAATTGTAATACGGCGGACGGGATAGCCGTCACGTTTGAGACGGAGTAACCCTGTCCGCCAATATCGTAATCAGACCCATTGTCTTTATCAAAGCCAGCGTGAAGTTAAACTTGTCAGCAGCCGATGGAAGGCGGGACTTTATACCGCATCATGTCCTGTGGGCCGGACATCCTGCAGCCGCCAGGAAAGCATGTGGACTGATGGCTGCCAGGTTGCAACTCTTCGTGCAGTGCAGCTTTGAGCCTCTAGGCTTGAGGAAAGGTGGTTAAAACAGAAGGCAGGGGAAGGGGCAGGGTGGCACCCAACGGGTGGCACACAGGGGGTGGAGCTTGGTGACAACAATCCAACGGGGACCTTGTGCAGCAGCAACATAGCAGACTTCTCAAGCATGGCCCCCTTCACTCAGCACCTCCAAGAAAGGACACCCATGGAAGTGAGCAGTCTCAGTGAAGGATGCCACTGAGCCCCATTTGTCCTCCAAGTCTGCTAGGCAATCCCTGAAGACGCTTCCTTCCCACCTCCATCCTCTCCGTTTCTCCTGCAGGTGTTCGTACCAGCCTCTGCTGGCATTTGAAGCTATGAGCTAAAGAATACACTTGTTACTCCTACTGGGTACTGCTAGGGTCTAAAAGGACCAAGAGCCATAATCCTTGAATCTCACACAGCTGGTAGTCACCCTCAATTGTTGTGCTTGATGTCTCTCAGCAAGAATGCAAAGACGCCCTCATACGCACAAACTCCACCCACCCACATGCGCATCCCATCACGACATTCAGCCCTTTCAGCCTCACATCATCACCACTGGCCTCGGTGCAATCTTCATCACTAACACATGGCCCACACTCACATCTTATAAATGTCTTAGTCCCACCAGACTCCACCATCTAACTCATGGAACTGCACCCAAAGGTTCTGAGAAGGGATTGCAAGTATCCCTATCTCTTCCTGGTCATGTAGAATGGGCTTCTCCAGCAGGAATCTCCCCTCCTCTCCCTGAAGCTCATCACCTCTCCATCACATAATCAACCTCCTTCCACCTGATCTACAGTCCACTGGCTCCAGCAAAGACCTTTAGCAAATAGAACACATGACAACGTGATCATCCACTTCCATAGCATCTCTGTGGGAGATATCTACCTCTCGGAAAAGTGCACGCTGAATACGGTTCAAAATTTACTGCTTGATTTCCTCAAGGCTGTGAACTTGAACCACCTCATGACAGAGCCTATCTTCGAGAAAGGCAACTCTCTTGAGAGAGTCTTGAACACCATTCCAACCATCACCTGTCACTCCCCACCCCACTAGACTGATCAGATTACCTTGGACAACCTGCTGCACATCCTGCACTTGCCAGCAACCCATCATGGCAAACTGAAACCAACCAGATATTGTATCCCATCAAAGATGATCAGATCAACGCAACCATACAACCTTAGCAATAACTTTGGAAAACATGCACAACATCAACCCACTCTTGGACTCAACCAATGCAATACTAGCAAAGGTCAGCACCCCATGCCTCTCTTAAGACCCAATCGATAAATTTACAACCATCGACAGCAGACATTCAAACATCAGCTCAAAAGAGAGAGAAGAGAAAGTGAAAATCTAGGCTCTAGACAACACAAATTGCCTGAAATGGCTTTTGCTCATCACACATAAAGCTCAGATCCACTGTCAAAGCCTCCTACCACACAACTGCCAAGCACAATCATCAAATAGAAGTATGTCGCCTTCCAAAGTCATCAAGAACTGGCTCAACACCCAGCTGGAACACCGGTGCCACCTGCAAACCGAAAAAAGCAACAACAGAGACCTTTTCATTACTAAAATTGACAAAATGGAAAAACAAATGGACACCACCATCCACCCATCTTCCATCAGGGTTGGATTGGAATTAAAAATCGGCCTGGGGCACGCTAAAAAAAAGTGGCCCACATTTGCATATTGCCTTTCTGCAAAACACTGCGTTGGCAAAATTTTATACAAAAAGGGGGGGGGGGGACTAAAAAAAATGCACGAATTACTTTACACTGGTGAAACACCTGAAAACAAGTGAGGCCACTTTTGCTCAGGCCCCCTACCCCCGCTCAATATGCATAAATGGGCCGGCCCAGCGAGAGAAAGGGAGTGGCACCTCTGCCATTGATAAGAGGGAGGTAATGGACGCCCATCCGCTTCCAGAAAGGCCACTCAGGCACGCACTGGGCCGCTGGCGGCATCGAACAACGCAGAAACCGCCCAAATCGGCCCCCCAGGCTGCTCAAAAAAGTAGCCCACAGCTGGAATTCGGATACCGGCCCCTCGGGCATTGCCCGAGGGCCCGCGTTACCAATCCGACGCTGTCTACCATCTATCTGTACCCCATCAAAAATGACCCATGTGCCCCATTTCCAAGATGCTCCCTGCCCTAAAGGCCACCACACACAAACACAACATCCTCCTCTACACAGTCCTAAGCACGCTCTGATGAAAAGCGCTCACTGTCCTCCTTGACATATTCAACACATTGGAAATATCCTTTACCACGCAGTCACTACCAAGATCTGCCTTTACAATGCCGTCACGACCCCGAAGTTACCACGCATTCCTTTACCCCACACGTAGTTACAACTTGTTGTAGGGGGCGCGTTGTTGGACTGGTGTTGGGTTTTAAGTCTAACACTTTCCCTACTGTTGCGCAGACTGTAGTTGGAATAGTAATTTATACTGTTCCAAAGTCCAGCGCCCCCCTAAGCAAGGCAAGTGTTGTAACGACTTGCGTGGTAAAGGAACGCGTGGTAGCGTCGCAGTGGGATAGAGACTGCGTTGTAAAGGTATGGGTGGTAAATGCATGTGGCGTTCCGTCATACAACCTCAACACATCCACCCAGCAAGGCATCTTTCCTGACGGCCTCAATACAAATGAACCCCAACGGACTCACTAACTACTGACCCATCACTCGCTTTCCATTCTTTGTGACAATACTTCAAAAAGCAGAGGCCATCCCAAAAACAAGAGCATTTCCTAACATCCTCCTCCTACTCTACAAGTCTGCCTTCTTGCCCTGCTGCAGCATGGAAAGAGCTAACATCAAAATGGTGGATGACACCTGACAGCGGCCAGAGTGGTACTTGCCTCTGGGGATCTCTGGATTGCTTTGAGCCCATTGAGCATCGTGCTCTAAAGGACATCCTCCCCACATGCATGGAATTTGACAGCATCGTACTTCAGTGGTTCACCTCCTACCCTCTTCAATCATCCACTTAGTCTGCTTCATCTAAGAACACCCTGCGTTTTCTGAAGGTCTCATCAATCCATGACATCCATCCTCTTAAATAGCTTCTCTTCCTCATCCAAACGAGGTTGGCAGCTGCCTGCCTCAAGTTTAATCAGACTAGAACAGAATTCCTACTCCTCATCCACAGCAACAGACCAACCCAAATTTAGGACTAGCTCAGCAAAGTTCTTCATGACATGAGTTCCAAACTCCCCCAGAGTGCCTAATCCACTTGGTGTTCATCGACAGCAACCTCTACTTCATAGCTAAGAAGACCCAGACACTGTGGTACCAGGTAAAGTTTGTACGGAAAGCGAAGTCCCAGTTAATTGAAACGGAGAGCCAAGTCCTGTGTTTAAGAGCTGGTCCCCTCCCACAGGGGGACAGCAGTGTTCTACTGGCCGAGGTCCTTACTCAATGCTGGCCTCATTGAAGAGCATCCTTGATGCCATAAGCTAGCTCAACAAAGGGCAGTATCACTCACTACTCCATTCAAGCCCATATCATCTGCAAAAATGATGTATCGGATACAAACCTATACCGAACAATACTCTGCCCTACTGGGCAGAAAGACGTATTACTGCAAGAGCCCTCCACATCACCGTAAGCAGTCATCCATCTTCACAAGAAGAGACACCACTGCATTTCCTATCAGCCACCTGCACAGGTAGTGACATCGTTGCTGATTTCCACCAAAACCATCTTTAAAAGAAGAAGCAAGTAAGAGGAATTTAATTTCCATCGTTTATCTGCACAGGAAGTAACATCACTTCTTGCCTTCTCCCTACTTCAAGCTACTCTTCAGGTTATCCCATCGCCAGGATGTCTCGTTCAAAAGATGCACATCGACAAGATCATCGCCTGTTAGGGCCAGGAAGGAACCTTGGGCAGAATCCCTGTTCCACTGAAACTTAGAAGGTAAGATAACATTTTGTGCATCACCCAGCACCTTATTCTGCTAATCCCCACAATCTCACCCAGATGTAGAGGACCCAGACACCCGAATAGCATTCACACAACACTACACATCCCACTAACTACCACACACCCTCAATCTACAGAACACAAATTCCAACTCATGCTCATTAACGCTCACATGCACCAGACATTGCAGGACTCATCATCTTCTACAAGCTTGACGCTCCTTCATCATAGAAAAATGGTTCACATCCACGTCTGCACACATCCTAGATGTTCTTCTTCCCACTGGCTACAGCATCCATTGTGTGGACCTCACACATAAGAAGGAAGGGGGCCTCGCTGTCTTCCATAAGTCAGCCTTGGCCTGCACCCTATGCAAGCAAGTAGCACTCAGCTCCTAGAGCTGCTGATATGCCCTTTCTCACTCTCTGCAAATCAGAAAGCCGCGTTCCATCTCATCTAAAGGCCTCCCGGGCAGAACAAGGACTTCATTGATGAATTTTCAAATCTCCTCACCACCCCATCCATCTGACATGCCCACAACTTCCAAGACAACAAAAGCTCATTTAAACAAGAAGCACCATCTTCCACCTCATTGATGCACTTAACGTGGTATAGCATGCCACAAAATCAACACTCCAAAGGCCAAATCTTCATCCTTGTCTTCTCAACATCACCAACAATCCAATGCAAATTTGGTCTGGACCAACCCCGTTGCCATACCTATCTCACTGCTCAGCGTCCTACCAACAAACCAAGGTCAACACAAAGGAGAAGATCAAACCTTCAGATACTTGAAAGTATTCTCCATTGACAACCTAATGCTTAACCTCCTTTCTCACCCGCTCAAATCCATGTCCACCCTTCTAAACAACTTCAATGTTTTTGTTTTGGGGGCTAAGATGTGTGAACATCCACACCCCATTTACAACAGGCAAGTGCAAGCTAAAGTCTTTAGCACCCTGGTACTCTAAAGACCTTGCAGCCAATAAACAACCAATCCACAGACAGGAAAGAAAATGGAAGAACAGAACTCCTGAGGACCTTTCAATGCTGAAATCTCTCCAAACCACACACAGACAACTCATCACATCAGTCAAAGTAAAGTACTATACCAACACCATCAATGAAGCCACCAACAGAAGCAGAATAATGTCAAGACAAGCATTGCACCAACCCCTGCCGGACCCACCCCACAGAAAAGTGCAAGACAACCCACCTCTTCTTTCGTGAAAAACTACAGAAGGTCCAACAGCACATCAATGACACCAGGCCTGCTTCATTCCTTACTCCCACCCCTTCCCAAAACATTCTTTAGTGGGCAGCCTTCAATGACCTATCTCTTACAGATCTCACCAACATACTCAGCTCCCTCAAAGCCATTTCTCAAAAAGATGATGTCTTACCACCGTCCTTCATCAAAGCTCTCTCTGAGGACGCTCTCTTACTCCTATTTACCATTATCAATGCTTCCCTCACTCAAGGGGTCTTTCCAGAAGCTCTTAAGACAGGCAGACCCTCCCACTCTTAAGGAAACCCATGCTAGACGCTGATGACCTCACCAGCCCATCACTCACCTGCCATTCATCAGCAGGATCATTGAAAAAGCTGTCTACGTCCACCTCCAAGATCACATCATTGCTAGCCATCTCCGGCATGACTGCCAGTCTGGCTTCAGATCGTGCAGCAGCACGGAGACTGCCACCTTACACATCATAGACAATGCCCTCTTCGCCTCTTGATATTGCTGGACCTCTCAGCTGCCTTGGACTCAGCTGACCGTACTATCCTCATATGCACCCTGGAGGCTTGAAGACAATTCACCTGCAATGTCCTTCAGTCATTCTCCTCCTCCCTTTCCAAGTATACCAGTTTGTTCACATGGAAACATCCAGGGCACAAACACCCATGTCACCTGAGCAGTCCCCCAGGGTTCCGTACTGTCTGTTGTCATCGTCAACCTGTACATGGAGCCGCTGGGTGCTCTACTCACGGGTAAAAGTATCGAGATTCACCAAAATGCCGACGCTCCACAACGTTACTTGAAAGTCTCCTCTGCTTCCGACAGCTAATCCCTCAAACACGGCCGGCACCTCATCCAAACCTGGTTGTCCAGCGCCTAGCTGAAGCTCAACCCAAGCAAGACAGAATTCCTGTTTTTTGTCAAGAACAACAGACATGATACAGTACAAACCCAGCTGAATAACATAAATCTTGATTGCTTCAAAGCGCCACTTTCACTGAATGCCAAATAACTTGGAATCACCCTGGAAACCAACCTCATTTTCAAGGAACACATTGACAGAAAAACAAGATAGTCTGGTACCAGCTCTCTCTTCTAAAGAAAGTCAAACCATTTCTTCTAGAAAGCGACTTCTGACCTGCTGCTCAAGCTCTCGGACTCTCAGATCTTTATTGGTGGTAATGCTCTCACCATGTCCTCCCAGAATCCACACTGGCATCCCTTAGAGGCATCCTACACGCCACAGCACGTCTCATCCAGGACCTGAAGAAATGTGATCACCCCCACCCGGATGGAACTCCATTGACTCCTCTTGCCGGCCCGCAATATCTTCAAAAACAGCAGCATCATTTACAAAGCCATCACGACCAGCACCCCCGCTTCTCTTGCAGACAAGCTCACCATCTCTGGTGCTTCTCACACACTCACAGCCAGGACACCCTCAGACTGCAGACTAAGAGGAAGTGTGAAAAAGAACCAAGGCAGCAGACCTTTTCCATTTATGCACCCAGGATCTGGAACAACATCCCTGTATCCATCTGGACCACCCGAACCCTGCTCCAATTTAAGAAAGAGTTGAAGAAGCACCTCTTAGAAAGATCTTACTCTGCAATGCATGAACCGTCCACAAACGAGCTTCCCCTCCAATTAATCATTGAATTTATGCTCGTCTTTGACCATATGAAGCGCTCTGCGGCCTTTTGGATAGATTTGTGTGAAAGAAATACAAAATGCATACACTGATACATACATATATACATACATACATACACACATACATACATACATACACACATAAACACATACATACATACATACATACATACACACATAAACACATACATACATACATACACACATAAACACATACATACATACACACATAAACACATACATACATACATACATACATACATACACACATAAACACATACATACATACATACATACATATATACATACATACATACATACATACACACATACACACATACATGCATACCAGATATCAGTAGGCTGGAAGGTTTCTACTGCATTTCTCTGTGTTAATGTCACTGATACATACATACATACATACATACATACACACATAAACACATACATACATACATACATACACACATAAACACATACATACATACATACATACACACATAAACACATACATACATACATACATATATATATACATACATACATACATACATACACACATACACACATACATGCATACAAGATATCAGTAGGCTGGAAGGTTTCTACTGCATTTCTCTGTGTTAATGTCACTGATACATACATACATACATACATACATACATACATAAACACATACATACATACATACATACATACATACATACACACATAAACACATACATACATACACGCATACAAGATATCAGTAGGCTGGAAGGTTTCTACTGCATTTCTCTGTGTTAATGTCACTGATACATACATACATACATACATACACACATAAACACATACATACATACATACATACATACATACACACATAAACACATACACACATACACGCATACAAGATATCAGTAGGCTGGAAGGTTTCTACTGCATTTCTCTGTGTTAATGTCACTGATACATACATACATACATACATACATACATACACACATAAACACATACACACATACACGCATACAAGATATCAGTAGGCTGGAAGGTTTCTACTGCATTTCTCTGTGTTAAAGTCACTGATACATACATACATACATACATACATACACACATAAACACATACATACATACACGCATACAAGATATCAGTAGGCTGGAAGGTTTCTACTGCATTTCTCTGTGTTAATGTCACTGATACATACATACATACATACATACATACACACATAAACACATACATACATACATACATACATACATACACACATAAACACATACACACATACACGCATACAAGATATCAGTAGGCTGGAAGGTTTCTACTGCATTTCTCTGTGTTAATGTCACTGATACACTCTGCGGTGGTAACTGACCCACAGCAAAATCACCCTCTGCTTGCCTCTCCCTTCAGCTCCTGTGCACACCTCTTGGTTTGCTAAAACCACAGTGGCACTGCACCTTCAAAGGGATCTCTTTTTGGGGAAGAGCAGCTCTGTTTTAGGAAGAAGGGAGGAGCCATGGTCGGTTTCTACAGCCCACCCCTTTGGGTTTTTTTGTTCGAGGGTGTACCTGCCAAGGGAACAGCCACAAAATTAAAATGCCTCCAATTTGAGCCCAAGCTTTGATAGCACCAAGCAAGTGAGGCATGTGAGCCTGAATCTCCATAGAAGAGCCTCCTTGTCGCTTCCATCCAAGAATCAAGCTATTCATTCTTTCACCCTTCCATCCACCTGCTGATATCCACAATTTCGCCTTTCCATTCTTTCATCCATTGATTCTTTCATCCATCATTCAGTCATTCACCATTCCATCCATTGGTTATTCCATCCATCCGTCTAGCCATCCATACAGACATCCATCATCTTATGCTTGCATCCATCTGTACCTCCATTCATCTATGCATCCATCATTTGTCTTACCCTTCCATGAATAAAGCCTTTCATCCGTCAGTTGAGTCTTTTGCCAATCCATTCATCCATTCATCATCCATTCTCTCCGATTTTCATTTACGTTGCCATCCATCCTCTTACATTTCCATTTACTCTGCCATCCTTTTACCCACCCATCCTTCCACCCTCTCATCCACCCACCCTTTCACCCACTCATCCTTCCATCCGTCCATCCATCCACCCATCCTTTCACCCACACATCCATCCTTTCATCCACCCACCAATTCACTGATTCATCCATCCATCCATCCTTTTATCCACTCACCCTTTCACCCAATCAACCATACTTTCACTTACTCATGCATCCACTCGCCCATTGTCCTTTCCTTTTCTTGTCAGCGTTTCTTTCTTTCTTTTAGCGATAATTGTAAGCGTTCATCTGTCAAGTTGCAGATAAAAGGTCCATAAAGGACCCCACCCCCACTGTAGCTGGTAAAGCGGGGGGTTCACGGCGCCCCTGGTGCCTACCTACCCCTGTTTTTCTTACTCCCCACTGATTGCCTAAGGAACCTCTGCCCCTGTACCTGTTGCACCTGTGCAGGTGGAGAAATATCTGGTGCTGTCTTGTGCGTGGCACAGAACTTTCATAGCGGCTAGAAGTCAAAAAGTTCATGAAAGTGAAAACAATGAAGCCAGACTTTTCAAACTAGACCTGCAGGATAGAGGATCAGATCCCACAACACCTCAGGCTCACTTTATCACCCCTGCAAAAGAACGGAAAACTCACCTCTTCAAGGAGTAAAGACTCAATCAATCAATCAGGGATGGTAAAGCACAACTACTCACCCCGTGAGGGTCTCAAGGCGCTGGGGGGGAGGTGGGATGGCTCCGTTGAGTGCTGGGCTCATCCGAAAAGCCAGGTCTTGAGGTCCTTCCTGAACTGGAGGGTGAGGGTGTTCCAGGCTTCGGCTGCGAGGTAGGAGAAGGACTTTCCTCCCGTTCTTGTCTTGCTGATATGTGGGGTGGTGGCCAGTGAGAGCTGGGCTGATCGGAGGTGTCTTTTGGGTGAGTGGAATGAGAGGCAGCTGTTCAGGTATGCGGGTCCGGTGTTGTGAAGGGCCTCGTATGAGGCGGCTGTTCAGGTATGCGGGTCCGGTGGTGTGAAGGGCCTCGTATGCGTGGGTGTAAGACTCCTCTACTCTAGCCCGATGATGACCCCCAAGTGACCTCTGACCTCCCATGCCCTACTTCCCACTTTTAACCACTCCTCCTATACGGACTATTACAAACTTTTCCCTTTTGCCATACCGTGGTCCGTTTCATCCCAGCTAAGATCACACATTATAAATCACGGTTGTAGCTTCCGTCAGTGCAGCAGGTGCAGTGTATGTATGTATGTATGTATGTATGTATGTGTATTTGTGCTGCACCAACCTGGCTAGAGAGCAAGGGTGCACTGAACATGAGTAAAGCGTACATAAAAGGAAATAAATGACCGAATTTCACCGTAACCCTGGTGTAGGACTGTGGATTTGCCACAGTGAGGTTAATCCATCTATGAGGAGTTATTACAAACAGATGTGTATTCAGTAAATCTATGAATGGAGGAAGAGTGTGAAATCACAACAAGTCGTAGGTGTGCACCTACACCCGCAGAGAGTCCTGACTTCATTGCAATGGAGCCACCATCCTTGAGTACGCAAGGACCCCACCCCCCTCCACTGAATTGATGATGTCGGTGAGAAGATGGTGTTTGAACCAAGATCTCCATAAGGAAGACGTAGCTGTGGTGCAGCCTAGGAGACCCCCTTCTTGGAAGGGGTTTTGCCACCTCCTCCGCTGACGCCGGGCGAGACATGGTCAGTGCCGCAGACGAGGGCCCCATGGGGTGTACACACTCCTTCCTGCTAGAGGACAGTTAACCATTATGACTTATCACCTTGTTTTGCGGAGAGAGCTCTTCCTGGCCACCTTGACTTATGATGGATGGACTTCAGGGCCATAGAAAGTTGAGTGCAAAGCTGTTGCTAATTCTTGAATTTTAGAAAATACACAATTGTGGTTGTAAATATAGTTTTCTGGACAGTTGTTGGCTATTCCCTCCATGGCAATACTTTGGGAATAAAAGATGATTTTGATAATGATAGAATGTGATGAATGCATTGAGTTATTATATACGGGATAAAGTACTCTCTGACATACAGTATGAGGCTATTGCGCGTCACCAAGTAGTTCCACAACAATACAGAGGGCCAGGTCTCTATGATGTTATTACGCTTCCTTCAGCGGTGTAAATCCTTAGACTCTTGGTGCTTCAAATGAATGTGTATGGTTGAAAAATAAATGTGGAATCTGGATTGTGAAATGAAACACAATGTACAGCTAGAAATGTGGAGCAAAAGCATATATTATACCTTTTAGGGTAAGTCTTTTTTTTTAAAAACAACTAGAGTTTATAATGTGCGATAATTGATTACAGTTGTGCAGTTATTTCATTTTCTTATCAACGGTAATCAGTCAATCAATCAAAAACTTTTTTAATTAGACATTGGCCTATAAAATGTGACATAAACAACATGAATTTCAAATTTTAAGTCCATAAAATCTATTCCATTTTACACTTAAAATTCCCTCTAAACATATAATAAAACAACTTACATTTCAAAATATGAGGCAATAAAAATCTGCAACATTTTAACCTAAAAATGTCCTCTTAATGTCCAATGAAAACCAACCTCTTGCGCATACCACATCTAAAAACTGCATATTGGACAAAAATGTCTTGGCTTTCCACCTGGTCTGCAATCCATATTTTCCTAAAATAGGTTTTAAACATCTCCACCATTCCTTCACTAAAAGTAAACAATCAAATAAAATATGTTGATTTGTACATTTCACTTAACCCGCATTTACAAACACCTGCATTTTCTTTTAGCCCTTCTGCAATCTCAATATGGGAATATTAGGGATTAACACCAATTCTAAATCTAGAAATGTATACCTTATTACCACATTGGCCAATGCCGATGAGTAAGGAAGTGATACCACATTTTACCATGAGTCCCAGGCCAGAGTTGTGGACTTCTTTGTCAGCATATACCCACAATGCATTTCCAAGAATTTGTCTGCATTCTTAAACTCATATCATTTTTCGAGAATTGCACCAGTATTGTGATAGAGGGAAAGTCCAACCAGAAATGCTCTTCTATCTTGAACAACTTTTTCAGACTCGCACCTCCATTTAATTCTCTTATTACAATCTCTTGACAGTACAGTGGGTGCGGTTTTATTGTTACCTGCGCTTTCTGGGAAGAACCAGGGACACAATCCCGTCTCCAACCTTATCGCTTGAACGATAGCTGAATTAGGCAAGTTCAAAACTTTATAAACATGATCCTTCTATTCTTTCCCAGTTCTGCATGCCACTCAGGAACATAACTTCTGTGCCGTATAAAAATATTGTTTTGGACATTGCTTTGAAGACTGTTAACACTGGGCCAAAACCAGGCCCACCATATTCCCTCTTAAACTGACATAAACCCTTTATTGTTGGCAAGGCTCTTATCTTTACCAATACATCCCATTTTCTTTGGAGGCCAGTTTGCGTCCTGTCCATAATCACTACATCATCTGCATAAACCAGCGGGAGACAGCTCTGCCTTCCATTTTAGGAGAAAGGGACGCAGATCCCGGCAATACTTAAGGTTGGTCCCATCATTACAGGTGACGAGTGATGTCACAACTGGACTGTAATAAGAAAATTATAGACAGTTTTATAGCGATTGCAGCCTTCCTTGTATTACATATTCTAAGCACTGAGTGATTATAAGAAGCTATGGGTGATTATAAGACATCGATAAAGGACAGCTTTTACGTGAAGGTAATGGGGGAATATAAGATGCAACGGAAGCGGTGACTGATGAAGAAGTGTATGATCATACGCACCCCAAAGGACCCTACGGTCAGCCCAGCTCTCCTACGCCGTGGTCCCCCGCACCAGAAAGACCAGATCGGGAGGCCGCTCCTTCCCCTTCCTCGCGGCCAGAGCATGGAACGCCCTTCCGCTCCACCTCAGACAGACAACATCGCTCCCCATCTTCGCAAGAAACCTCAAAACTTGGCTCTTCGACAGACCCCCTCCTTGATGGACTGGAACCTGCACCCCAGCGCCTTGAGACCCTTACGGGTGAGTAGTCGCGCTCAACAAACGCCTGATTGATTGATTGATCATAGCTTGGCAGCATCAGTCAGATGTGATGGACGAGCAGACTGATTATCAGATGTCCTGGGAGCATTGACTGATTATGATATATGATTTATAGCGATGCATGATTCTAAGAGCAATGAGTAAGTATAGGCAGAAGTTTGTAAATATAAGATGTTCTAAGGGTGCTGAGTCATTACATAGAGCTGTGAGTGATTATAAGCAGTGAGTGAGTACAACAGGCAGTGAAAGAAGGTCATGTTTGAATTCACACCACCCCTGGCCTCGGTGTGCACATGGGACCCTACTGTGGCATGTTGTGGGTCTCCAGAACACATGAGGTCAGGGAGCCACATTGCGGGTACATGGTTTGGGGGGTGCTGGAACCCCCTGATGGGTTCTAAGTTCATGCAAGATAGGGAAGGAGCATTATCTTCAGTGGTGATCAGAGAGCTTTACTTCCGCATTGTGAGGGAGCTCCAGAGGGCAGAGTTCCTGATCATGTGGGGCCTTCTGAACCTGGGGTGACCAGGGGGCGCTGCTCTAGATCCGCGGTTCCCTCGGGGGTGGGATGTGCAGAGCCCTTCTCCCGGTACAGCTCGATGTGCGGTGTTAAGCGCCTTGAAGGAGGTACGTCTGGCCACAGGGAGCTAGGGAAGTGCTTCGAGAGACGAGATCTCTAGCTCAGAGAGGCGGCAGAAAGCGGGTGCTACGGAAGCGCGGAGCGTCTATAACAATCAGTGATTACCAAAGGCACCGAGTGATTATAAGGAGCAGTGAGTGATTATTAGGTGTACCGGAAGCACAGAGTGATCATCGTGAGCACTGAGTGATTATTAGGTGTACTGGAAGCACTGACTGATTATAAGGAGCCGTGAGTGATTATTAGGTGTACGTAGAGCCTCGAAGTGACTGATTATTAGGAGCAGTGGGTGATTATTGGGTGTACTGGAAGTGTAGAGTGATTATTATGAGCAGTGAGTGATTATTAGTTGTACTGGAAACACAGAGTGATTATTATGAGCAGTGAGTGATTATTAGTTGTACTGGAAGCAATGGGTGATTATTATGATCAGCGAGTGATTATTAGGTTACTGGAAGCAATGGGTGGTTAGAAGGAACAGTAAGTGGGTATGAAGTGTACCGGAAGTGCACAGTGATTGCAAGGAGCAGTGAGTGATTGTTACGTAGATTGGAAGTACTGGATGATTATTAGAAGCTGTGAGTGAGTATTAGGGGAACTGGAAGGACATGGTGATTATTAGGAGCAGCGAGTGACTATTAGGTAAACTAGAAGCACTATAATTATAAGGAGCAGTGAGTGATTATAAGGAACTGTGAATGATTATTAGGTGTACCGGAAGCACAGAGTGATCATCGTGAGCATTGAGTGATTATTAGGTGTACTGGAAGCACTGACTGATTATAAGGAGCCGTGAGTGATTATTAGGTGTACGTAGAGCCTCGAAGTGACTGATTATTAGGAGCAGTGGAGGATTATTGGGTGTACTGGAAGTGTAGAGTGATTATTATGAGCAGTGAGTGATTATTAGTTGTACTGGAAACACAGAGTGATTATTATGAGCAGTGAGTGATTATTAGTTGTACTGGAAACACAGAGTGATTGTTATGAGCAGTGAGTGATTATTAGTTGTACTGGAAACACAGAGTGATTGTTATGAGCAGTGAGTGATTATTAGTTGTACTGGAAGCAATGGGTGATTATTATGATCAGCGAGTGATTATTAGGTTACTGGAAGCAATGGGTGGTTAGAAGGAACAGTAAGTGGGTATGAAGTGTACCGGAAGTGCACAGTGATTGCAAGGAGCAGTGAGTGATTATTAGGTGTACTGGAAGCACTGGATGATTATTAGAAGCTGTGAGTGAGTATTAGGGGAACTGGAAGGACATGGTGATTATTAGGAGCAGCGAGTGACTATTAGGTAAACTAGAAGCACTATAATTATAAGGAGCAGTGAGTGATTATAAGGAACTGTGAATGATTGTAAGATGTATGTGAAGCACTGAATAACTGAGTGATTTAAAAAAAACAGTGAGTGATTATAAAATGTACTGAAAGCACAGAGTGGAAGCACTGACTGGCTATACAGAGTAGTGAGTACTCCAAGCACCAAGAGACTGGGTGCTTATAATAAGAAATGTGTGATTATGAGACGTGCATGATGCACTGCGTGATTACAAAATGCAGTCAGTAACTATATGACGTCATAGAAGCACTACGTGATTACCATTTTCTTCAAGTACAGTGTAATTATAAAAAGTAGGGAGGAGTGATAAAATACAACGTATAAATGAATGAATATATGGGGCAGGAGGTGATCATAACATGTACTGTAAGCACATAGCAAATGCGTGCTCACAAGGAGCAGAGACTGACTGCACTGAGTGATTATAAAAAGCTCAATATGGGCCCATGCTGGACTTGCACGTCACTGCATTCGCTGTTATTACTCAGTGCTTGATCTATGGCGGTAAAAAAAAAGGCTACAAAAAAGAAGCAATGTGTCATCATGAGATGTTATAGAAAAACTATGTAATAAGAAGTAGAAGTGACTGATTATATAGTGTACTGGAAATATCAAGTTATTCCTGAAATCAGTGACTGGTTCCAAGATTCCTAAAAGCACTGAGTGATTATAAGGCTCAGTGAGTGAATACTGGAACCATCAAGTGAGTATAAAAGGCAGTGAGTGACTATAAGAAGTCACATAAGCACACAAGGATTATAAGAATAAGTGAGTGACTAGAAAATGCACTGGAAGCACCGAGTGATAATAAACAGAAGTGAGTGCTTATAAAATGTTTAGGAATGCTGTCAACAAAAATATTGTCTGGTCTATATACTGTCTATAAAATAGCACTCACGTGGGTGTAGATTTTCTATTGGGCGCTATTTTTGGAAACTATATGTAGGACACAGTATTTTTGTCAGGGTACATATAGGTCACAGTATTGTGGTACCGATGCACCATGCCCTCTGGGTTGCATCCTTCTGTGAGAGCGCTTTGGTTAGGCCAATAAGGGGCTGGGGGCTGCCTGACGTGCTTATCATAAAGTCACAGAGCACCCCTTTTCTCTTGGAGGGAGGAACAGCAAATTGAGTGAAAGGTGTGGACAAAAGGCGGACAAACCGACGGATTTCCACCGGTTTTATGCGGGTCTCCTTGGTTACCGCCCTTTCAGACCCCGCACGGCTGACGTCAGCAACCTACAGGGGACGCCATGTCTGAAAGGCCCCAGCGAGGCCTAAGCCTGTTAACCCTTGATTTGGGGTCCTTTGTCCCCTCAGTCTGCATTCCCAGGGGGGTCAGTCTGTTGCGGGGAGCTTCATTCTCAGAAGCGTGCAGCCCTCATTCACCTCCAAGCCCAGGGAAGGCGCAGCCCTCAGAGGTCAGCTGTTAAAGGTGACCGGTCTCACCGTGTCCACTCAGTGGGATATCAGTTTTACTAGGAAAGATATCTGTTTTACTAGGACATTCGAAGTTCGGGCGCTATTTATAGGGGGCCGTCAGGGGCCCCCTGCCGGTGGGCCCTCCTTGTACTCCGAGCCCTTCCCATGGTGCTGTGGAGCAATGCGCGGCATCTCTGTGGACTTCAGTGGGGACCCGCATAACTCTGGCCACTGACTCTTCTCAACGGGAGACTGAGAGGGGGGGGGGGGCAGGGGCGGGCTGGCGGTTCCACAACTCATGGGCATAGGGGGGCCCTGCTGCAGTGCGCTTTGGGTAAAGAGTGCGGGTATATTGGATGGCAAATGAGGGATTAGCCCCCCATTGGAGAGATGTTCTATGCCACGTTTTATGCCTACAGGGAGCAGCATTTTGGACCACAAACAGAGATGCTTAGTGTACAAAGTAGGCGCTGGCATCGCAATGTGGGGCGACTGAGGTCGCTAAACAGGGCTGGTGCGAATCATGAATGAGGGCCTCTCTGCGTCTCAAATTATGGCCATATAGACGGGGCCACCGGAATTATGCAATTGTCCGGCTACTGCGTTTTTGTTGAATCCAAATGCAAGAAGGACCCTCGCACTCCTGTTAAGCTGCGTAAACACAACATTTTTGTCGAGGTCGTTGGTGCAAATTGGTAAATCCCCCCTGAGTTTGGGGATGAGTAATTTTTTTTGTAAACAAATTTTATTCATTTATCACAAGTACATAATGATCACCACTCAGGACACAGTGCACAGACAATTACATTCTTTAACATCTTGGGCAGATATAATGCCACCCTCTTAACCATTTCTTCCTCGCTGTTGTCCTCGCCTCCGCCCATATTTCTGCAATTGTCCGCCTAGCCGGCATTGCTAGGATATTGGCGATCTACAACTCTATCTAGCTTGTCGAAGCCTTACCGCTCCAGGCTTGATCATATTTTGGTCCATCTCAACAGTCAATGGGTTAACAAGATAACAACTCCCCCCCTGCCCTCCTCCCCCCACAAGCCCTGCCCACCCCTCCTCCCCGTCAGACATGTCGCACTACCCCGTAACCCACTGTGTCGCGCCGCACTCCCTCTCCCAGACCATTCGGAACCACCGTGTCAGGAAGTAAGCATCCACTTAGGGGAATGCACTCATACCATTCTCACTATCCAACATCCAAACCTCCTACTCAACAAAGGCAACGTTCCAGATCACAAGTACGGGTCCCCCCCGTCAGAGGGTCAGTCATCATCATCTGTCGGGCTCTTGAGCAAGTCCACCATCGCTACCCATGTCCTAGCCGCGTCCAACAATTTGTCGTTATTGGTTCTCTGAGCCATTTGTAGTCTAAAAATCCCCTCACAGTCAGCCCACTTTATAAATTCTCGCAGCCATTGTGCAGCATTAGGTGCAGTGACCGCCTTCCAATGGCTAGTAATCTCTCTTTTAGCTAGGGCTAATCCTAAATCTATAAATTTACTGGTAACCTTATTACGGGCAGTGTGGGGGAACCAGTGTATCAGACAAAAACCCGGGGTCTGCTGAATATCTCTATCTGTTACCGCACCCAGTTTGGCCGTGACTTCCCCCCAAAACCCGTGTAGCAGTGGGCATTCCCAGAACATGTGTACAAATGTGGCATTTTCTAGTTTGCACCGTGGGCAGGCTGTGCGGGATCCGAAAAACTCGTTAATTTTGTGAGGGGTGAGATACGCCCGATGGAACACATAAAACTGTATTAGTTGAAATCTCGCGTTTCTAGAGCACTTCCACGCCCGTTCCATCAACGCCTCCCACGGCTTTTCCCCTATAGGTGTCCCCAGGTCCGCTTCCCATTTAATGCGCAGCCCCTCTAAAGGAGTTCTGAACCCCTGCGTAATTCGCTGATACAGACAGGTAACCGCCTTGACCGTCCCCGCTGAAGAGACTACATATTGGCAGGGGAGAGAGGTCGGCGGTTCCGCCATGCCTTTCTTCCAATGTTTGCGAATGGCTGCCGTCAATGCCGCATGCAAGAGAAAGTCTTGCCTGGGTAGTTCATATCTTTCCATAAGGTCTTGGAAGGGTATAAGAGTACCATCTTCATAGAGGTCCCCAATATTGGAGATCCCCAGATCTCCCCAGTCACGTAACCTCTGCCAGTCCCCTCCATGCGGCAACGCCTCGCAAAGCCATAATGGAATCTCAGGGGCATACGAGGGGCCCGTCTTAATTCTCCTATTGGCACGATTCCAGCATTGACGCGCCACCCACAGGTCCCTCGGTACCTCCCTTTCGCATAACGGCAGCTGGAGAAGAGTCCGAGAAAGCTGGCGGAGGCCCGGGTCCATGCCCCTTTGGTCCACATCTGCACGCAGCCTCCCTGCCATGCACTTCGTGAACCATTGAAATTGGGCCGCGTGATAATATGCCTCAAAATCAGGGGCTGCAAACCCTCCCTCTTGCCTAGGGCGCATCATGGTGGTTAGCGCCACTCTACGTCTCCCAGAGCCCCATAAAAATCCCGTAGCCATGGTGTTTAGTTGGGTAAAATATTTTCTAGGTATCCATAGAGGCAGTGAGCCAAAATAGTAAAGTAGTCGGGGCAGGGTCACCATCTTTAGCAACGCCACTCTCCCCGCTACTGAGAGAGGTAGGGTCCCCCAAAAGTCAAAGTTGCTCCTGGTAGCTCTCAATGCCCGTCCTATATTGCCTTCGAACAAGTCAGAAGGCTCATGATAAATTCTAACTCCTAAATAAGGCAAGCAGCTGTTTTCCCATCGCACATCCAGTCCCTCTGGCGGTTCGTCTCTACCCCCACGGACCGGGAAAAGGCACGTCTTATTCCAGTTGACTCTGAGCCCCGCCGTCCGCCCTAGTCTGGCCAGCAATTCTCGGGCACCCTGTAACTCCTCATCAGCATTGGCGAGGAACATTAAAAGATCGTCTGCGTATAGGGCAATGTAGTGTGCCTGACCCATCACATCCAGGCCCCTGTAATACCGCCCCGATCTTGCATGGATAGCTAGAGGCTCTATTGCCAGAGCGAACAGGAGGGGAGACAGCGGGCATCCCTGCCTCGTCCCCCTGCCCACGCTGCAGGCTTCTGAGATCACTCCCCCCGTACGAACCCTGGCAGTCGAGAGGTTATACAGAATCCTCGTCCAAGCCACAAATCCCTCGCCCAATCCAAATGCCCGCAAGACCCTGAACAGATATGGCCACTCGAGACTATCGAAGGCCTTTTCAATATCAATCGATAGAATGCACGCCTCTCCCCCTCACCCACTGAGCCATGTACCAGTTGACACAGTCTGCGCACATTCATAGCCGTATTCCGGGAAGGAATAAACCCAGCCTGGTCCACATGTACAAGTGTAGTCATATGGGTCATCAATCGACTGGCCAGAATACTACTCAAGATCTTATAATCTAGGTTAAGCATAGCGAGAGGATGATAGGCGGTGCGATCCCACGTCGGCTTATCCGGTTTGAGGAGCGGTATGATTACTGCTTCTCTAGTTGAGCAAGGTAGGCAGCCATCTTGCTTTGATCTATTGTAGAGGGCTAACAGATGGGGTGCCAACAGGTCCACATACGTGGTATAAAACTCAATCGGTAGCCCATCGGTGCCGGGGGTTTTGTTCTTGGCCATACGCTTTATGGCTCCTCTGATCTCTCCTAACTCCACTGCCCGGCCTAAGATCTCTGCATCCTCCGCCTCAACCTGCGGGAGTTCTATGTCCAGGAATCCCTCCTCCTCCAGTACTCTGGGATCTAACCGACTTTGATACAGAGTAGTGTAGTATTCCAGAAACTGTGTGTTGATAGCCTGCTGCCCATAGTATGTTGTGCCATCATCGCCCCGCAGCTCTAAAATCGGTGTCCCTCTGCGCGCCGGGTTGGCCAGCCAAGCCAATAGTGCCCCAGATTTGTCCCTCTCCGCGTGTGTCCGTGCCGTGTATGCCCTATGATCGAAACACCTTAAACGCTCTACCTGTGCCGCCATCTCTTCCCTGGCCGCCATGAGATCCTCCTTTCTATCCTCCCATTCGGGTCTATCTCTTTCTACCTCCCTGAGCCGTTGTTCTGCCTTCTGTACATCATTCAGTAAGGTTCTACGAACTCCCACTGCTTCCCCGATGCATCGACCTCGTATCACTACTTTAAATGCATCCCACTCATTATGGAGGCTAGTGGTCGTGTTAGTGTTGTTCTGAAAGTACTCCTCTATAGCAGTACCTATGGTGGTTCTAAAGACCTGATCTTCCAGTGTCTCCGGGCGAAGACGCCAACTGGGGATAGTGGACCTAATTCGAACCCAATTCAAGGACACCAGTAATGGATTGTGATCAGATATCGTCCTGGCTAAGTACTCACTCAGCGTGACCGCCATATGCACATCTGGGGAACAAAGGATAGAGTCCAGCCGTACATGCAGCTCATGTAGAGCTGATTGGGGATGAGTAATATAGTTGATTTGCGCTGCTCCCACTGAGGGAGGCCGTCCCCAATTGCACTCCGTTGAAATTCAATAAATTTTAACTCCTGTAAATATTTTCAAATTCAAATTTATTCTTCTTCTTTTTCAATTCATAATAACATATTACTTTCTTCAGTAATATTGAAGGATATTCTTTTCGCATTTCTTGTTTTTATATTTAACCCTGGGCGTAGTTCGCGTAGTAGCGCTACGTGTAGCTACGCGAAGTGCACTTCGCACTACGCACGCTACGCGTAGCTATGCGAACTGCGTAGTGCGGTAGAGAAATGCTGTTCGCCCTGATTGCACAGTGCCGGATGCTTGTCCGCACTGTGCAATCATTGCAAACGGCATCTTGCACAGTGCAAGCGGTCGTTTTCTGCCGCTCGAGTAGATTTGTACTCGAGCGGCAGCTTTCTCAACGCGGACTGGTAGTTTCTCATCGCGAGCGGTCGCGAGCATACGCGACCACTCGCAATGAGAAACCTGACCTCCCCGCATTGAGAATCTCGCCAGGAGGTTTATTTTCCACGCTCGCGATCGGCAACTTGATGTTGCTGATCGCGAACGAGGAAAAAGTCTCACCGGGATGTTGATTTTGCTCGCTCGCGGTCGCCAACTTGACGTTGAGGACCGCGAGCAAGCAAAAAATGCCTGCTACGCTACGCGTTTTTGCACTGTGCTACGTGCAATTCGCGTAGTAGCTCAAACTCCGCAAACTCCGCGAGTGTAGCGTAGTTTTCCGCCCAGGCCTAGTTATATTGTGCCCAATGCATTTCGGGCCTTGCCCTTCATCAGGGGCTTTTATGAAGCTTTATCTTCGGAACGAAGATTCTGAAAAACGCTTAGACATTCTTGAATGAAAAAGTGACCCGTGTGAATTTTCTCCTCCCGCACGGTATTCCCTCGGCTTCCCGGGTGGTTTTGCGAAAAGAATATCCTTCAATATTACTGAAGAAAGTAATATGTTATTATGAATTGAAAAAGAAGAAGAAGAAATTCGAATTTGAAAATATTTACAGGAGTTAAAATTTAGTGAATTTCAACGGAGTGCAATTGGGGACGCCCTCCCTCAGTGGGAGCAGCGCAAATCAACTACAGCTACTGCGTTTTTCACATAATTATAAATTTGCCACATAATCTACCATCTGCTGCGTAATCCGCAGATTTTAACCCCCCAAAAAATGTTTCTAGCTCAAGCGGTTCAAAAGTTACTAAAAGTGCAGAGACACGTGTTGCTGTGCAATGGAAGACCCTTTTTGTTGCTTATTGCTATATTAGAGTGTTAATGTGGATCAAATGACAGTGCTAACAAGTGCAAACATGACAAAATACCATCATATAAAGTGCTGCATTAAGCCACATAATTTGCCTTTCTTGCCACTACATTTTCTCAACTCTGCCACATAATTTGACCCTCCTCTGTCGCATACTTCCAGTGGCCCTGCTTACAGAGTTTGAATTGCCGGGTGATGCGAGTCCTATTCCAATCACATTTTTAGTTATAAACGTGTCAAATGCAGGAACATCTTACGCGGGGCACGTGACCCGAGAGAAGGTCTCAAGCAGAGGCTGTTTAAGGCATTGGCAAAGTGGGTGATCGGCCAGGGCCCTCACCTTCCAAGACCCCCCCCCCCCCAAAGTGATTTGTCTCTCTATATCACCTCTGTTTATCCGTCTCAAACTCCTCCCATCTCTCTACCCATCTCTAGCTCAGACCCTGTCTGTCTCCCCTAACTTTAAGCCATCTTAAAGATTTTGGAGCCCCAGCCCTGACATATCTTGACTGTTTCCGTTTGGCCTCGATTCTGAAAATGGATAATAAACTTCAAAGTAGTTCTGAATGGGGGCCTCAAAGTATGTTTTGCCCGGGGCCCCAAAACTCTTTAAGATAGCACTGGTCTCAGTGTTGAATTCTATCAGAATCAATTCTGCCTTTAGCCCTTCTGAGGACGATAAATGCATTAACATGCAATTATGGCTTTTGCTGAAACCAACAAATGATTGGTGGGTTGGTTGAGTAACACGGAATTAGGTAATGATAGCGCTTGCTATTAAACACCATCTTAGATCGAATTGCCTGTGTAATTATTTCAAGTCCCTGCGTCCCAGAGCAAGCTATTATGGTGTTTTATGAGTCTTTGGGGCTCTTAAGATCAATGTACCAAAAGAAATGGTGCATTCATTCTACTATCTGCATGCTTCCAGAAATCTCTCTCCATATACCCCTATTTACCTTGGTGGGATGGGTGAAAGAAGAGAGTATTTCTATACTGCTCACAGTTCTCTGCTTTAAAAACTCTGCTAATATGAGGAGTTTCAGTAACCATAACTCAAGGATATCGCAGCTCCTGCTTCTGAAATATGAGGAAGATCTTCCATGCAGGTGTTCGTATTCTTTAGACCCTCAGTGAGTAAGATGATGCCACTTAGTGTACTTGGACAGTGTTAACAATGTTTCGACACATACTGCCACCGCCTAGTCTTCATCAGGTGAAACAGAAAAAGCAAGAGCTACTTTTCACCTAATTTGTAAAGTAATTCTTTTAAACAGATTCCATAGTCTCATTTTTTAGAAACTCCAAATAGATTAAGTGGTGACTGATACATGCAGCCCTACAATTGTCTTGTACTTGGACTACATACAGTACCCATCATCACCTTTCACATGCAGTAAAGCTCTTGCTAGTAAAGACTGGAAACAATTTCAAGTGCCTTTATTCACGTGTAAGACCTCCAGCGAGCGATATAATCGCTAGATGTACGTTTTGCATACAGATTGTGCATGAAAATCATTTTTGTCTCAATGTGTAAACTGCCTTTGGGTTATCATTTTTGAGAAACATGGCTTCTTCTATTTATCACACACCCAACAGGATTTGTTTGACAATCTGATGACCTACACATCGCCTCGGATATATTCCATCATGAGTTAGACAAATGGAACATTATCTTTTACCTGTAGCTGAAGTTTTCTTTATAATTTATCTTTGTTCTCTGCATCCTTCATTTGCGTCATCTGTCGGCTCACATCTACAGCTGTGGACATGTGACATTAAGAATGGTGACATATCTGAATATTTATAGGTGTCTCCTGTAAGCTGCACATTGTCATTTACAGGATACGCGCAAAAATAGCCTCCTCCGACTACCAGAATGAACTTTTATCCGTCCTTCTCCATTGTGCCTTACCAGTTTATTAAACATTGGAATTGCAAAAAAGATCAACTCAATAGGGATACTGAGGCCATCCAGGAGAGACATTGTGCAACATCGTGTGGATGTCACACACAGTGAGGGTGACGTGAGATGCTCAGTGCCCTCAGGATGACGAAGATGGCGTGGACCAGGCCTTTCATCCCCCCAGAGGCCCTTCAGAAGCAATGGGCCTGTCGCATAACCACCTGCTTTAACAGTAGGCCCGGCATCAGCTAATGTTATTAGCATCAGCATATCGCCTTCTTCTCTTAGTGTGGCACAAAGCGCTTTCTTAATCTGGAAGGCCTGTTCATGTGGTTCTGACTTGGTGATAAGTCATTTGTGTATGGTTATTGGGTGTGTATATGTTAGACTTGGCATCTTTTGGCGTGTTTCCCCTGACTTTTTGCTTTCTGACCTCCCGGTTTTGACTCTGTTTTTGCTGGTGTAATGATTCTGCGCACTTTCCTCGCTGCTGTCCAGTGGGAAAGTGCAAGTGCTCCTGTATAAAATGTGTTGCGGATTGGCGTTTCCATGATTGGCCTATTTGGTTTATGTGTCAGTCCCTTGTAAAGTGCACTGTGAGTGCCAGGGCCTATAGACCAAATGCTGTTGGTGGGCTGCAGCACTGGATTGTGCCACCCACGCAAACAGCCCGTAAAGTGTAACTCGGGCCTGCCATTGCAGAGCCTGTGCGCAGCCGGGGCTGCCATGTCGACTTGGCAAGTGCGCACACTTGCAAGTCCCTAAACCTTCCCTTTTCTACATGTTAGTCACCCCTAAGGTAGGCCCAAGGTACCCCTGTGGGCAGGGTGCGTTGTATGCGAAAGGTAGGACATGCCCTGGTGTGTGTGGCATGTCCTGATAGTGAATTACAGCCTAGTTCGTTTTTCACTATTGCAAGGCTACCTGTTCCCCATAGGCCAGAACGGGCAGTTTTGATTATTACAGTTTATAATCCTAACTGACCCCGGGAACATGGTAGAAATTCGAGTTTAGTATGCCTGGACTCAGAATGATAAAATGCATCTTTTAGTGAAGTTGGTTTTAACATTCTGTGTTTGAAAATACCCCTTTTAGAAAGTGGGTATTTTCTTGTCTAACCATCCAAGCCTGCCTCTGCGAGGTTGTGTATTCCTTGTCTGGAGTGTGAGTGACAGGGGCTGGGGGATGCCAGGAGACAGGGGAGTCAGCACAGGGCTGAATAGCAAGATCTACATGTAGATGGGTGGGAGGAGTTGCACCTGGGCCCTGAATAGGACAGTGCCTTCCCTCCACAATGCTGGCTCCACCTCCTGTGGTGCGTCTGATGTCCCTGGCCTACTCTCTGAAAGAAGGGACGGAGACTTGTCAACAAAGTGCTCCAGAACTGGTTTGGACTAGGCAAAGGCCTCTCTGCCTTCAGAGAACAAAGGAATTTGGGATATAAATATTGGGGCCCTGACCCCATGAATTTAGATCTCGCTGGAATCAAGGAACCTGCCAAGAAGAAGAGCTGGAGAGCTGCTAGGAGGAGTACTGCCCCTTTGCTGAGTTATTGCCTTGTTGGGTTGGCCTGCAGTTGCTGCTTCTGTCTTGGGCAGTGAAAGGACTGAACTTTCTACAAACTTGTGCTGAGTATCTCCAAGGGCCTGAAACCGAGCTGGCCTCCTGTTAAGAAGTCTCAGGGACTACAAAGACTTCACAAGCCTCTGGGTACCGCTTCTGGAATGCTGTTTCAGTTGCCACAGAGGAAGGGAACTGCAACCGACTCCGTCAACCGAATCCATCCCTGACCGGTGACCTGTTTGCACCGCAGGCCGCATCGCCCCGCTTCGCATCGCAACCCTGTTCTCACCGTAGGCGACGTCCGACGCCGTCAACACCGAGCCGCTGCTTGCACCGTGACCTGTGGGCACCGCAGTTCGCATCGCATCGCTTCACTGAACCAGCCGGACCCGACCGACGCGGTCGCTGCAACTGGCTCAACAGTCGTGACCGCATCGCATTTGGGGCACCGCTCGCACGTTTGCGACGCACCGCACCGCTCCGACTCGCACCGCTGTCCGACGCCAGCTCCCGCACTCCGGCTTGGTCGCCTGCATCGCAACCTGTCAGCACCGCATCGTACACCGTCTCGCCCTGCACCGCACGCCTTGGACTCACCGACTCCGTCTGCACGACGCTCATTGAGCCGCTGCCTGCACCGCATCGAGGGACACCGCACCTTGCATCGCTCCGGCTTGCACCGCAACCGCGACGAACGCCGACCGGCTCGTACACTCCGTACCAGCCACAACGAGAAAGGTACTGTGACCGAGTCTGTTCACGACTCTGCTGGCCCATAGCGACGCGGTCGGCTGGAACTGTTGGACTCTGTGTAATTCAGCATCACGGTAGGCCCGGACGGGGCTACCGACTCGTACGAACTTTGCTTTTGTGTTATTCCTGCAAAGAAGAAGTTACCTTATCAAGCATTCATTTTTAAAGTATAGTATTGTGGATTTTTGTCGTAATTGGTCCTGTCTTGAGTATATAAAAATATTGGTTATTTTTCTAAACTGGTGTGGTGTCCGTTTGTAGTGCTTACACTGTATTACTGTTGGTTATGTGCAAATGCTTTACACACTGCCTCTAGAATAAGCCTGACTGCTCGTGCCAAGCTACCAAGGGGGTGAGCAGGGGTTATTTTAGGAGTGTAACTCCCTTACCCTGACTAGGAAGAAGGGTCCCTACTTGGACAAAGGTGCAAGCCCTTGCCAACTAGAGATCCCATTTCTAACATTGGTTGTCAGCGGTGAGGATAGGACTTGTGTTTGCACTCGACTTACAGTGATTGGTGTGCACTACTACCATATCGCAGACCATTACGTACCACATACTGGTTCTTTTTCTTTTGGCCTATTTTTGATCTTGCCAGTTTTTAACTCACTACTTTTGTCATGCCTGAATCAACTGCATCATCCGTTGCATCTCTGGAAGTTATCTTTGAGGAGGATAGGTTGGAATCCTACGCCATAAAGGAGCTACGAGCGATTTGTAAAAACCAGAAAGTCCAAATTAAAGGCCTCACAAGGAAGGAGGAGCTACAGAAGGCGCTGAGGGCCTGGGTAGCAGCCAGACATGCCAGTGGGCAGCCTGGTAATCTCAGTGAGGAGGTGGAGGAGCCTATTTCCAGGGTGGATGTGCTTTTGGGTGGGGGGAACCCGCCAGGTCAGGCAGCAGCAGTCTGTCCCCAGAGGAGCTGGAGGACAGGCGGGAGGCAAGGCAGTTTGAGCTGCAGAAGCTCAGGCTGGAGAGTGAGCGGGAGGAGAAGAGATTGGCCATGGAGGAGAAGAAGATGCTCTTAGAGCATGAGAGAGAACTGAAGGAGCTAGAACTTAGGAGTAAGTCAGGCTCAGATGGTGGCAGCAATTTGTCCAGAAAGGCAGACAGGATTGTGCACATTCCCAAGAATGTAGGCAAGGAGTTCAAGAAGGGGGATGACATACAAAGGTGGTTTCAGGGTTATGAGGCAGCCATACACATGAATGGGGTCCCTGAGGAAAATTGGGGAGCAGGATTGTGGCCACTTTTCCCTGAAGAAGCAAGGGATGCTCTGATAGCTTTGGGTAAGGGGTATCACCTCACCTATGCTGACATGAAGGATGCCCTTCTCACTAAGTATGGTCTTACTCCTGAAAAGTACAGGGATCAGTTCAGGTCCAGTAAGAAGTCTGATGCCAACACTTGGTTGGAATGTGTGGATGTGTTCTGCAGGTCGCTGGATGGTTGGGTGAAGGGCAGTAGTGTAACAGATTTTCAGGGGCTCTACAACTTGATTGCATGGGAGCATTTGTCTAGTCTATGTTTTGCAGATCTGCGCCAGCACCTAGTGGATAGTAAGCTAACTGACCCCAGGAAGCTTGCTATGGAAGCGGACCGCTGGGTGAGTACCAGGGTCCACAAGAAAGCGTTTGGGGGAGACTCAGCCAAAGGTGGGCAGGGTCCCCAGCAGAAAAGTGGGGGGGACAAGGGTAAAGCACAGGAGTTCTCTAAAGGGCCCCAAACTAGTACCCAGGGTAAAGGTTCCCAGCCCCCAGGTAAGAAAGCAGTGGTCTCTTCAGGGAAGCCTGCTGAAACCGGCCCCCGCAAGTGTTATGCATGTGACCAGGTAGGTCACTTTAAGGGGGACCCCAAGTGCCCAAAGGGGACACAGCCACCCACCGGTGGACAGTCCAAAGTGTTGGCTAGTGTAGCGCTTGGGGAGGAGGGGTGCCCACAGGAGGGTGGGGATCCCGCAGAAATTACCCTTGTCTCACTAGGGGACAGTGAGATGGTCCCAGGAAACCAGGTGCCCCCTAACACAAAGAAATATAGCACCTGGGTGACCATCAATGGGAACAGGGTAGAGGCTCTCAGAGATACTGGAGCCAGTGTGACCTCAGTCTGGTGTCACCTGGTCTCTGAGAAGCAGGTAGTCCCAGGGGCATTCCACCAAGTAGTTGCTGTAGACAACTCTGAGCGCCAGTGTATGGTGGCACAGGTTCCCTTTGAATGGGGGGGGTCTCAGGTCCCTTGAGGGTGGTTGTGAGCTCTACCATGCCTGTAGATTGTCTGCTAGGTAACGACCTGGAGCAGTCCTTATGGAAGGAGGTTGAGCTCAGGTCTCACTTGGAGATGCTTGGGTTGCCAGAGTGGGCATGCGTGTCTACTCGGTCAATGGCAGCCAGAAAGGGTGATCAAGAGGACTTGGAGCCTGGAACAGTGGCCCAAGTCCCTGCCAAGAGAAAGGGCAGGGTGCGCGGGAAACTGGCCCCCAAAGTTCCCACGGACCGGGAGGAGGCGGACCTCGAGGGGGACGCCCCGGTGCCTACAGGGGAGCAGGTAGCCGAACTGGGAGACATCTCTGAGCTGACCCATTAGCAGCAAGAAGGGGGTCCCACCAGGGAGGAGTTCTGCAGGGAGCAGAACGAGTGCCCTACTCTGGAGGGTCTGCGGCGGCAGGCTGCAGACCAGGCAGCTGGTAATCAGTCCGGGTCACATCTGATCTACTGGGAGAATGGTCTCCTATACAGTGAGCCTAAGGTTGCTGAGCCTGGGTCAGCCCGTGTGCTGGTGGTACCCCAGCGCTTCAGGACCTTCCTACTGGGTCTGGCTCATCACGTGCCTTTGGCAGGACATTTGGGGCAGGACAAGACCTTTGACAGGCTTGTCACCCACTTCTTTTGGCCCCAAATGCGAAGGCAGTCAGATGCACACTGTAGGTCTTGCCAAACTTGCCAGGCAAGTGGTAAGAGTGGGAGGAAGGTCAAAGCTCCTCTCCAACCTTTTCCTGTTGTTGGAACACCCTTTGAAAGGGTAGGGATGGATATTGTGGGGCCACTGGATCCCAAGACAGCCATGGGCAACAGGTACATCCTGGTCTTGGTGGACCATGCCACCCGGTACCCGGAGGCAATCCCTCTCAGGACAACGAGGCGCCAGTGGTGGGCCGGGCGTTAATGGGGATCTTTTCCTGTGTGGGATTCCCCAGAGAGGTGGTTTCTGATAGGGGGACCAATTTCATATCCAAGTATATAACATCCATGTGGAACGAGTGCGGTGTAACCTACAAGTTCACCACTCCTTACCACCCACAAGGAAACGGTCTGGTGGAGAGATTCAACCAGACCTTGAAAGGCATGATCAAGGGTCTAACAGAACCCATGGGGCGTAAGTGGGACGTCCTCTTGCCATGCCTACTCTTTGCATACAGGGAGGTGCCTCAGAAGTCTCTTGGGTACAGCCCCTTTGAGCTCCTGTATGGCCACCCTGTCAGAGGACCTCTGAGTTTGGTAAAGGAAGGCTGGGAGGCGGCTCCCAGGAAAACTCCCCAGGATGTGTTTAGCTACATGCTGGCCTTTAGAAACCAAACTGCCCGCTTCAGGAAACTCGCTCAGGCGAACCTAGAAGCAAGCCAGGAAGAAATGAAGAGATGGTATGACCAGAATGCCACTCTGGTCGAATTTCAACCTGGGCAAAAAGTGTGGGTCATGGCCCCAGTGGCACCTTGTGCCTTGCAGGACAAGTGGACTGGGCCATATGAGGTGGTGGAGCACAAAAGTGACGTCACCTACCTGGTGGATTTGCAAGCTCCAAGGAACCCTTTGAGGGTCCTTCACGTGAACCGCCTCAAGCCCCACTTCGAGAGGTCCGAAGTGAGTATGCTCTTGGAGAGTGAGCCTCTCCGTGACCTCCAGTCTACCAAGGAGCATGATGGGTCAGTAGAAGGTGTGATCCTCTCCCCTACTCTGACTCAGGAGCAGCAGGGGGACTGTCACCAGTTGTTGGGACAGTTCGCCCCACTGTTCTCTCTGACCCCCGGTGTTACTCACTGGTGTACCCATGACGTGGACACTGGTGACAGCCCTCCTGTGAAGCACAAGATTTACAGGTTGACTGACCGGGTCAGAGCCAGCATCAAGGAGGAGGTCTCTAAGATGTTGGCGTTAGGGGTGATTGAGCCCTCCCACAGTCCTTGGGCCAGCCCAGTGGTCTTGGTCCCAAAGGCTGCTGCGCCCGGTGCCACTCCAGAACTCCGGTTTTGTGTGGACTACCGTGGGCTCAATGCCATCACCAGGACTGACGCGCACCCCATCCCCAGAGCTGATGAGCTCATTGATCGGTTGGGAGCTGCCCGGTTCCTCAGCACGTTTGATTTGACGTCTGGGTACTGGCAGATTGCCTTAACCGATGGGGCCAAGGAGAGATCAGCATTCTCAACCCCAGAAGGTCATTACCAATTCCGGGTGATGCCCTTTGGGTTGAAGAATGCCCCTGCCACCTTTCAGAGGTTGGTCAATCAGGTGTTGGCTGGGCTGGAGGATTTCAGTGCCGCCTACCTGGATGACATTGCTGTGTTCAGTTCCAGCTGGGAAGAACATTTACAGCACCTTGAGAAAGTGTTGAGGTCTCTGCAAGGTGCAGGCCTCACGATCAAGGCCAGTAAGTGCCAGATCGGGCAGGGTTCTGTGGTGTACTTGGGACACCAGGTAGGAAGCGGCCAGGTGGCGCCCCTACAACCCAAGATTGACACCATTCTGGCTTGGGAGCCCCCAAGACCCAGACAGAGGTGAGAGCCTTCTTAGGTCTCACCGGCTACTATAGGAGATTTGTTAAGGGCTATGGCACCATCGTTGCCCCCTTAACAGAGCTGACTTCTAAGAAGCAGCCCAGGAAAGTGATCTGGACTGAGTCCTGCCAGAAAGCTTTTGATGCCCTGAAGGCAGCCATGTGCACGGCGCCCGTGCTCAAGGCACCTGACTTCTCCAAGGAATTCGTCGTGCAGACTGACGCTTCAGAGCATGGTGTGGGAGCGGTGCTCTCACAACTGAACGAAGAGGGCCTGGATCAGCCTGTAGTCTTCCTTAGCAGGAGACTACTCCCCAGGGAACAGAGGTGGAGTGCCATAGAAAGGGAAGCTTTTGCTGTGGTCTGGGCGCTGAAGAAGTTGAGACCATACCTGTTTGGGACTCACTTCCGGGTTCAGACAGACCACAGGACCCTCAGATGGTTGATGCAAATGAGGGGTGAGAATCCAAAACTGCTGAGGTGGTCCATCTCCCTACAGGGAATGGACTTTACGGTGGAACACCGTCCTGGTACAGAACACGCCAACGCAGATGGTCTGTCCAGGTTCTTCCGCCTTAGTGAAGAGAACTCCAATGGGGTTGGGTAGTTCTCCCTACTTTCAGCTGGAGGGGACATGTGTTAGACTTGGCATCTTTTGGCGTGTTTCCCCTGACTTTTTGCTTTCTGACCTCCCGGTTTTGACTCTGTTTTTGCTGGTGTAATGATTCTGCGCACTTTCCTCACTGCTGTCCAGTGGGAAAGTGTAAGTGCTCCTGTATAAAATGTGTTGCGGATTGGCGTTTCCATGATTGGCCTATTTGGTTTATGTGTCAGTCCCTTGTAAAGTGCACTGTGAGTGCCAGGGCCTATAGACCAAATGCTGTTGGTGGGCTGCAGCACTGGATTGTGCCACCCACGCAAACAGCCCGTAAAGTGTAACTCGGGCCTGCCATTGCAGAGCCTGTGCGCAGCCGGGCTGCCATGTCGACTTGGCAAGTGCGCACACTTGCAAGTCCCTAAACCTTCCCTTTTCTACATGTTAGTCACCCCTAAGGTAGGCCCAAGGTACCCCTGTGGGCAGGGTGCGTTGTATGCAAAAGGTAGGACATGCCCTGGTGTGTGTGGCATGTCCTGATAGTGAATTACAGCCTAGTTCGTTTTTCACTATTGCAAGGCTACCTGTTCCCCATAGGCCAGAACGGGCAGTTTTGATTATTACAGCTTATAATCCTAACTGACCCCGGGAACATGGTAGAAATTCGAGTTTAGTATGACTGGACTCAGAATGATAAAATGCATCTTTTAGTGAAGTTGGTTTTAACATTCTGTGTTTGAAAATACCCCTTTTAGAAAGTGGGTATTTTCTTGTCTAACCATCCAAGCCTGCCTCTGCGAGGTTGTGTATTCCTTGTCTGGAGTGTGAGTGACAGGGGATGCCAGGAGACAGGGGAGTCAGCACAGGGCTGAATAGCAAGATCTACATGTAGATGGGTGGGAGGAGTTGCACCTGGGCCCTGAATAGGACAGTGCCTTCCCTCCACAATGCTGGCTCCACCTCCTGTGGTGCGTCTGATGTCCCTGGCCTACTCTCTGAAAGAAGGGACGGAGACTTGTCAACAAAGTGCTCCAGAACTGGTTTGGACTAGGCAAAGGCCTCTCTGCCTTCAGAGAACAAAGGAATTTGGGATATAAATATTGGGGCCCTGACCCCATGAATTTAGATCTCGCTGGAATCAAGGAACCTGCCAAGAAGAAGAGCTGGAGAGCTGCTAGGAGGAGTACTGCCCCTTTGCTGAGTTATTGCCTTGTTGGGTTGGCCTGCAGTTGCTGCTTCTGTCTTGGGCAGTGAAAGGACTGAACTTTCTACAAACTTGTGCTGAGTATCTCCAAGGGCCTGAAACCGAGCTGGCCTCCTGTTAAGAAGTCTCAGGGACTACAAAGACTTCACAAGCCTCTGGGTACCGCTTCTGGAACGCTGTTTCAGTTGCCACAGAGGAAGGGAACTGCAACCAACTCCGTCAACCGAATCCATCCCTGACCGGTGACCTGTTTGCACCGCAGACCGCATCGCCCCGCTTCGCATCGCAACCCTGGTCTCACCGTAGGCGACGTCCGACGCCGTCAACACCGAGCCGCTGCTTGCACCGTGACCTGTGGGCACCGCAGTTCGCATCGCATCGCTTCACTGAACCAGCCGGACCCGACCGACGCGGTCGCTGCAACTGGCTCAACAGTCGTGACCGCATCGCATTTGGGGCACCGCTCGCACGTTTGCGACGCACCGCTCCGACTCGCACCGCTGTCCGACGCCAGCTCCCGCACTCCGGCTTGGTCGCCTGCATCGCAACCTGTCAGCACCGCATCGTACACCGTCTCGCCCTGCACCGCACGCCTTGGACTCACCGACTCCGTCTGCACGACGCTCATCGAGCCGCTGCCTGCACCGCATCGAGGGACACCGCACCTTGCATCGCTCCGTCTTGCACCGCAACCGCGACGAACGCCGACCGGCTCGTACACTCCGTACCAGCCACAACGAGAAAGGTACTGTGACCGAGTCTATTCACGACTCTGCTTGCCCGTACCGACGCGGTCGGCTGGAACTGTTGGACTCTGTGTAATTCAGCATCACGGTAGGCCCGGACGGGGCTACCGACTCGTACGAACTTTGCTTTTGTGTTATTCCTGCAAAGAAGAAGTTACCTTATCAAGCATTCATTTTTAAAGTATAGTATTGTGGATTTTTGTCGTAATTGGTCCTGTCTTGAGTATATAAAAATATTGGTTATTTTTCTAAACTGGTGTGGTGTCTGTTTGTAGTGCTTACACTGTATTACTGTTGGTTATGTGCAAATGCTTTACACACTGCCTCTAGAATAAGCCTGACTGCTCGTGCCAAGCTACCAAGGGGGTGAGCAGGGGTTATTTTAGGAGTGTAACTCCCTTACCCTGACTAGGAAGAAGGGTCCCTACTTGGACAAAGGTGCAAGCCCTTGCCAACTAGAGATCCCATTTCTAACAGTATAGTTAGTAGAAATGTGTTAAGTGTTAACCAACTATTCATGTTGGTTAGTTTGAAAGGAAAATGAGTTCGGTCCAACTGAAGGTCTTTGAGGGACCTTGCGTCAAGCTGAGTGAGGTAAGTGGTTATCCTTAGCCTGGCCTATGGCTTCAAGCCAGCATCGCTAGCCAGGTATGTGCGATGACGCCAAGCTGTGTGCACGGGGGTGTGGTATGTTAAAGCTTCAGGCCCAATGCCCCTGAAAGTCTGCGTCACATTTGCCTGGTTGCTGCCTATTTTCATTTCTCCAAGACTCCCCCCTGACAGTGCTTCACACCCGCCCACCGAGCCGGTCCCCCTTGGGCCTCTGCCCAGCAGAGGCTCTGTTCATTCTGAAGAGGAGGCTGGGGATGCGACGCTTCTACAACCCCCATACTGGGTGGACAGCCTCTCATTTTCAGGCCTCTCTGTGGTCTGAGACTTAAATGACAAGGATGAGTGGTAGTATTGCAGAACAGTCAAAGCCCCGCCCCTTACGTCATAGTTCCCTGAGGGCTTATTAGCTCCACAGGGCTGCTTTATATAACATAACATGTGTATTTGTAAAGCGCACGATCACCCAAGGGTATCTTGGCGCTGAATAACAGAGGTTTATTGTTACCCAACTCAATGGTACTCATTGTATCAACCTCAGAAGGATGGAAGGCTAAGTGGACCCTCAGGATATGAACCTGTGACCATGAGGTCAAACACAGGTCCCTATGGTGGGCGCATTGGTCGACTAAGCCACCAGGCCGGGCTTTACCCCTAAAGCCCAGTTTACACAAAGGCCCAACTTCCCCACGGACGCGGCTCCCTCATAGTCCTGGCTTCCATCGTATAGGCCCCTTTCCCTATCTGCCTTATTTCCCAGTAGGCCAACTTCCTTACAGATCTGGTTATAAGCCTAATTTCCGGTAGGCCCCATGTCCCAGGAAGCATGGCACCCTCTACCCTCTTCCGGTGGGCATTGGCGCATGAAGGCTGCTGACGCGTGGAAAGAAAGGGGAAGCAAGGGCCGTGGGACCCGCGGAGGGGCGATGTGACACCCCGGCCCCGCCATCCATCACAGCTCCCACTTCAAGTTTTAGTTTTGTCTCTTCCTCAAGGCCGCAGTAGACCCTGAATAGACATGGCTGCCCCATCCCTTTTCACTGGGGCGGGAGGCGGTGACATGTCTGGGGAATGATGGACTCTTTTTAACGGGGTTCCATTGTCGCTGGCCCCTCCAAAATGCCTCAGGCCACTCTGCTGACACCCCCAACCTGCGTCATCCGGCCTACGTATGTTGGCAGTTGTAATTATAAATTAGGCGGCCTTTGTGAATGCAACATGGGCTGTAGTTTGTTTCATCGAAAGGCAGCAGCCTTCCAACCTGTTTTTTTGGGGTCTGCAGAATAACTTGTATTGGGGGAAAAAGTTAGAAGAGGGTCTTTTCCGGCCATCTTAATTTTCCTGGCATGTCGCGCCACTTGACACACAGCCCTGATTAGGAGAACTTATATGAAAAGTGAATTTTTTGGACACTGGGTTCCCCATGCCAGGGGTGACATAAGTGGGCACATTCGCCTAGTGCTAGCTTTGGAAGAAAAAAAAATCTGCATTCTGGGATTTGTAGTTATCTTTTTAACATAGTGCGCACTCAAATAGCCCGACATGGAGTGCCTTTGAATAAAAAGTCTGGGCCACCTGACGGTGCCACACTAGACTTGGGGTTACTTTGTATTCGCACACGCTGAATTCTGGGATTTGTGGTTTTAATAGTGTGTTAATTATACACCCGGAACAACAAGCCTCAAAAGGTAGTGTTGCCAGGTGAAAAGTCACGACTGGCCAGAGTTCTCGCAGGCACTTGGAGCTCTCTGCACTTCTTTATTCTGTGGTTGTTGTATTAGTTACCACTTATCCTGTCTCCATACAACTTCAAATATGACTTTAGAGGGCTTTCATTTCTCAAAACAATTTGTACGTCGTGTTTTAATGCGCCTGATGTTGCGTTTGCGTGAGTAGGGGGTGGCGAGCTGTCAGTTCTGCTTTTTCATCTAACAGCGAAGTGCACTATGGGAACTGTAGTCCTCGTTTCGATTCCCTGGACCCACGTGGACCATAAATGCCATCTAAGTAGTGAGTGTGTGTTTAACGGGAACACAGAACTGGAATCTCGAGCCCCAAACCCTTTGGGCCATATGCCACCCCATATTCTTAAACCAGTGGAAAACATGTCCATGGATTAATGAATCAAAGGGTGGGTGGGGGTGGAAGGCATCCAATGAATGCAAAGTCAGGCCTGAGCGGAGCATCCGGTTCCGGTTGTATTTTCTGACTTGTGACACTGTCCTGTTATAGATGCCAAGCGGTCCTATGGCCCAGTGTCCTGAGAGAGGCCTACAACAACTACTCGACGTTTTAGCCAGTAGAACGCTGCATTCTAGGACTCGTAGTGTCACTTTTAAGTTTGTAAATATGAGCTCAGAAATCCAAAGTGCAAACTGTTGTTGTTCTGGCTGACACGGAAGCACTTGGCAGCGATGCCAAATTAAAGAACCGGAGGACAGGACGGGTTACACACATCTTAAGACGTGTAGTGCTGACTTGAGCCTGGGGATACACGTTCTCTGTTCAAACATTAAAGTTTGGGTCTCAAATCTCAGCCTTGTGAATACTTGGATCATGGGGTATCTTACTGCCCCACCTCATGGGCCTGGTGTAACCTGAGGACAGAAAGATAACGGTTTTTAATTGGCTCTGGGTGTGCTAGGAAGAGAGAGGCATAGCCTAGGATTGGCTCCGGTGTGCACCGGGAAGCGGCTGTCGGTGACCTGGGATTGGCTGAGGGTGTCAGTTTTTTTTAGGAAATATGTCATTGGCCTGGGGTTAGCTCCAAGTGAGCTAACAACGGGCTGTCATGATCTGGGATTGGCACCAGGTGTGCCAGGAAAGGCTGCCATTGACCTGAGATTGGCTCCTGGTGTGATTGAACACGGAGGGGGCTGTCATTGGCCTAGGCCAGCTGGAGCAGCCCCAGGTGTGCCAGGAAAGGCTGCCATTGACCTGAGACTGGCTCCAGGTGTGAGTGAACCCGGAAGGAGTTGTCATTGGCCTAGGCCAGCGGGAGCAGCCCCAGGTGTGCCAGGAACGGCTGCCATTGACCTGAGACTGCCTCCAGGTGTGAGTGAACCCGGAAGGGGATGGCACTGTCATTGACCCTAGGCCAGTAGGAATAAGCCCCAGGCGTGTGGATATAAAGGCTGTCTTGGCGGCTCTTCTCTACGCTGTGTGTTTTTGGCATCATGGGGTGGTGTTTGGTCCTCGGCACTGGTCTCTGGTTGATTAGTTTTGGGCTCTGTCTTGATAAAAGGGGCCCTGATCGGGACTCTTCCATCTGGAATTCACGGAAGAACTGGTTTCCTGGCTCCCAGTCCCAGGTGGGGGTGGCCAGCAGCGGTCACTGGGTCTCATCCGGGGGTCCGGGTAAGTCCCGGGCTTTGCCTGCCCTGCAGCCGGTGAGAGTGCAGTGCCAAAGTGACAACATGGTGGTCACGGTCCAGAGGGACCTCTTTGGGACGGGGAGGCTGGTCCAGCCGGGTGACCTCCGGCTGGGGGCCGCTTTCTGCAGCTACACGTCACTCAACGCGGACAACACGGTGACCTTCGAGAGCGCGCTGCACGACTGCGGCAACAGCAGGCAGGTGGGTGTGTAAAACGCTGATCCGTGGGGTAAATGTCTTCCCCTGGCACGTGCCCTTTCCTCGCGTCCTGAGGGCGTTTACTGCCACAAACTGTAAGTCCCAGAATACAAACAAAAGGACACCCCTTAAGCACGTTCTACTTTATTAAGAGCAAACCGATATTCCTTAACTCCCACCACTGGTCTTTTCATTCAGGATCAGCTCCGTCATTCCAGGGCCTTCTTTTCCAACATAATGCGTTCTGGGAGCAGCAGTTTTTAACTATCGATTAACTGCAGGCAGCATTCGGACAATGCTAAAGTTCTGTATTTGATATGAGTTATTTAGTGGGAGGTCGGCTGCTCAAAACCTGCATTTGATAGTTGGTTCCCCAAAATACCTGTCAGAGGGCGCCCTTAATAGCTGTTCGGTATTGGGCGCCTCGGAGCACCTGGATTAACTGTTTCTGAGCCGTTTCCTACATCTCGTTATGCCCCCTCTCCGACAGGCCCTTCTGAAGATGTAAAGACCCCGTTGTTTCCAGCTGTGGGCATCTCTGGCAGGGTGTGGTGGGGGGGGGGGGGCGCCTCGCCTTGCCTTGGTCACCCGTCCTACAGGTGACCTTATCTTTGTTTCCCAGGTTACCCAAGAGTTTGTCACCTACAGCTCCGTCCTGACCTACGCTCCCACCCCATCCGGCAGCCTCGTCATCACCAGGACCAATCAGGTGTCCGTTCTCCTTCAGTGCGTCTACCCCAGGTGAGTGCAGCGCGGGCACCCTGCCCGGGGCGGCTGGGGGGGTGAGGTGTCCGACGTCGCTTTCATTCAGGGTGTTGAGTTGACACCGGCCAGCTCCCACAATGCATCATTCTAGGTACCTGTGGCTCGGGCTGGGTGATGTCTGCTGCTCTCCCCCAGAAGGGCTTGTGGGAAGGATGTGAGCTGTCATTGAGGGGCTGGGATGCCAATCTTGGACCATGATGGTAACTATTCCCCCTCCGATTGGACGGAAAATTAATTTTTCGTTATTGAGGTGTTCTGTAACGTGACAAATTTTAAAATCTCTTTAGGAATCGGTTGTCCAAGGCGTGCCTGCACTTTACACTCTTGTGTTAAGGTAACTCGATTCAGTGCGTTCACCAGCCAGCGCTCTTAAACCCGCGTCTGTCATTCTGCACCCATGCTCTGTGATCCACTGGGTCACATGATGTCACTGTTAACTGGTTTCATGTCTTATGCAGGCAGGATCATCGACAGAAGTGGGTGTTTTTTATTTTCTTCTCTCCTTCCCGCGAACAACTAAGATCTCAGCAGTGGCGTCTACGGGGACTGAAGTCTGAAAACTGTGCTGTGGCCCCGCATCTTCGGTGCAAGCCTCTTGCACTCTGGAGACCCCCAGCAGACATGAGCGCGAGGCAGCGACCGCGCCGTGTTTGTGGACACTCGGGGGCGTGTCATTGGTAGGAGTATCCGAGGGGTGCCAGTCAAATGTCCCACAAGGAAGCGAGTGTAACAGGCTACGAGGCAGTCATGGGCCAGCCAGGGGTGGCTAGATGGGCTGCTGGTGGCCGGAAGATCTCTGATGAATGTGTCACTAAGGCTTGGTGCCCATATCGGCAACACCCTCCGCAAACCCCAACAATCTCATAATAAACACACAAGACACATTGTTTGTTGGAGAAAACATTACTGCAGGTTTATTTGCATAATAAATAATGCCAACATAGTGGGTTAACTTACGGGCGATCCAAGGGCAGGCAGCAGTGACACCCCTAAGCTGCCCTGCCCACCTGATGAGCCAAATTGCACTGTGGACCACCAGTCCACCCATTTACTCACGCTCCTTGAGGGGGCGGAGCGTATCCAGGGAAGCCCCCGGTTGCTCAGGTTTACAACCGCCCTCAGGACTAACAGGGCGCCGTCGTTCCTCCAGGGTCCTGCCGTAAGGACTTCCTGGGTTGTTTGCAGTGCTTGAAATGGGAAAATAGAAGTGCAGGAACTCTGTACCAGAGTACCTGCTTGTTTCTAAGAAGTGCTGGTACTCCAATTAAAAGTATTACATTTATCTTGAAGTGCCGGTACTCTAACTCTCAAAATAAAGTGCCGGTACTCAGTACCAGACAGTACCTTCCCATTTAAAGCCCTGGTTGTTTGGCATTTGCACCCTTGTTGTGCTCCTGAAGAGGATACCCCTATGTACTATTCAGCCTCTGGATCGCCCTGTAACTCCGCCTGCAACACAAAATAACAAGTTAACAGCCTACCTACCCTAGCCACCTTACCAGCCAGCACACCGGGTAAGTGGTAGGGAGGGAAACGGCGTGTAATCTCTGGAAAAAGGATCACCAGGTGGGCAGGAGAGGTAGATATACCTGGCTCCCCACCCACTGGTGCGCTGGAAATGAAGCGGGACGCGCCGTACACCAGAGGGTCCCAAACACTAACCTGGCTGGCTATGTGCAATCATGTGGCACTAAGGTGGCTGCCCTCCTAGGGGGGGCCCCCTGCGTGGGCCGTGGGTAGCCTCAAAACATTAGAAATTTACTGGCTAAAATAAAACTTGACACACCCCCAAACTGAGTTCATGCCATACAGTCTAAATGACATCCCACTGGCCCCCATGTCCCATAGATGCATGCCACTCCCCTTGCATGCATACCACCCCCCCCCCTTCCCCCGGGTTGGCCACACAGTGCTCAGTCAGTGCACTTCAGTGGCACTTGGGAGCTCGAGGCTAGTAGCAGCCTTGTTGTGCAGGCCGAGCGCTGAAATACAATGCTGTGGTAACAGTTACTTGCAGTGGGGAACTCAGGACTGGGGTGCACGCTCGCAAAATCATGTGGGGGCGTTAACCTCCAATGCCGGCTCGCGCTAAATCTCTAATGAGGTACATCTGTTTCTGACACCAGTAATGTTGTACAACAACCAGCTCCGAACATCTTTCTGAAGATGCAGGAGTAGCATCCGTGTTCATGTTTCTTATTTGGAGGCCGGGTTGCCATACTGGCGAGTCTGGCAAGGAGGATGGCAGTCCCTGGGGAGTGCTGGCTGAGCTAGATCTGGAATTACAAAACACCGAAATCTCGGTTATGGAAACCTAGCCAGTTTTTTCAGAAAATTAAATTTACTAATATAAGATTCAGAAAAAATAGTTAGTAAAGGAAAAATGTCCTTTCTTGAGTCCCCTCACTCACCAGGGTTTCCCATGGTGACATGCTTCATCATAGGGGCCATCCCAACCCGCTACGGGCTGAGGCATGCTACGACTTGCGACACTACGTAGGAGCACTACTTGTGAGTGACTATGTGTGGTGCAGTGATGGGGGTGGAGTGGGTGAGACAAAAAATATCTAGCTAGTGGGCAAAAAGAATTTATTCAGGCTCCTAGCCGATATATTAAAAACGTTGTTGCTCCATAATTAGTATGTGTTTCATTATGTCACTGTATTTTCTTTGTCGTATTGTTTTGTCTGTACATATTAGTATGTTTTTGCTCTTTCATTTCATTCTATTTCCTGGCAAATAAGCATTCACCTAATTGCCTGGCATGTCTCAGATTACTGACAATCTATTCACTAAGGGTAATGTCATGTGGTATTCCTTTCTTGGTTTTTAGTTTTTTGTGTTTAAACTAAGCTGGCCCTATAGTATAACATGACTATTGAGATGCCCATAGCTCTCATAACCACACAAGGATCTTATGGGAGAGCTCTTAACAACACACACCAGCAGTGAGTGTCTGATTATATATAGTTAATGTGCAGCATGGCGTTTTCACTTACCTACATAGCATGAAGTAGGTCTCGTATGCCGTTTTCTGTTTTAGATTCAATTGATCAGTATCAACATGGTTTCAATAACTACCTATACAGTACATAGACTGTACTTGATAATGTTTTTATCCTTTCTCTATTACAGATACTACGTGATCAAAGTACTGTATGTATTAACTCTTGCCTGCTAGTATTTTGCAGCATTTTTTCCTATCCTTAGGTCACTTTGGAGTGGTACTAAACAGGGCTGGACCCTGTTTGTCCTGAAGAAGAGCACTGGGGTAGCTCGAAACTAGTTGACGTTCACTAGGGACCCCTGACTAATTAAAAACAGACACCCTAGCGACCAACCCCGTTTTTAATATATCGGCTAGGAGCCTGAATAAATTCTTTTTGCCCACTAGCTAGATATTTTTAGTCTCACCCACTCCACCCCCATCACTGCACCACACCTAGTCACTCACAAGTAGTGCTCCTACGTAGTGTCGCAAGTCGTAGCACGCCTCAGCCCGTAGCGGGTTGGGATGGCCCCTATGATGAAACATGTCACCATGGGAAACCCTGGTGAGTGAGGGGACTCAAGAAAGGACATTTTTCCTTTACTAACTATTTTTTCTGAATCTTATATTAGTAAATTTAATTTTCTGAAAAAAACTGGCTAGGTTTCCATAACCGAGATTTCGGTGTTTTGTAATTCTTGATCATTTTTGGAGGGTCGACCTAGCATATCCCTCTTTCTCCCCTTATTTTTCTAATTTTGTGAGCTAGATCTGGTACAACTCGTGAGTTAGTAGGATGAAATGCTGAGCTAGATCTGGCACAACTGGAGTTAGTAGGGAGAAATGCTTGGCTGGATCTGCATGGGGGGGGCGTCACGGGTCAGAGGGAAGCAGTTTGTTGTGAACTGGCCCAGCGTCTGGATTGGTAACGCGGGTACTCGGGCAATGGCCGAGGGGCAGGTATCTGAATTCCAGCTGTGGGCTGCTTTTCTGAGCAGCCCGGGGGCCGATTTGGGTGGTTTCTGCATTGTTTGATGCCGCCAGCGGCCCGGTGGGTGCCTGAGTGGCCTTTCTGGAGGCAGATGGGCGCCCATTACCTCCCTTTTATCAACGGGCGGAGGTGTCACTCCCTTTCTCTCGCTGGGCGGCCCATTAATATATGCATATTGAGCGGGGGCAGGGGGCCTGAGCAGAAGTGGCCTCACTTGTTTTCTGGTGTTTCACCAGTGTGCACTAATCCGTGCATTTCTCTCTTCCTCCCCCCCCCCCCCTTTTTTTTAAATTAAATTTCACCGAAGCAGTGTTTTGCCGAAAGGCAATATGCAAATGTGGGCCACTTTTTTTGCGTTCCCTGGCCTATTTTTCATTTTTATTTTTTTTATCCGAATCCACCCCTGTGAACTGCTACTGCCGATCCGGGGTGATAGAGTTCCATTTGTGAACCTCCTGAACTAACAAGTGGTTTAAGATTCTGCCCCCCGATCGGGAGTGGGTTGCTGTTTCTGACCTCTGTAAATCCCTGTTTGTGCAGGGATCGGAATTAGGAGTTGGTGGTATTTAATGCTCTTTAAGTTACCTGCCGACTTTCCCCCCCCCCCCCTCCTCCTCGTTGAGTTCCAGCAGGTGAAGCCTGCCACGATTGAGCTGGGAAAAGTGTACTTTACTGACCCTACCATGCAGAGGCTGGTGTTGTAAGCACCAGACCGTCATAATAGACACTGTTTATCGCACCTGATAAGGGTATTGTTTACCCCTCACAACGAACACCTGGGTTCTGACAAACATGGAATCAGGGGCCTAAGTAGCACCACCACCTGAGGGGGGCCGGGCAGTCATGGCGAACATTGACCGTGCTGTTGCACTCTATGGCAGGGTGCCGCACACATTTGTTCCAGGGTCTCCCTGGACATGGTTTCTCCCCCTCCCTGCCCCATCATGGGATGTCGCAGCGCACATTCAATGTCCCACCTTGCTCCCATGTGTTATTGCACACATGGGCTCTGTCCTCTCACCATGTCAGTGTGGGGTCCTGCATAAGAGTACTGTGACCTCCCTTTTCACCTGCACGTGTGTCACAGCCCATGCTGACCGTGTGCTTCCTCATGCCATGCGTGGGTCCCTGCACACGGAGAAGCACGCTCTTGCACATGTCTCTCTCTTGCATAGTTGTCTCCAGTCTTTGTCTGTTTCTCTCTTGTCTCTGCACAAAATGGGGCAGATGTCTCACTGTGCGGCTATGTCTCGGCACCCTCGGGGCTCTTGCCCGGTCTGTGCCATAGCCATTCATGGCTCTGAGCACTTGGGTGCTGTAGGAAAGTAGGATCTGCTTCTATGGTTACCCCCACTTTTTGCCTGGTGCTAAGCTGTTATTGAATAGTCTGACTGGGATCCTGCTAACCAGGACCCCAGGATCTCTGCTTTTCCCCCTTAAATTGTTGTGGTTGGTACTGGGGTACCCTTATCTGTCCCTAGTATATGGTACTAAGGTACCCAGGGCAAAGGTACCCCAGAGGTCCCCCCATGAACTGAGGCATGCATTAGGCCACCCATGGGAGACAATTCAAAATGCAACTACAGGCCTGCCATTGCAACCTGCGTAAGCTGGTGCTAGCACCAATTACTAAAGATATAGTTTTTAAGTGCAGTGACCCTAGATATAGGAAACCTATAAGTCACCCCTATAGCAGGCCTTGGAACCAAGCACCCTGCGTTAAGGATTGATAAGTGTGAGGGTGCCCCTGCATGAGCAGGACACCCCTACAGCTTACGGAATACATTCTCCAGGGATGTAAGTGAAACAGCCATATACTATATAGAGGGGTACCACATAATTACGCAATGACCATCTCGAAATTGGCTGAAACGAATCCTATCATGTTTAGTATCAAACATGTTGGAATCTTACCCCCACACTGCAAACGGTGTGGGAGGTATGATTCCAAGCACTGGAACGGGCCTCAGTTAGGCTCTCAGTGCTCCCGGTGCCAGTCTTCTAGAACCGGACAGCATAAAATGGTTGCTGCTGACCAGAGACACAATTTTGCCGCCCTGCTGATGAGCCAAGCTCAAGCAGGGGAAGGCAGAATAGGTATCTTGTCACAGGGAGGTGTGACCACCTCCCAGACAGTATTTAATGTATTGGGGCCGGGTGGGTGCGCTTACCAGTGCCACTAAGTCTGCATGAGGGGTACCTTTTTGGTGCCTCCGTGCATAGTCCAGTTCAAACCACATCTGGGAGCCGTTGGCTCCCTCTACGGCACAAAACTGGACAAAGGACGTGGGAGTAACCTCCCGCCTGTCCAAACCCTCCCCTGGAAGGGTCCCCTGAATTGTCCCAGCCCTTTCCTTAGTGTACTTATGGGCTTACCTGTGTGTGGGTCCCTAGATTCGTTGTGGGTAAGTTTCAAGTCAGACACCACTTCTACTTCTACTGTCTGGGCACGCTGGACTTTGTTTGGGCTCGACTTCATCTCCCTTCTAGTCTGCTGCATCGTCTGTACACCATACAGGAACCTTCCAAGGCCTGTGGGCATCGACACCTGAAGGAATCTCCCTTGAAGTGAAGGAGTCACTTCCCAGCATTCGCAGACACCGCAACTAAGCTTGTCTTGTGGATTGATGCCTGCCTTGTTATGTTGGCCTAGGCCTGGCTGCCATGCTGCTTTTCTTTGCGCACGTTACACTGAGCCGGGACTCCCTCGCCCTTTGCTCGTGCCAAGTTCTTTTGCACTGTCTGCATTTTCTGTTGTTCACCTTTTTGGGCTCGGTCTGCACAAACATGTACAAGGTCACATAACAATGTATTTTGGTTCTTCCTGATATGGCCAGTCTCGCGCACCCAGACATAACATTAGGTGCAATTGCCATGAAGAATTTTGTGTGCTTTTAATACTGCGGTTTCCTAGCGCTTAACACACTTGGAGAAATCCCTTTCAGTGAGAAGAGCTATGATGTCCTGCTGATGTAATTCTGCATCTAGAGATTGAGGTATGGGGGCTCGCTAGTCAAAGCCCAGAGGTCTTCTATTATTATAATAAACTATCTTACTGCAAGGGGAGGGTGGTAATGTTATTTATACGTTTATCCACTGAGCTCTGAGATGCTTTCCCCGTTTGTATTCTATGGAATTGTAACCATGCTGCTTATATTAGTCATATGCATTATGCTATTAGTACTGACACGTGTACTGTACATTAGAGCACGTAAGTTGGAATAAACATTTTAACCTATCCAGTGTCTCTTCCTACGCACCTTGTGGACAAGTACGAGTGAGTGACGAAAGAGTGTTCTTGCTTCTGCGAGTCCTGAGATAAAGATACCGTGTTCTGGGTTGTCTAATCATTGGTACTTGGGTGCTAATGGGATGCTAAGCTAGTTGGGTTGGGGTTTTTGGGTGCTACGGTATATGGTGGCAAACCACTGTATTCCGGGGACCCATTTTCCTGTGCATAGCTCTGTGTATGTGCAGAAACCCTATGACATGGCGCGACCACCGTGGGGCTGCTTAACTGCGAGACGCTTGAGTAGTACTTGTGCCTGTCCACAAAACCCTCACGTACGCTTCCGGAGGCATAAGTGACGGTGATACCTCCTATATTGAACGCTTTATAGGTTCTTTCAAGATTGAAGTTATTAAAAAAGGTTACATAAATAACCCATTTTGTGCTCCCTGTTAGGTTGTCGAATATAATTGTTTGGTCATGGCTGGTGTGGCGATAGCTGCACATAGTCGAGGAGCACTCAGAGACCACTTAGCTGTGTATGGAGTGCCCGATACTGGGGTCGAGTTGGTCTTTGTGGTTCAAGCCGATGCGGCTTATCACTTCCAAGTGTTTTACACTTGGATCACTTTTGAGGCGGTGGATGCAGGTGATAAACTGTTTCATGAATATAAACCCACCGCTATTCCTGCTGCCTATCGACCCTATACTAAACTTGAAGTACCTCTCACGGCTTGGCAGCACCGAGTTTGGTTTAATGGCGCCCTACCACAACCAACTACCGCAGTTCGTTTAGGCCCCTTATCTATTGAGGGGGCCACTTGGCCTATATTGGCCGGGTATACCCCGCATCCAAATTATCTGGCATTACCGCTTGCGGAACTGCGCACTATGCATACCGAATTGGTACGAGTGCATCGAGCCCTAGTGACATACGTTACAGGTAGCCTACATGGAGCTGCTCCTGTAGTCGCAGGCCAACCAGCTATAGCCGCTGGAGTGACCATAAGTCCTGTCATGGTAAATTCTGTGATGGGCAAACGTCCACAAAATAAGGACGACTATCCTTACTGGCTTGCAGAAAAGTTCGATCAGATAGAAGCAGTGTTTCCCCATACATCCCCAGTAGATAAACACCGCATCCTCACGATAAGTTTGCCAAAAGACATAATCCCCGATTTGACATCATGTGAAAACTGGGGTAAGGTATTCGCAGCAGTTTATTCAAAATGTTTTGGAACTCCTTCCATGACGGTTCTACCCTCTGTAATTAAAAAGTACAGGATGAACATGGCCCTGAAGCGGCTGTGGAATTAGGGATGAGACTAGTGGGAGTGTTTGATGTAGTAGCTGAGCTGATCCTTGGAAATGTCAAGGGCGATGCTATGAACTTTCAAGTAGCGAATGCTTTGGCTTTGGTCCCAGAGTTGGACAGGCCCCGCGAATTACCGAAAATTATTGCCCGGGCTTATAAAACAATTGGAAGAAATAGCCTTGGCAACAAGCCTTTTGTAAAAATGCAAACTCAATCGCAAACACAAGTTACACAAACAAAAAGTACATCTGAGAAAGATGATAAACCAGTCTTCACTAAAAAGAGTTGGAGACAGGAAAAAACAGGGTAAGCAACAAAAGAAGCCGGGGTCGAGAGGCGCTTCCCCAGTTTTGGTTTCTTCTGAACGTACTTATGATTTACGTGATAGGTCAAGGATTAAATCACCAGAAAGGTTTCAGAGCTCTGATACGCGTTCTCCTCGTTCTTCACAGGCCCAGACGTCGTCACAGGCTGGTGGAGGAGGACGGCAAGATAGAGGAAGGGGCCGAGAGGCTCCCCAGGAGCGAGACCAACCTCGACAACAAGTCGGAGGGAAAGCAGAAGACTCATCTTCCTCGACCGCAATTTCAGAAGAAAAAGGTTGCCGCTGTCACAGCGAAATATGCCTCAGACCGTGAGAACGAGACTCCAGAATTGGACGTGGGCAGTGACCCTCCTAGACAGCGCCGCGGAAGTTAACATAGTGCGGGAGGCGCTACGTCCTCATATGGAGGCGACAGCAACTGAAACATTCGTTACAGTAAAGACAGCTGACACGAGAGTGGCACCCCCTGACAGACTTTACAACATAGTCATCCAAATTGAAGGTGATATACCGCGTGAAATAAAAGGGATTTTTTGGGAAAATCTAACCTCTTCATATGACATTTTGTTAGCAGAGGTGGATTGGCCACCCCCATTCGTTTTAGCTGCACATAAAGGAGAGGAGGTAATCCTTCCAAGCTTTTCACGGCATGTCCCAAAAGACAAAGCTGAAGCACTTGCAGCTGAGTGGGCTGTGTACCTGGCACCAGCGTTATACCGCAACCATGTGGGATGGGATGAAGAATCACCTCCTCATGCAATACCTTTGCGGTCACTACCGCAGCCACAACCCCAATATCCCATCAAACGGCAGGCAAAAGGCCCCGTCTCCGAAATTCTGACACAGTTGGAATATCAGGGAGTAATTGAACCATGCGTATCACCTATGAACAATCCCCTTTTCGTGGTTTCTAAACCCGATGGATCGTACCGCTTAGTTTTGGATTACCGGCATTTAAATACTCATTGTCGGAACTTTGCGGTGCAAAATACACACAGTTCTGCGCTTGTAGACAGTCTTGTTCGTAAAAAATACAAAACGACACTTGACCTTTCAAACGGTTTCTACACGCACAACCTAGCCCCGGAGAGTGGTCAATGGACCGCATTCACTTCCGGTGGTAAATTATTCCAGTTCCGGCGTTTACCCATGGGCTACAAAAATAGTCCGGGTATATTCGCCGCCCGTGTTGTTTCTTTGTTAAATGACATTGATCAAGACGCATGTTCGTACGTAGATGACATCTATCTGACGGACGACAAATTATTTCAGCATTTGTCCCGTGTGGACCGCATTATTCTTGAATTCGCGGAGCAGGGTTACAAATTTAACTTTGCTAAGTCACACATTGCTGAATTTACCGTTCTGTTCTTGGGCTATGAGCTCAATAACGAAGGTAAGGGCTTAGCCCCCATTTCTTGGAAAAATGTGCACATTTGTGCCCCCCAAATACTCTGAAGAAACTTCAGTCTTTGCTGGGTTTCCTGAATTTCGGGCGTACTTACATTCCCGAATATGCCCAGCGTATCAAGCCTTTGTATGCTTTGATACAACCTACTTATTCAAGGTCTTGCTGGCTGCCTGAGCATACCACAATTCTGCAGTCTTTGCAGACAGACCTATTGGAGTCTAAATATCTTTTGACTCGTGATAACCACACAAACCTGGTGATTAGAATAATTCCGGGGGCGGTGGGATTCACATACTTAACCTTCAATGAAGGTGATACAGTACCCATCGCATACAAGTCACATCTGTACACTTCCGCTGAATTGCGCTTTACATCTGTCGAAAAAGTTCTAACTGCAGTGCAAATGGCGATTCTAAAAGAGCGCGCACTGGCACAGGGAAAGCGGATTCTGGTGGTAACACCCTGTCCTGCCCTAGAGGCAGTAACAAAGGCAAGTGTACCGAACTCAAAAGCAATGCATCCCCGTTGGATACAATAGGCTACATCCTTGACGTCTTCGGACGTCACTTTGGTTTTTGATTCTACTCTGCAGACTCAGGAGTTTTTGCAGTATGAATTCGTTCATCCTCCTCCTTTGTTTTTACTACTGCTTGAGGATTACAAATGTGTGATCTACACCGATGGTTCGGCGCAACCGGCCACTGGGTCCAAGCATGCTTATTCAGCTGCATGTGCTATTGTTGCGGGTTCCTTTGTAAATGGAACGTTCAAATCCTCTGTAGTGCACACTCGCACACTTGGAGATAGTACCGCACAATTGGCCGAGCTGCATGCATTGCTACTTGCACTTGAGTTCGCTTCTCAGGATGAGACAACTCTTATTGTATGTGATTCCTTCTACTGTGTACAGTCTTACAATGACAATCTGTTTTTCTGGTCGAAAAACGACTACAAGGACGCAAAAGGGAGCACAATTAAGCATAAAATGCTTTGGGTTCGAGTGGCAGAATTGCAACAACGTCTGCCCCTCACACAGGTGGTTCACACCTTAGGCCATCAGCGGGTGGGCGCACACGCTATTGGTAACGATCTGGCAGATGAGGCTGCCCGTTCAGCAGTAGTCACGTGTTCAGTAGCAGCGGTTACCAGGTCCATGTCTAAAATAGACCCTGTTATATTAGCAGCTATTGCTGCAACCAAGGAAGGTAATAATTACCCTACAGGTTTCCCTTCCAAGTATTCTTACACATTAAGTCCCGATCAGGTTCCTTATGTAACTATACCTGACGTTGGAGATCGGCTGATCCCCAACGCGGACCGCAGGAGTGCCTTGATATCAGCTGCACACGAAGGCATGGCTTCTGCTCATGCAGGTGTGTCAGCTACGGTTTCCATCTTGCAGCAGCGTTATTGGTGGCGTGGGTTATATAAAGACACCCGTGCTTTTGTGCTTTCTTGCGACGTTTGTCAACAGATTAAGCCTTCCACGGTAACACGTCCACCACAAACACCGCTCTGCATTGCTAACAGACCCTTTGGGTGTGTTTACTTGGATCACTGCGGTCCATTCTCATCAGACACTGCCTATAAATACATCTTAGTGGCAGTGGACTCGTGCACACGGTTTCTCTGGGTCTGGCCACAACGGAGTGCTGACGCCCGAAATGTAATCAGGGATTTGCGTGTCTTTGTGGGAATTTTCGCATGCGGCACCTTCCATTCGGACCAAGGTCCAGCGTTTGCCTCTAGGGCTTACAAGGATGCAATGGCTTCGCTTGGGGTGCAGGTGAAATTTTCGTCTCCGTATAGGCCTGAGGGCAACTCTATCGTTGAACGAATGAACCGTGACTTAAAGCAATCCTTAACAGCTAGGGTTATAGGTACTGGCAGGAACTGGCTGGCCCATTTGTATACCGTTCAGCGTGCACTTAATAATCTCCCTAGAAGACCTCTGGGTGGGCGGACCCCATACGAAATGCTCTTTGGCATAAGAATGTTTGTGCCTGACCTTGAGGGTCCAGACATCGCGGCGCAATCCGCCAAGTTTGATGTAGATAACCATTCTGCTATGTTACAGGACTTACAAGAAGCCCGAGACAAACTTGCAACTACACATTTGCCTTCAGCCACAGATCCTGCGTTGCAGATTCCGGTAGCCGGCTGGCTTCCGAAAGTTGGAGAACTGGTTCGAGAGAAGGTCGAAAACAAAAAGAATTTGGCCCCTCTTTTCGTGCACCGGTTCCAGTTCTTGGCCTGAAGGGAACACGTACAGTCATTTTACCACCGCTTCCTGGTCGCAAAGAGAACAGATACATCTCAGTTGAAAATGTCAAGCTACAGCGCCTGGCCGATCCTGAATAGTCACACCAGCTTTTTTTTTTTTTTTTTTACTAATTAATGGTCACTATTTACCTGAACGCTCTGCTGTAGACTATGTTTCTGGAACTTTGGCTCCTCATTCCTCGTCTCACATCATGAAGCGTGACCACACATTTGTGAACATTTCAGCTTTCCCAGTTGCTGATGGCATCGTATGGGATGCAGTGAACTATCAAATCCATGGTCCGACGGAAATTATTAATGTACCTAATGTCCTTCGTGTTTCAATGTGTGATGTAGTACAAAATAATATTCATTCTGATTGGGATGTGCATGCCGTTGAAGCATTGTTTGCCGATTTAAAATATTATGCATCTTTTAATGCTGAAGATTTATATATGAATTCTGCTAATTATGCCGATTTGTATTGTTACCAACATTGGGGTAATCATTTTCTCCATAAGCCCAGTGCCCTGCGTAGTTCTGTTAACTATACCCAATGGGAACATTGTCCAAACTCCTTGCCAGGTAGCTCTCAAACTCTTCGAAATAAGTTTAATTATTTTACTGATTTTAATCGGTCGAATCCTGCATCCTATTATTTTAGACTTGATAACACATCCTCAGAAAATTATGTTAACACACACCAAATTGCTTTATTCAGGTTCCTTTCTAAGTGCCCTAGCTGTGGGTGGTTATGAGTACTGGGATAATACAGTGGATTTAAAATCTATTTGGGGCTCCAAGCCATGGCAGGTACAGGGAACCGAGGCATTACATCGTGCTTGCCTCATCCCTGCCCAAATTATGTTCCTCAATGTCTCCATCTATCAGACTACATGTTGGGGCTTAGCAACCACTAAACAATTGAATACGCCATCAATACCATCCCTGTCGAGTTTTCCTAATGAAAGCTCACGATTCAATCTGTCCCTCGTGTCCCTGCAGGCAATGTTACAAAATAATTCGTTTAATGTTTCTGAGCTGGTTCAGTCACCCTGGTTAGTATGGCCTATATCATCTAATGCATGTCAAATGCGTTTTCACGATTCTGGTGCTAGCTACACACAGAATAGGCCTGATCCGAGGTTTACTGATGCCCGTACTGTCACTACATACTCTGTTGGTAAATTATGCAAACAATGGCTGCAACATTCGTCCCTTGATTCTGTTAAACAACATTTGTCCCTCCTTTCAGGCAATATTGATCTGTCCGATTTTGTTTTGGGACCTCGTGGTCCCCGACCTAAGATTCATTTATGAAACGTATAATGAACTCTGGAAGCTATCACAAATTGAAGCTGCCTCCCGTCTTCGGGAAATAGATCAAGCAAATATGGAAAAGGTGCTTGCTGTTGTTGACAATAGTATTAATACCCTGTCTTCTCGCATTTACACTTTAGAGAATATTGTGTCCTCTGTTGTCGATATTGTACAAGATGATGTTTCTGTGTTATATCATGGTCAGAATCAATTGCGCTCAGTTATGCAGTTTGCATGGACATTACAAACGCTCAAGTTAGGTAAAGTTCCTTGGCATTTTTTGAACACCTCTGCCTTATTTCTACCTTTTAACTTAACTGACAAACAGCAGTTTATGTCCATGAAAGATGCAACTTACACTCTTACATATAGAAAAGATGGATCCTTTGCCGTTCTCTGTTGCAGAACTTGATTCTGCTGTGTGGCTAGTTCATGGGGTTATCGCTTTACCTTTTTCCTTGTTTGAATTTGACTCGTGCATGAAACATTATCCTGTGGGCCGTTACCGGCCCTTGGGCAGTGCTTTCCTGCATGAACTCTGGTCTTTGCCTTTCATGTATAAATGCCTTCGGGACGGCAAGGAAGTCTTTCTCACGGGGGAGTACTGCGACTCGACTATGGGTCATTCGCTTATTTGTAAACACATTAAATTGCATGGCTCATGTAGCGTTTCCGCTCCTAATCTTGCTTGTGTGCTGAAAGGTATTCCTGCTCCTGTTATTTCTCCTACTTTCACTCTCCTTTCCAATGGCAGTTATTTACTTTTAAATAACGAAAACTGTTGCGGCTTACAGGCTGGCATTCCTTACATTGTAACAGTTTCGCACAGGGTTGTCTGCTGCAAGAATGTGCTTTTTTCCTTCCCCTCATGGCAAGGTTGATATCTCTATTTGGCCTTCCATCCCTACCATGGAGGCAGATTTCAATAGACTGAGCAGAATAAAGGCACTATTATTGAACGAGGAAGTTATGCTCACGTCCGCCCGGGAGACATTCATTCTCCAGGTGGCTAGTACCCACAGTGAAATACAGGCCCTTTTGAACACTAATCTCCCCCAACATTTTGGGGAGTTAATACATCGTATTTTCAACGCATCTAACACTGAAGGCCTAGTACACTTTTTTAAGGTCGTTGGGTCGGGTTTGGTGTCCTCCTTCCAAACTATTTTTGGTGTCATCCCGGCTTTCATACATTCTATTTTTTCCAGTGTCTTTGGCGGTTTCCCGTTGATCCTCGCTTTAGCGGCTGGTGTCTTGCTCTTAATTTGCTTTCTGCGCAATGGCTGCTCCCCGATGGGACCTGCTCGATCCAGAACGCCTACAGCTGCTCCGTGAGCGCCTCTTGGCTGGTTTTGGTGTACTGCCATTGGCGACACTGAGTGTGTCATACTCTATCATTCCGCTTTGCGTATTTCACTTGCGTGCAACCTGTGATGACTTGTATCCGCTGTCCTTTCACCTGGACTCTGGATTATTGCCTCTCCAATTCGTCATTGTCTGTTCCGGATTTTGTTCAGTTGATGGGTCCCTTAGAGGCCCATGAACAGGACTGTTCCGTTGCTGGCTGTATGGCGCGTGCGGCTGCACTGGGGATTTTGGCGCAATGGGATATCTGGGCAGCTGCCCAGGATCTCCTACAAAGAAGCTGTTTCAATTATCACGCAAGCTGTCCCGCATTGCTTCTGGATGCTCCCTTTGCTGAGGAGCATCCCTGCTCTTTGATCTCTTGGATTGGATGGCATCTATGTTTTTTGACGATTCCAATGATGTCCTTTTGGAGGGTATGGCTTTTTTCTGCACCTACACTATCATGGATTGACTTGTTCCTCGCCGTTTGGGCGCTCCCTCTGCCAACACTGGATTTTTCTTTTTGCCTCTGTCTTGGACGCCGGACTGTCCAGGGGAGGGTGTCTTGTGGATTGTTGCCTGCCTTGTTATGTTGGCCTAGGCCTGGCTGCCATGCTGCTTTTCTTTGCGCACGTTACACTGAGCCGGGACTCCTCGCCCTTTGCTCGTGCCAAGTTCTTTTGCACTGTCTGCATTTTCTGTTTCACCTTTTTGGGCTCGGTCTGCACAAACATGTACAAGGTCACATAACAATGTATTTTGGTTCTTCCTGATATGGCCAGTCTCGCGCACCCAGACATAACATTAGGTGCAATTGCCATGAAGAATTTTGTGTGCTTTTAATACTGCGGTTTCCTAGCGCTTAACACACTTGGAGAAATCCCTTTCAGTGAGAAGAGCTATGATGTCCTGCTGATGTAATTCTGCATCTAGAGATTGAGGTATGAGGGCTCGCTAGTCAAAGCCCAGAGGTCTTCTATTATTATAATAAACTATCTTACTGCAAGGGGAGGGTGGTAATGTTATTTATACGTTTATCCACTGAGCTCTGAGATGCTTTCCCCGTTTGTATTCTATGGAATTGTAACCATGCTGCTTATATTAGTCATATGCATTATGCTATTAGTACTGACACGTGTACTGTACATTAGAGCACGTAAGTTGGAATAAACATTTTAACCTATCCAGTGTCTCTTCCTACGCACCTTGTGGACAAGTACGAGTGAGTGACGAAAGAGTGTTCTTGCTTCTGCGAGTCCTGAGATAAAGATACCGTGTTCTGGGTTGTCTAATCATTGGTACTTGGGTGCTAATGGGATGCTAAGCTAGTTGGGTTGGGGTTTTTGGGTGCTACGGTATATGGTGGCAAACCACTGTATTCCGGGGTCCCATTTTCCTGTGCATAGCTCTGTGTATGTGCAGAAACCCTATGACAAGCTGACCGGTCTGCTGATCCTGAGCTCCTCGGGACTCCGAAAGGTTCTGCAACACAGGTGGTGGTGGTTCTCCACAGCTCCCAAGGCCTACCTGCCCTCTCACCAAGTGAGGCCAGTATCCCTCGTGGGAGCTGCAGGAACCGAACCCCTGTGCACAGTATCGACTTGCAGTTGCAAAGGCTTGTTGGCTTCCTTCCACCAAGATCTTCAGGCTCCAAGTCCCAACTTCAAGCACCTCCAGTGACCACAGTCTTTGTCTACATTACATCGTTTGCACCGTGTCCTGCATCTCTTGGTGAGCTGCTCGAGAGCGACTCCAGCACTTCTACGTCCTCTCGACATTGTCTTGACCCGAGTAATGGTTCTTATACCACTTTCGTAGTATATGGTTTGGGATCACCCCCCCCCCCCCCGGACCACTGTGTATTCTGTGCTATTTACTTGCTCTCGTTGCAAAGTATTGGGTGCATTGTGCATATCTCCAGGTAGGAGATATTTTTGTGTGAGTATTATATAATAAATACATATTTTTATAAATGCCTTGTGTGGTTCTTTTTCACTTAATCTAAATGTTCCGACCGCGTTCTGGTAAAACAAGCTGCTTTGCACTCCTTATGGACTAAGCCTGAAGGCTGCTCTCCACAGCTACCACTTGGAGAGCTTTCTAAGGTTGTCTAAGACCTCTTAAATCACCATAAGTGTTGTCTGGACTGGTGCAAGGTGCCCACTTACATTAGTGGACATCATACCAGGCCAGCTTCTCACGGGTGCTATTTCGTTCTTTCCAGTTTTTGGCCAAGAGGTGCAGTGACTAGTTTAACTGGTCCTCGTGTATGTCAGTCTCTGAATTGCGCACATAGCATAGTGTCTGCCTGCTTCATAATGTGCGCACATAGCGCCTCATGCCTAGACTGCCTGCCTTTCCATTAAGCGCATGTCTGTCCCTGCACAGAGTGGTCTGTAGGGAGGGGGAGTCACTTGAGAACTACAACAGTCATACTTGGGTTGCTGCAGGGTTGGTCTGTGAGTGCAGTGTCCCTGGTCGGTGGATCGGGGTTCCAGGTGGCGCTGGACAAGCGGCCTGGCTGGACATGGGCCCACGAGGAAGCTTCCTCCGCGCCACTGCCAGCTTGATGGCTGAACTGCACATGCCGCCTCCACTGGGGTAGGTGGGGCGTCGGGAAGGATGAAGCCATGCATCTGGAAGCCCATCTGGATGGGTGGGGAGGCAGGCTCTGGGCTCCCTGAACCCTGTCACAGAAGATCTGAAGCTCTGTGCAAGTGGCAGGAGAGCCCAGCTTCTGGGCCTGGAACAGACCCATGTGGTCCGTAGCCATCCGGCCAGCCTGAGCGCTGAAGTGCAACAGGGCTGCTGCAGGGCGCAAGTGTTTGGGTGTAACAGGAAGGCCCATGACACACAGCACTAGTTTCAGATTGGCCCAGCAACTGTGCCAGGCACAACCAGACTCCCCTTTCGCAATCAGACTAGAGTAGGATCGAAGTCAGCCAATGTTGGATTGTTGGGGCGGGGGTGGTCACCCCGTTCACAATCAATCAGGGAAGTTTTAAGCGTGCTACTCACCCGTGAGGGTCTCAAAGCACTGAGGGGGGGAGGGGGGAAGGAGAGCAGCTCCGGTCAGTCGAAGAGCCAGGTCTTGAGGGTCTTCCTGAAGATACGCCCCTCTGACAGTGACTGCAGGCCATTTACGAAGACCTGGGAGGGTTGAGCGAGTCGCTCTAGTGTTGGCGAAGGGAGAGTTAACCGCCTTTGTGTGGAAGTTACTATAGAGAATCCTCCAATCAGGACTTGTTTTCTGCCTCCATGTCTAGATCTGTTACTGAGCTTTACTTCAACCTTGCAGGCACGCCAACGTGAGCAGCAAGGCCATCGCGCCCACCTGGACCCCCTTGCGCACTACAGTGTCTGCAGAGGAGGCGCTAGCCTTCTCTCTGCGCCTGATGACCGGTAGGTGAAGTGTGGCTTGGATGGACCTTTTGGAGTGCCTTTTCTCTCTCCCCCCCCCCCCCCCTTCAATGCTTTGCAACCCCCCTCCTTAACCTCTCTACTTGGGTTTCCAGATGACTGGACCTCATCTAGGAGCAGCACCACCTTCCAGCTGGGGGACGTCTTCCACCTTGAAGCTTCAGTCGGTGCTGTGAACCACTATCCTCTTAGAATCTTTGTGGACAGTTGTGTGGCCGCCCCAACCACGGACCCAGACTCCCACCTCCAGTATGACATAGTTTCCTCCTATGGGTAAGATGCCGTTTGTCCTGTCTATGCATCTGTGCAGCAGTGGGAAGGGCAGAGAGTAAGGTGACCAGAGGTTCCATCATTCCCTTCTGTTCATGTATATACTTTTTTCTTTTTTTCTCTAGGTGCCTGGTAGATGGGAAGCTCTCCGGCTCGTCTGCTTTTGTATCCCCCCGGGTGCAGCCAGATAAGCTTCGATTTACAGTGGATGCCTTTCGGTTCATTGGGACCACCAACTCCCTGGTAGGATTTTGTTTCTGCTGGTGAAAGAGTTGATCAATACTCTAAGCGTCTGACTTCATTGCAGTATTCGGCCCAAAGCCAGTCTCCATGTGTGACTCGAGTTGTAGGCCGGAGACTGCGTTTTATGTAAAGCGCCTTCAACGCTGAGGTCTTAATCACTCACAGGTTTGAGGAAGTTGCAGGAGTACAAATAATTCAATCCCCAATTGCAAAGTTCAAATGGAGCAGGACTTTGCTGCGTGTAGAAGTAAAACATGAACGTGTTTCAGCTTTGGGGGAGGATAAGCTAGCCTTCTTCAGAATATAACACGTGTGGTAAAGTCTGGATCGCTTCAATATTTCAATGTCACTGCTTAATTTTCCTTGTGGATAAACTCCAAGGCAGGCCAGGGTCTTGCCCCTGAGTCCCTTGAAGCATCAGTGTGTGTTCTCTTGTCCTGGGTTCTGCTAAGTCTTCACTATGGGCCGCTAGTGCTTTAAGTGATGGGGGTCCTGGGTTCCACACCCGCAGGCAGTGACCTGCATCCACTCCTCTTGAAATACCTGACCAGAGCAGTCTGTCCATCACCAGGTCTGAGGGTTGCTCAGCCTCTGGGCCCAGCCAAGGGGCGCTCCTAGGCAGCTCTACAGGTCCGGAGTTGTGTGCCGACAGAACCTGCCACCTTGGCACAGTGACTGCCGGAACGTCAGCTTGGCGCACTCTTGCAGCCGAGTTGTGATTGGTCCCCAGAAGGAGCCTTGTGCCCTCGGAGCCGGCTGGAGCTCTCTAGGGTGGTCTGTGTGTTTGTGTAAAATTTTCCATTCTGATCCAGTAATTGGCCCAAATTTCTTTAAGCTGATCATGCGTCTGATATGACGTCAGGGTGACATTTATCAATTTTTTTATTTATTTTTTTTTTGGCTGCCGAGGACTGGCACGAGCAGAAAACGTGTAGTTTTGGGCGAATATGCCCATTGCAGGAGCGCGAGCAGCTGCTGCTGGTCGTTTTCTGTTGTATTCACCCTGTTGTAGTTTTCAAAAACACGAGGTGGTGGAGTTCAGGCTGGACTGCTCCTACTGAGCAGGGTCAAGACTGATGTGCATATGGCTGGGTCCCAATTGAGGTGGCATGGTGGGCAATGGTGGGTTAGTGGTTACACTTGTTGCAAGCAGCCTCCCCTCGCGTCTGCTGGTGGCTTTGCCTTTCTCCACCATGTGGAGGGTGCATGCGATGGGTGCTACTGCGCCTTGAATAGCTCTTGTGTTCAATTAGCGCTGGGATCTTTCCAAACCTGCACCCCTTAACACCCCAACAGTCCTTTGTAGGTAGACTGGAGGGCCCTGTAGGCCTCCGTTCTCAGGAGGGTTGTGGTCTGTAGCACGTGGGGTCCCGTGTCATTCTAATGTCTGTTCTTCTGCACCCAGATCTTCATCACCTGCAGCCTCAGGGCGGTCCCTGCAGACGGTGCCCCCAGCCCCGCGAGCAAGGCCTGCTCCTACCGAGCTGGCAGTGGGTGAGTGGGCCCGGGAGCAGGAGGGTGGTCGGTGTGGACTGAGGATGGAGGTTTGTTAATCAATTCTAGGGTTCTGAGTGGACTTTGGATGATCTAGGATTGTTGGATGGTCTGTGGTCTAAGTTAACTGCAGGATGATCTGTAGGATTCTGCGTGGACTGTGGAAAGATGTGGCCTCTCCGATGGTGGGCTGTATGAGATGTGTGGCCTGCAGGGTGGTCTGTATGGTTGTCTGTGGGCTGTGTGATTGGTCGCTGGCTGTGGGCTGTGTGATTGGTCGCTGGCTGTGGGCTGTGTGATTGGTCGCTGGCTGTGGGCTGTGGGATTGGTCGCTGGCTGTGGGATTGGTCGCTGGCTGTGGGATTGGTTGCCGGCTGGTGGCTGTGGGATTGGTTGCCGGCTGGTGGCTGTGGGATTGGTTGCCGGCTGGTGTCTGTGTAGACTGATAGACCTCTGGTCCTTTCATCTCTTCCCTTGCAGCTGGTCTCCCGTGGAGGGCCCCCCTTCCGTCTGCAGCTGCTGTGACTCTGGCAGCTGCGCCTCATCTGGCGGGTCCAGGGCCTTGCACCACTTGCCCGCGTCTCGGAGGCACGGGAAGAGAGGTCAGTAGCAGACACCACCTGTGATTTTCTGCATGGAGGGAGGGACTGTGATGCAGTGTGGGTTTCTCCAAAGCGGTTTGTTGCTTTTGAGTTGTAGAGTTGTAGAGGGGTGAGAGGTGGAGCAGGAGAGCCCACTTGAAGGTAAATGCCAGTTCTTAGATGGTCCGTGTTAGATGTGGTTCTCAGAACTGACCTTAAGGCAGGGCCACTGGAATTATGTGGCGGGTCGAGTAAACTATGCAGCAAAAAAGGCAAATTATGCGGCACATTTTGTAATAACTCATTTCATCATTTTGAAACTTGGTAACACTCTGGGCATTGACTGCACCACATTAGTACCAATTAATACCAAAATACAGCAATAAGCAACAGAGGTGGTCAGTCCTGCTTTGCAAAGGGCCTTCCACTGCGCAGCAACATTTGTTGATGTATTTTTAGTAACTTTTGATCTGTTTGAGCTAGAAACGGGTTTTTTTTGTTAAAATCTGGACTAAGAGTAGGCCAAAAAAAATTGGCACGGGTGCAGAATCGCATTAATTATTCCGGTGGCCCTGCCTAAGGATGGTGCAGATGGTGTACTTTTAGCTGGGTAGCCACTCTTGTAAGAAGGAAAACTAAATGACCATGTTATCTGTCTGCAGGGGAGCCGACCTTCAAGTCCCGAGCTCTCGCCGTTGGACCCCTCGTCGTATTGAGTGAGAATGATGCCGCGGGGGCAGATGTGCCACCACTGGATATCCTTGGCCTGTCGGCTGGAGAGCCCAGGAGCATGCAGGGACTGCAGCCTGAGCTCCTGGCACCTGCGATGGCGCAGGAGGGCGAGCACCATCACACAGAGGAGAGCGCCACAGACTTTGACATGGAGAGGGATGGGTCTCCTGAGGTTGCGGACTGGGATGCTGGCCGTGAAGAGCCGCTATCTGTGGACCAGAGGTTAAAGGGGGACATTAAGCTCCTAGAAACGGGACTAGGGGAAGAGGAGCAGGTGAGCCGTCCAATGGAGCGGGATGTGCAGGATTCCCTGGTGCTGGACTTTCAGGCAGAGTATCTTGAATCCAGGCTGCAAGAGAATTCACAGGAGCGCGTCACTGGCCCTGAAACTAAATCAAGAGGTGCCCAGCTTAGTCCTACCCATCTTGAACAAGTTGAGGAGTTTGGGGTTCATAAAAACTGGTTGAAGGACAGTCCTGATGTGCCACAGGAGCACAGTGCCCAACCTGGATCTCTGCTAGTGCTAGACCAGCCTGAAGCAGACCCAGAAGGCCGTCCTCCAGTGCACATTGCCCAGCTAGGACCTCTGCAGGTGCTGGGCCTACCTGAAACCGAGCCTGAGGTGCACATTGCCCAGCTAGGGCCCCTGCAGCTGCTGGACCTACCCGAAACGGAGCCTGAGGTGCACATTGCCCAGCTAGGACCCCTGGAGGTGCTGGACCTACCCGAAACCGAGCCTGAGGTGCACATTGCCCAGCTAGGACCACTGAAGGTGCTGGACCTACCTGAAACCCAGCCCCAGGTGCACATTTCCCAGCTAGGACCACTGAAGGTGCTGGACCTACCTGAAACCCAGCCCCAGGTGCACATTGCCCAGCTAGGACCACTGAAGGTGCTGGACCTACCTGAAACACAGCCCCAGGTGCACATTTCCCAGCTAGGACCACTGAAGGTGCTGGACCTACCTGAAACACAGCCCCAGGTGCACATTTCCCAGCTAGGACCACTGAAGGTCCTAGATGAAACTGGTCCTGAGGTAGACATTACTCAACTGGGATCACTGGAAGTGCTGGACAGTTCTGAAACCCACCCCAAAGGGAACAATCCCATGCCGCCAGTGCAAGCTACCCAGCTTGGATCCCTAGAAGTCATGGAAGATCACATCACTCTGGGTGAAAAGCTCTCGGGCGTCGCTGAATCTCACCCAGATGCAGAGGGGCTCTGCAGTGTGCATGTACTGCAGACTGTCCATTCTGGGCCTATCGCTGTAGTGAACAAGGAGTATCTCCCAGAAAGTGAGGTGTTGATGAGTTTGCGGAAGGTTGGCCATGTTGTAGACGGGGCAAAGCCTCGCCCAGGGCTCGAGGATCCGAGGAAGATTCTGCAGGTTGTGAATGTTGGTCCCATCATTCTTCAGGACTCCTCATTGGGTAGCGATAATGACACTGCAGTGCTTACTGGGCCAGACTCTGAGGCCTTGTGGGAAGCATCTGGTAGCCCTATGGTTGACGCACCTCATGTGGAAGCTGCAGTGATGCGGATAGAGTCTCCAGCGATGGTGCTGGGTGAGGGATCTGCCTCTGGACCAATGCCTCAAGCAAACCATTTCAAATCATTGGATGAACCCATGGGAACCCCACTGCAGCAGAACATCCAACGCCAGCCCCTGTTACTGGAGGGGACTCCGCGTCTGGCTGGTGATGGGAGAGCGCCCCCTGAACTTGAAGGGATGCGGGTGAAAGCGGAAGCTCCTGAGAGGCTGGTGGAAGTGATGCTGCTGACTGTAGGTGCGGTGGTTCTGGCCTGCATGGTGGCCCTGGGAGGGTTCTTGGTGCACCGGAAGAGAAGACTTTCCCTTGTGTGAACAGCACGTGCCGTAACAATAAATGTTTGTACACTATGATTGTCTTATCTTGTACTTCTGCTTTGGTGGGCGGGAGGAATGGGCTTTGGTGGGCGGGAGGAATGGGCTTTGGTGGGCGGGAGGAATGGGCTTTGGTGGGCGGGAGGAATGGGCTTTGGTGGGCGGGAGGAATGGGCTTTAGTGGGCAGGAGGAATGGGCTTTGGTGGGCGGGAGGAATGGGCTTTGGTGGGCGGGAGGAATGGGCTTTAGTGGGCAGGAGGAATGCTACTTAAGGTACAGATTTTCCTAATAGACAATTGAAGTGGTCTGTACTTTGCTCATTCTGGGCACGTTGTCGACTCTCCTTTCTCTCATTTTTTCGCCCCCACTTTAAGCGGGGGGGGGGGTGGCATGCAGTGAATTTGGAAGTAATGTGGAGGAATATCTGCAGCATTAAATGCATCCCCACCCCCCCAAGCTTTACAACACTTAAGGGCTTTAATTGGAAACTTTTGTATCTTAAACCTCATTACTATGAAAATAGTTTCTGCATCATTGCTTCTAGGTGACTTTGATGCTTAAGAGACCAAACCGATGGTAATGCCGGGTCTGGTGGCTCAGTGGACTAATGCGTCCAATGTAGGGTCCAGTGTTTGACCTCACGGTCACAAGTTCAATTCTGGCACATCTACTCCACCTTTCATTCTGCTGAGGTGGATAAAATGAGTGCCATTGATTTGGGGAACAAACATCTGAGTACAAATACACGTTGCAGCTCTACCACAAACAACCACCTGTGGACGGACCACTGGCACGCATGCCAGCCTGCCCACTAGGTGAATACTGGGAAACTGAAAACCGCCCCATCGCAACTTTTTGTTTCAGCCTTACACTGGCTGGTTGTAACCCCTCTAAATAGGGCAGTGAAAAGGGGTTGGATCACTTCTCTCCCTAGCCAGTGGGAGTTAAATGAGGGTGCCCGCGGCGCACGCAGTGTGCCCGTTCAAAAGGGCAGCCACCTTAGTGCCACATTAGGCAAGTCACCACACTTTAGTCCCCCCCCCCTAGTCTGGCACAGATGCCAGGTCACTTCCAGTGCACAGAGGGTTGGGGGCGAGGTACTTGTACCTGCCCCCGCCCATTGGCCTTCCTCTTTGTTCCTCCTGGTCACGCTGGGCCCAGCGCAGGTCCTGACACTCCTGGGCATTGAGCTAGACACGGTGGAGGGTGTGTCCAGACTACCAGTGGGCAAGGTGCAGGCCCCGATCCAGGACATCCAGACAATGCTGGCGAAGGACAGATTCCTTGGGCGCCATTCAGAGCCTCCTGGGTAAACACAAGTTTGCGGCAAGGGTAATCCCAGCGGGTAGGGTTTTTGCCAGAAGGCTGGCCAGGGCCACGGCTAACATCAGAAACACCACCTAGTCAGACTTTTCAATGGATTGAAACAGGACCTCAGAATTATTGGCTGATTTCAATGGCACTCTGATATGGAGAGCCCCCTGGGTGGGCAGCCCCAAATTGTGCCTGTTTACAGATGCACCAGGCAGGGAAGGCTTTGGCACAATAATGGGGAGGGAGTGGTGTGCAGAGAAATGGCCTAACGCTTGGTGCAAAAGTAAGATTACAGCCAATGACAGTCTTGGAACTTTTCCCTATAGTGGCAGCCCTCCACCTATGGCCAGAGGCTTTGGCGTCTAAAAGGGTTTTGTTTTGGTCTCCTAACGTGGTGGTGCAGGCCATAAATGCGCAATCTGCAAAGTGTCCACTGGCCCATTGAGGGCTTTCCTGCATAACAATGTGGAGTTTCGGGTTCGGCACATTCTAGGGGTCAAGAACTTGGCAGCTGACACTCTCTTTTCCAGTGGCTCTGTTTCTGGGAGGCTTGGCCGTGAGCGGAGAGGACTCCTTTCCCTGCACACCTCTTGCACCTACTTAAGTGGAACAGTGTTTAATGGAACTGGGCGAACTGTCCCTTGCGCTGGGGACCAGGAGGCGGTACAAGTCCTGTGTCTCCACACTCTGCATGTGTCGGGCATGGGGCAGGGCTACTGCAACACAGGAGCACAAAGTGAAACACTTTGTCCTGTGGGCCAAGGATCATGACAAGAGCCACTTAGCTGCAGTGAGCCACCATGCCAAAGTGAGGGGGCAACAGGACCCTGCCAGGGCGTTACCCTCAAGGGTGGTGCTTAAGGGATGGGCTAGAGGGGAGACATGGGTACCAGACTCCAGGTCGCCGATTGAATTTCACACACTACAGGGTCTGATGGACGAAGTGCACAGGACTACATATGAGGCCAGCCTTTTCTATGCTGCATTCAGCTTGGCATTTTGTGGGGCCTTCAAAGTCATCGAGTTGGTAGCCAGATCTAAGAGGAATGGGTCAGGGGATTCTGTATGCAGACAGGACATTCAGTTGCTAGGAGACTCCCTAAGAATATCTGTGGGAAGATCCAAAACTGACTGGGCGGGAAAAGGTAATAGTGCTACAAACTCTGGGTGACAGGAGGTACTGCCCTGTGGGACTGGTCTCTGACTATTTAGCCCTCTGCCCCAATACAGGGGGCTACCAGTTAATACATGTGGATCTCCTGCCCCTCACCAAACTTGAAGTTGAGCAGGTTATTAGGTCTTACCTTGAGTTGTCGGGAAACTCTGGGCCGTGAAAGCGTTTTTCCAATCAATCCTTTTGGATTGGGGCAACCACTTTTAACCTTTTAGGTTGGCCTGCCTCCTGACCGCATCAAGAAAGTGGGGCGGTGGGATTCCAGTGCTATATTTGCCCAGGAAGGCTCAAAAGGGGGGCGAACAGTGAAAACTAGTGTGGTTTGTAGAAGTGTGTTATCCGATTGCAGTATTTATTGTTTACCTACATTGTGGTTTTGTAGTGGTAAATTGTGTATACTTGGGATTCACAATAGTGTATTGGTATGAAAAAATTAAATGATGTGTGCAAATTTGCTTTTCTATATTTTGCCAGGGTTCAAGGTGTGGGTGATTGGCCACTCATGCATCGCCTGGGTGGCGCAATGGGCCGAGACCAGGACCTGGAGGCATGGGTTCATCTGCACACAAATAGCCTGGTTGGGGTTCCCTGGCATGCAATGGTGCAGCTTGCTCAAGCTGTAGCAGAGACTAGCTGGGGGTCATTCACCTTGGTGGCAATGTCCTTGCGTCTATGGGGCGAGTGGCACTAATGCAGGCAATGTAAGCCACAATGGGCAAAATTAGCAATTACATTGGGCAATATGAATTATAGGGGTCGGAGATCACACCGTGGAGGGTCTGGCATGGGGCCAGGTCAGGGGAGGCCATGTAACATTCCTGTAGAAGGGTAAACAGCGCCATGCGCTAGTTCACAGAGCAGAGGGGTTTTGGCTTCATTAGACATGCACTGATACATGCCAACACAAAGGTTTTTTTTTTTGGAGGACAGGGTTCGCCTGTTTAGGGTGGGCATGGACTTGTTTTTGTTGGACCTGGGCGAAGCTCTGTAAACAGCGGGTTGTAAGTGAAGAAAGTTGCCGGGGGGGTGGGCCAAACAACGGACGAAGATGTGATGGCTGCCAGAGCATTGGTGCAGTTACAGGGCAATCGAGAGGCTGAATGGTACATAGGGGTACCCTCTTCAGGAGCACAATAGGGGTGCCCTATGCCGAACCCCAGGAGTCTTTACAGCAGGACCCTGAATGAAAACGTTGGCCCCCCCTGCTAGTCCTTCGGGTGGTTGTAAGCCTGAGCAACTGGGGGCTTGCCTTGCAATGCTCAACCCCTAAAAAGGTGTGCGTAAAGTGATGGGCTGCTGTCAATGGTATTAAGGGGGATAATCCCCACATGTGGTACAACTGATTGGGTTGGCCACGGTGCAGTTTGGCTCATCAGGAGGGCAGCTTAGGTCAGTCACTGCTGCCTGCCCTTGGATTGCCTCTAAGTTTACCCACCCCCACTTCTCTCCTCCCTGGAACCCCCTTACGTCTCCCACAGATTCCATACAACTTCACCACAACACATCTCCTTTTCTATCCAGAAAGAATAACACCACAATAAAATGGTACCTACTACACTAATACATTAGGCAGACCAATATTTTGCAGAGCCCTCCTAATGCAAGGAAAAATGAATTACACTTCATATTGCTGTGGGTGTAATCTCATACCTGCTGGGGGGGGTGTCCCTGTTCCTTTTCGTAGAATCCTCTTCTACAGCATCAATGTTTGTGCCAGAATGGTGCCCAGAAGACTACGAAGGCCTAACTAAACCAACCTTTGATCTAACATTCATGTCACCACTAGAATTTGATCTAGCAGTTTCTGAAGTAGAAGGAAAAGGAGTTGGAACTGGAACCACCTCCCTCCCAAACAAGTGTCAACAGAATTCTGAATTACCCCCCCGAGAGTATTAATCGTTCACCTTTACAGACTTCCCTGGTCTTTTAATGCACGCCAATCATCAACTTTTATATCAACAGGTTTTTACATTATGCTTCGCATCACAATATAACTTGCGTTTGTGTTCTTTCCGCACTATGAACACCTTCCACAGACCATTGCTCAACCCTAGTTTGATCAAAACCCAATCTGGATTGTGTTTTGATGTAGGATTCCTTCCTCTTGTGACATCCCGGTAGCCTCGATTTTGGAGACGCAACTACACATTTCCAAGGTCTGTGATCGAATCTTGATTGCAGCCTGAATAGACCTTTTAATCACTCGGTTAAATCTTTCCACCGTTCCGTTGCCTCTAGTATCGTACAAAGAAGTATTTCTATACCCAATCTTTCAAAGTATGATTTACCCTTACCTGATACAAAATTCCACATTCACTCCTGTGCTAAAAATAAAGTTCAGACCAAAAAGTATGATCAAGGAATTCTAAAATGGAATCTGTCTGCTTTATCAACTACCTTTTCAACTGACTAGCAAGAGAACAAATCCGTTCATACTAAAACATCTCTGAAGAACAAACTGGACCCATGATAGTGACTCACAAGGAACTTTAGGAATCATGCCGTCGGACATAGGAGGCCTCAAGGTGTGCAAGGACTTAATCTATCACTAAACAGCTTTCACAACCACATGTAAATCTCAACAGCTGAAGCCACACCAGCTTCTTAACTGTAGACTTTATTTTAATAATACCAAATCACCTTTATATCAACCTTGTGTAAACTACAAGGAGGAACCTGTATCATCTCAAAGAACCACTTAGTTCTCCATAGTTAACGCTGAGCTCCCCTCCCAAAAAGTCTAATAAATTCTAACAAAGCCTTATTAGCCCAACCGTGCTGAGGAAACCTTATAACAGATTGTGGCACGCTGGCACTGCCACCCCACCTCTTTTATATAGTGGGAGATCGTGAACAGGAGTCCCCTGTAGTTGGTTCCACACCTCCTCTACAGCTAAAGATTGCCTGCATGACTCACAAAGCCCTACATTTCAAGACTCCCCATTTATCTGGCTTAAAAGTTAGAATTATCAGGGGGTTGTAGAGCGTCACGAAGTGCAAGTTCACTGCTTCTGAAACCACAAAAAGAGAACGAGTCTCAGAGCTTTCTCAGGCATTGCCCTGTAGATTTGGAACTCTTAAACCTAAAGTCCATCCAATCTCATCCACCGCTTCTTTCAAAAAGAAAGTGAAAAAAATCCTAATGAACAAGTTTCTGCCCTAAAAGGCATTGGCTCTACTGCTTACTTACCTGCCCTCTATTCTGATGCCCTTATTGACTACTACATTGTTGTACACCTGGGAATCCCGGCGTTGGCATGCTATGCATATATATGTAACAAATGTTCTTTTCCTGCTACAGTATACTAACTACCCTAAATGTGAAGTGCTCTGATACCCGCTTGGGTCATGTTCGTGCTATACAAACCTTTATAAGTAAAATAAATGAACAGGCGTTCTAGCTGGGAAACCAGCTTCTGCTTCCTAGGTGTATATGCCATTTTGTAAATGAAATTTTACATCCTCAAAGAAATGCGTGCCAACCTTGCAGAAGTGATAGATCTACTGCCTGTCAAAGTTTAGACAAGTGGTTTATGGTTGCAATGGATGGTGAAAGGTTTGCCCCCCCCCATGGACTATCTGAAGTGATAAAGTGCAGGTTAATGCTTTGTGTTCAATAATGGGGTATTTCACTTGCGTAGGAGCTCACTGTCTAGAAACCTATGCAAGGAGATGTTCCATACCATCCATTTGAGTTAAAATGGCACCGAAGTCTTTGCTTCTGGCATCTGTAGTCTCAATACTAGGATCAAAACTTGCTAATATCGAAGCAGAGGCAATTGCTTTCTTTATGTAACAAAAAAAATCTGATATTGAGCTGGCCACTCAAATACGTTCCTGTATTTTTTTTTTTGAGTAGCTGTCTGATATGGTAAGTCTCGTCGGTAAAATTAGAAACCTACTTTGCATATAATTCTGCCACACCTAAAAAAGAGAGCACGTTTTTACTTCATGGTGTAGATTCACCCTCAATTACAGACCGGAAGGTGAGTTTAGGCTTAATACCCTTCTCATCAATGATGTGCTCCTAACATGCAACTCTCTTCTCAGCAAACTTGCACTTTCAGAATTCGATGGTGAGCCCTTTCTGTTATAAAACATTAACACTTTCCAGCCTGGCATGTTTCTTTCTATGTTTTCCACAAGTCAAGATATTGACCGGGGGGGTAGCAGCGGCAGGGGGTAGCGGCAGGCATGTCATTTTCCTTGCAAAACAAGTTGAACATGAGATTCTGAAATACAGCTGCTGCCAACCCCAATGGCATCTGCAGAAACTGAAAACAACCAAAAAGCGAAATCAAAAATATTTAAAGCCATAGATTCTGGCGAAGAAGGAATTTGGTGGTATGGTGAAGACAAGTCAGCATTTCACTGGTTTTCACAGAAGTGGAAACTTTTCTACAACAATGTTGTTCTTCAAATGGTGCAAATCAACGCATAATCTGATTTTGCTATTGATACGCCTTGCCACGACTAATCGCTAAATTCAATGGGACGCTTCAAAGTTTAAATCTTTTTGATACTAATTTCTCCAACTCTTTTGAAACTTAATTGCGAATCATTCCAGGGGCATTACTTACTTCATGAATCTTAAGAGTGGCGTTCTTCATCAGCATTATATAATGCTCAAACCCCAGCCCCTTGCCTGATGTTGAACTGAAAACCCGTGAAGTGCTGCTAAATTATTTTTGCCCACATTTCCAAACCCTCGTCAACAACTAAAACTTGCTCCGTGCTTTTGGAGTCTTAAACTATATGCAGGTCTTTCGTCAAACTGCGCTAATATTAGTGGTCCATTCTTTGCAACATATATACTTTCCCACGAGCGGGTCTCTTCTTGAACTTAAAGAAGAAGCATATATCTTTTCTCTTCCATATCCTTTAGAATGTATAATTGATTCTATCAATCATTCTCCTGCCTTTTTAATGAACAAATCCCCACGTTTGTGATGGTGTAAGGAGACACAGTCCGCATATATTTTCAACTGTACACATGACCAAATATGTATTCAACTCCTCGTTTTCAGATATATTATTATACACATTAACTCTTCTTCCTGCACCCTTTAGCAAAATGCCCAATTATGCCACAATTGCTGCACTTTTGTTTGCTAGTTGGACAACTTTTGCTATACGCTAAATGCTCTGTATTACCACAACAGTAACATTTACCTTGTCCTTGCCTTATCTTTTGAATTTATATATGGATGACTTCTGATTCAAATTATTTTTCGTATCTACACATCTACTAGAAATTTCAGCCTTGGAAACAATTGGTAGAACTTCCTCCAAAGAGGAATCGCCATTAACCCCCAACCTTTCCTGGGTTACGAGCATGCAGAACCACTTGGTCTCTGATCGAATCCTCATGCAATACACCCAGCTTGCAATCCAAGGCCAATTTCTTTAACTCTGACACACATTCATCTACCAGCTCCTATTTGCCTTGTTTCCTCTGAAAAAACACATAACTGTGTAAGAAGCTGGCCTGGTATATGATGTCCACTTATGTAAGTGGGCACCTTGCAATAGTCCAGACAACCCTTATGGTGATTTAAGAGGTCTGAGATAACCTTAGAAAGCTCTCCAAGTGGTAGCTGTGGAGAGCAGCCTTCAGGCTTTGTCCAGAAGGAGTGTAAAGCCGCTTGTTTTACCAGAATGCAATCTTATAGTATCGATTAAGTGAAAAAGAACCACACAAGGTATTTATAAAAATATGTATTTATTATATAATACTCTCTAGTATGTTCAAATATCTCCTACATGGAGATAAACACAATACTATAGCACGGAATACACAGAGGTCCCCAGGGGGGGACCAAAACATATATTAAGAAAGTGGTATAGCAACCAAGACTCGAATCAGGACGATGTTGAGAGGACATAGAAGTGCTAGGAACCCACAGAACCACCCAAGGTAAGTAGATCGGGACCCCATGGAGAGTGTTGACAGTGTGGGAACATGACTGCGTGCTCCGTACAAGTTACGTGTAAGTCGCGGGTTGGTTTTTAAAGATTAATGACCCTTCCCAGTGGACCCTGAAGAAACCCTGTGGAAGACCGAAGGTTGGACAGCCACCCCACCCGTGGATAGCCTAGTACCCACGTTACCTACACAAGGGAAGCCGGGTGCATACGTGTGAAGTGGGGTCAGAAAGCGCCGTCAAACCCAATGGAGGACTTCAGGAAAGTGGCGCTATTGCAGAAGGAGAAAGTTCTGAAGGTGGATTCTAGATGAGAAGTACCTGCAAGCAGAAGGGACCGAGTCGATGTCACTCAGGAGTGACCAGGAGACTTAGAAGACGAATGTCCTCTGATGTCGGGTGTTGCAGGTGAGAGGACGATACCCTTGACTCTGCAGCTGTGAGGACCAGATGATGCTGAGGAGGACCAGGAGCCATGCACGAGCTGTCCCACGTCTGATGTCAAGTGCTATGGGGTCGGTGTCCGACGGGAGCACCAACAAGCCTTGGCAAAGGCAACCAGAGCAGGAATTGAGGGAGCAACGTTGGGACCAGCAAGGTCCAGGGGACTTACCACAAGCGGGGGAGTCAGGGCAGGCCCTGAGCAATCAGGGGAACCCAAGAGAAACAAAGGTGACCCGGAGGCGCTGGAGTCGCAAGAGGACCTCGAGCAGCTCACCAAAAGATGCAGGCCACGGTGCACACGATGCGGTGTGGCTGAAGATTCTGGTCACTGGAGGTGCTTGAGGTTGGGGCTACTTGGAGCCCGAAGTTCTCGTTGGAAGGAAGTCAACAAGCCTTTGCAACTGCAAGTTGATGCAGTGCACAGGGGTTCAGTTATTACAGCCCCCACGAGGGATACTGGCCTCAAACTTGGTAAGAGGGCAGACCTCGGGAGCTTTGGAAAATCACCACATGTGTTGCAAAACCTTTCGGAGTCCGGAGGAGCTCAGGATCAGAAGACCGGTTGACTTAGTTGCAGTGCCTGTAAATGCAGGCGAGTGACTCCGTTACTCCATGGGAGATTCCTTCAGGTGTCTTTGATGCTTCACAGGCCTTGGAAGGTTCCTGTATGATGCACAGGTGCAGACGATGCAGCAGACTGGAAGGGAGACTAAGTCAGGGCCAAACGAAGTCCAGCAAAGTCCAGAGTGCCCAGACGGTAGAAGTAGTGTCTAATCTGAATCTTGTCCCATGACGAATCTAGGGACCCACCCACAGGTAAGCCCTTAAGTACCCCAAGGAAAGGGTTGGGATGATTCAGGGGACCCTCCCAGGGGAGGGTCTGGATAGGGGGAGCTTACTCCCATGTCCTTTGTCCAGTTTTGCGCCAGAGCGGGAGCCAACGGCTCCCAGGACTGGTTTGAACTGGTCTATGCACTGGGACACCAAATGTGCCCCTCATGCAGGCTTAGTGGCGCTGGCAAGCGCACCCTCCTGGACCCAATACACTAAATCCTGTCTGGGAGGTGGTCACACCTCCCTGTGACAGGATGCCTATTGTTCTACCTTCCCCTGCTCGAACTTGGCTCCGCAGCAGGAGGGCAGAAATGTGTCTCTGGTCGGCAGCAACCATTTTGTGCTGTCCGGGTCTAGAAGGTTGGCACCGGGAACACTGGGAGCCTAACGGAGGGCTCTTCCACTGCTTGGCATCATATCTCCCACACAGTTTACGGTGTGGTGGATATGATTACAACATGTTTGATACCAAACATGATGGGATTCGTTGCAGCCAGTATCGAGATGGTCATCGCGTAATTATGCGGTGCCCCTCTATATGGTATATGGCTGCTTCACTGACAACCTGGGAGAATGGACTCTGTAGGCTTTAGGGGTGTCTTGCTCCTGCAGGGGTGCCCTCTCACTTAGAACCAAGCACCCTGCCTTCAGGATTGCAAAGACCTGCTAGAGGGGTGACTTATACGCTTTAAGTGCAGTGACCCAAGATATAGGAAACCTATATCTTTAGTAAGTGGTGCAAGCATCAACTTACACAGGCTGCAATGGCAGGCCTGCAATTCCATTTTGAATGGTCTCTTATGGGTGGCATAATACATGCTTCAGCTCATGGGAGACCTCTGGGGGTACCTATGCCCTGGGTACCATATACTAGGGACTTATAAGGGTACCCCAGTATCCAATCAGGGGTGTACCTAAGTATTGAACACAACAATTTAAGGGAGAAAGCAGATAGACTGGGGTCCTGATTAGCAGGATCCCAGTCAGACTAGTCTAAAACAGCTTAGCACCAGGCAAAAAGTGGGGGTAACCACGCAGAAGGATCCTACCTTCCTACAAACTGGTTATCCCAAAAACACTCTTTTTGTGAAAAATAGTTATCACAATCGCACACTACTGCATTAAAAATGTTAGTCTCACCTGTAACTACTGCTTTAGTCATTTGAGTACCAAAGGAGTGCAGTAGACTTTTCTTCATCTGTTCTGGAGACATTTTGCTCTTTTCATCCACAGATGCTATCTAGTTAAAAAAGTGTGCCTTCCATACCACCCATTTCAAGGAAGTTTCAGAACGAGATGGCGAAAATTCCTGCGGTGGACTACTAGTAAAACTCTCACTGCTCATTTTAACCCAATGGAACTGTTCAGAGTCCACTCATCACCAGGATTTGAACTAGTCCAATATCCACACTTCACCACAAGTAAAATGACTGGCAAAAATTAACCAGACTCCAATTGAAATGTCATTTATAGAGAAGTGCTGGATGATAATTGTTACTGTAATGTCTCACCATGAAGCTATTCTGCTGTAACTGCATAAGCCAGTGGTTCCCAATCTGTGCACCACGGCACCCCAGTGCGCCATCAAAACTTGTCAGGGGCGCTGCGAAAAGATGTGCACCAAGCACACAGTTTGGAAACCACTAACTAACAGACAATCAGGGTAATACCGGGGGTGCAGATCAGGATGCTGCAGACAGGGATTTGTAATCGGTGGAGGTTTATTCTTGCAGTTCAGAAGCTGGAGTTCCAGAGGCCGGAAAAGTGCAAGCGCTGCAGCACCTTAATTAGCAGTTCAGGCAGAGCCTTTCTGGGGAGGAGGACGGGGCCTGGGTGGGACACACAAGGTTTGCAGGCATGTAGATGGGGCTGCCGGGCTTTTGGTCAGTGAGCCTGGAATGAGACTCGGAGGTGTACTTTAAGAAGGAGGAAATAAAATGTTCTTTGCGCTAAAAGTGAACATTTGCAGACAGCCTGCTTTTACACACAACGGGCCCCTTGAAAAATAATAATTCAGAGCGCCTGGAAGCCATCTCTAGTGCAGCACTGCATGCAACAGCAGGCAGGTGAAAACTCATGGCCACTAGCAGTGATATTCAATTTACAAATATTATAGAAAAATCTCAGTTGGTTAATGATCCTGCTGTTAAGCGCTGTGCTAAGCCTGTGGGTCATAGCCATTTTGGAAATACTTACCCTGGATTATAATGCTAATGGTGTGCATTTGCTTCCCTAATTTATGGTATGAGCGCAATGCTTGTCTATGTCTGCTGCTATTGTCATTAACATGACATTTGCTATTTGTTTTTTCCATGTCCTCCTTGCACGGACCAAGTAGTGTGTGCTGCCCTCTGGCTACAGGCCCCAGCACCCCGCTCTTTGATCTCCATTTCCTCACATGCCTCTGACTATTGTACTTTGCTTTCATAATTTTCTATTTTGCAAATTTTAAACACAGTGGGGCTGAGCAAGGACAGTGATTGCCTTTCAATCTTCCATCAAGTCTTGTGCACTCAGACACATCCAGCACCTCCCGCCCCATGTGCGCCACAGATTGTTTTGAACTAAACCTCTCGTTAGAGTTTGCAAAGTGTCACCCCAATAGTCCATGGACATTTTTTTCTTATATATGTCACTGCTTTGAATGTCCTGTTTGAACAAGCCAGGTTTTATGTGCGTCCCGGACTAGACTAACGCAAAACAAATGGGCTGCAGAAGCATCGTAAATTGAAATGTACATTCATTAATAGAGTGCAGTTTACTTATTGAATCATAATATAGGTTCCAGCATTGAAATCAGCCTCTCCAATCCTGCATCTGTTGGTCCTGGGTTGGCCTTGATGCAGGCAGCACTGTGTTGACCTGAATATAGAAGTCGATCTTCGACTCTCCGAAGCTTCCTGCTCTGTAAACTCAGTGGAAATGATGTAACAATGCTTATTGTGCAGTGTAGTAAACAGGGCTTGGTGGGACACTGATAGCAGGACAGTAGTGCCGCAATAATCAGAACAGTACAACTTTAAGTATTAAGGCAGCAGGGAGAAGCCTGCACCAGATTCCAGGGCTGCATGTGCACACCATAATGCTGCCAATGCAAATTCCAGATCTGCCAGTCCATATCACAGGGCTTCCAGTGCACATTTCTGGGCTGGCAGTGCCAATCATAGAGCTGTCGGAGCCAATGCATGCCAAAGAGCCCCCAGAGCACATTCCAGGTCTTCCAGTGCATCCAAGAAATTTAAGGGCTGCTTTGCCCTGTCCCCTCGCATGAGCCGAGTGCCCCTGGTTTGGTAAAGTGCAGCCATGTGTCCCTTCATTCTACACATATCCATTGTGCTTCACTGCCACAAATTATGAAACCCATAATAGCTGCAATCTTACACCTAGCAACCTCGTAAAAGGTGCAGATGAGAATTATTTATTTTGTCCACCGCCCATCCCTCCATTTGGTTTCCAGGAGTGAGCCCCACACCTAAAATTATAATACCTTCATCAACTTCATCCCAATTATTTTCAGGGAGAAAAATGGACGACTCCTGAGGCTGGGTATACATCCCCCCACCTGTCAAAAAGAAGGAACATAATAGGGAGCCGTGGCCAGTGGCCAATAGGTCAAGGGAGCCGCAGGTTGAAAAAGTTTGGGAACCACTGGCATAAGTAATAGCAATTTTCGTAAACGTTGTGAATCTCAAACGAGTGCAGAAACTCCTTCCAAGATGGCTGTCCTGAGAATGTTGTAGCGCGTGTCTTAGCGTGAAGATGTCTGCATTCTACATCTAATATGTAAGTGTGAAGGACAACAAATGCCAAGTATCCACCTAAGATGACCACTGCATGAGTCGTAGTGTGCATGATGTCCGCTCCCAGAAGTCCACAGTAGAGCGTGTTTCAGAGTGAGGCGCTTTGTGATCTAGTGCAACGTCCCTGTAGAGTATAATGAAATCAAATTGGAAGGTAAACACTGTTCAATGGTGTCTCTTAACTCCACAAAAGTGTAACTAATTCACAATGAAAGTCTAAAACCCGCTTATCTCAGTCATGATCCCCATATTCTGGCATGTCAAGCAGTACAAATCCTGAGGGCTGAACAATTTGCACCTGAGGGTAACTCTTCGGGTAGTAAAGCTTGTCATCATGGTGTGTATAGGAAAACAGAAACATTTTGCAAGTTAGAATAGTTATTAATCCTGAAGAGCCTCGGTTATAGCTGCACATCCTGCTAGCTCATCTGTCTTCCTCTGTTCCTTCCTATCTTTCTTCCTTGGAATCCCCTTGCATCTCCCCTAGAGTCCATTCCATACAACTTCACCAGAACACCTGGACAAACCGATGTCTGACACAAGCTGCAAGAGAAGAGCAATGGTTCCCATTGGTTGATATAGAGCTGCCTTAGGAGGAAATGCGCAGGGCCTCCTCCAGAAGACAGAGGCCACATTTGAATTTGTGTGTTCAGTTGGCTGGAACCAACTGCCACTGCGACAGAATGTAAACCAGCCCTTTTGGTGTACTCAGAGTTTATCTTTTTGACCCGGAAGAGCTCACTATGCCTGTGCAGAGACACTGACACCAGAGGCAGGACATTTCCATATGTTACTGGAAGAGGAGGTGTTTGGCTGGAGAAATCCTTTGCATGGCAAACATATGCCCCTGTCCTGAATGCCAAACTGTACTGATGTCTGGATCTCTAATGTTGATTTTTGTTGTTGCAGGCTAACGCGGATCATGTGTGTGCGCCATGCGGTAGGCCTGTCTTGCAGATTGCGGTCTTGTTGGGCCAGGAGGGGTGCCCAAAGCGCTACCCCGTAGTGTTGGAAGGCTACTACCGTCACCAGGAGTTGAGCAGCGTGAGCGCGGTGGTGGCAGCATACCGTGGAGTGATCAGTAGGAGTGAGCAGGCGTTCAAGATCTCTGCAATTGCTGTGGCATCTGGAGCAGTCGCCAGAGTTCAGCATGTGCTGTCCGGCATATATATATATATATATATATATATATATGGAATAAACTTCCAGCTTCACCTCCTTGTTGTCTACCATTTTCATTGATTGTAACACGAATTGGCAATGAGTTGGGGAACCTCGACCCAAGTCGGACCCGGACAGCGCTTTGTACGGTGCTTTCAAGGTTTATTGAGCATGAAATAAGCAGTTGCTGCTCAAGTTATAAGACCGTGGGAACCGGAAACAAGCATTGGCATAGCCAATAGGTCTCGCCTTTTGGATCTTATAAGAGTTTAGCCAGAGATATTGACTTTGCCAATGTCTTTAAACTATGCTGTAGAGCATTGTAACAGCTGTGCCGCATGTTGAAAAGTAATCATAAAATAGTGTTATTAGCATTTTTGTTACCCTTTATTTAACCAAGAACACATGTACAACTGAACAACAGTATTAAAAATATAATTAACATACAAAAATGTATTTTAGTTTTTTGTCCTTGCAATGCTGGCACCTTCTTCCTGCCTGTTCTAATGATTGTTTGGTATAGCTTTAGAAATGTAGGAAGGTGATTCAGTTCACAACGTACTACAAAAGGAAAACATCCTTGTTAGCAGTCTACCAGTGGATACTTTGATTTAAAATGGGTTTATGAACCGGACACTGGTGAACAGACGCCAGCTCACCAGATCACCACCTCAAGGAGCTACAGTGAGGCCGCAGAGGCATGCTGGGTAGGTCAAAGGTCAGGAGGCAGTGGCCTCATGCTCAGTTTGTACAGTGTTGTTCACCCCACCTCGTGGAGAATTCGCACCGCCAGGCGGGTATTGGGTGAATTTTGTTAGGGTCCGTCCTAAGCTGCTACTAACAGCAAGAGGAACCCAAGATTTTATTGAAAACGAAAATTTACATTTGCATTATGATGATACAATACATTGCAGAGTGCACATTTGGTGCCAAATTAACCTTCCTGCTTTGCTGCCTCATAGCGCTGCCTCTTACAGAGAAGCGCTAGCGGCTGTAAGGAGATAGTGCCTCTTCAAGAAGCACTAGCTCTGACCTGTTGACTGTGAATGGACAGTGCTTTGTCACTTCCCAACGTCTCCTCCTAAAGCGCTCCTTCGACCCCTTGAAAGCAGCGCCTTCCTCGTCCATGTGCCTGCGGATAAGCGCTACCTCTGGTCTGTCGCTTGAAAGTGAATAGGACCTCTCTGCCTCCTGACATCTCATGCTGTTGGCCCTTTTCACTGCCAGCGCCTTGAAAGCAGCGCCTCCCATGTGCCTGCGAACAAGCGCTAGCTCTGGTCTTTCACTTGTAAGTGAATAGGACCTCGCTGCCTCCTGACATCTCATGCTGCGGGCCCTCGTCACTTCCAGCGCCTTGAAAGCAGCGCCTTCCATGTGCTGCGAACAAAGGCTAGCTCTGTCTGTTACTTGTAAGTGAATAGGACCTCGCTGCCTCCTGACATCTCATGTTGTTGGCCCTTTTCACTGCCAGCGCCTTGAAAGCAGCGCCTCCCATGTGCCTGCGAACAAGCGCTAGCTCTGGTCTTTCACTTGTAAGTGAATAGGACCTCTCTGCCTCCTGACATCTCATGCTGCGGGCCCTCGTCACTTCCAGCGCCTTGAAAGCGGCGCCTTCCATGTGCGTGCGAACAAAGGCTAGCTCTGTCTCTCACTTGTAAGTGAATAGGACCTCGCTGCCTCCTGACATCTCATGCTGCGGGCCCTCGTCACTTCCAGCGCCTTGAAAGCAGCGCCTTCCATGTGCGTGCGAACAAAGGCTAGCTCTGTCTCTCACTTGTAAGTGAATAGGACCTCTCTGCCTCCTGACATCTCATGCTGTTGGCCCTTTTCACTGCCAGCGCCTTGAAAGCAGCGCCTCCCATGTGCCTCCGAACAAGCGCTAGCTCTGGTCTTTCACTTGTAAGTGAATAGGACCTCGCTGCCTCCTGACATCTCATGCTGCGGGCCCTCGTCACTTCCAGCGCCTTGAAAGCAGCGCCTTCCATGTGCGTGCGAACAAAGGCTAGCTCTGTTACTTGTAAGTGAATAGGACCTCGCTGCCTCCTGACATCTCATGTTGTTGGCCCTTTTCACTGCCAGCGCCTTGAAAGCAGCGCCTCCCATGTGCCTGCGAACAAGCGCTAGCTCTGGTCTTTCACTTGTAAGTGAATAGGACCTCGCTGCCTCCTGACATCTCATGCTACTGTACCTTTTCACTGCCAGCGCCTTGAAACTAGCGCCTTTCCGATCCAAGTGTAATGAACGATCAGTAGCTGTAATCTGTCAGCATGTAAGTAAACCGTGTCTTGCAGCCTCCCTTCACCACCTCCTATGGTCGGAGGTCTGTAATTGGAGAGGAACTCAGCGCCTCGTCTTAACTCTTCTCGAAGCCCGCATCCACAGCGCCTTAAAAATAACCCCTTTCCAGTTCGTGATCATCCGAAGAAGCGCTAGGTGTGATCTGTCGGTTGTAAATAAATACGTCGCCTCTTCCTACTACCTCCAAAGCCCACCTCCCCTGCCACCTGAAAGTAGTGCCTTTCCAGTACAGATTCTTCTGAGCACGCGCTAGATCCGATCTGTCAGCGGGCAGGGTCCTGTTCCCAGCGCTACCTCTCTACCTGCTACCTCTGGTCAGAGGTTGTAAGTGGGTGTAGTACCTCGCGACCTCCTAACACCTTATCCCGACCCAAAGCCAATGCTCAACGGCTTGAAAGTAGCGCCTTTCCAGTCCATTTCTTGTGACCAAGCGCTATCTCTGTTCTCCTGGCTGTAAGTGGTTAACTCCCCGTCACATTTTAGCGCTATTTCTTGCGAAGAACCTCTAGCGTCGACCTGTCAAAGACCACCTCCGCGCCTTTAAAGTAGCTCCTTTCTAGTCCATGTTTTTTCAGGATGAAGAAGCGCTAGCACTGATCTGTCGATTGGAAGTGTATAGCGCCTTACAGCCCCTTATGCAGAAGCGCTAGCACTGATCTGTCGAGTATAAGTGGATAGCGCCTTGCAGCCGCCCATAATGAAGCGCTAGCCGTGATCTGGCGATTGTCAGTGGATAGCGCCTTGCAGCCTCTCGTGAAGAAGCGCCAGCACTGATCTGTGGATTGTACGTGGATATCGCCTTGCAACCGCCCTGTTAATTGTTTTCATCCATACATTCCTCTACCCGTCTATCCAGCAACCCACCCATTCATTTATTCATTCATTCAGGGAGTGTATGTATAATTGGAGCGTAACGCGTCCCTTCTGAACTTATCAGAAAATCTTATTTCATACGTTTTAAATAAAGATCCCCTTTCTAAGTTCATGGATGCTCAAATTTTGTATTGCCCTATGTGTGATGTTGAGCTATGTGGGGCGAGAGAGAGGGGGGGGGGGTAGAGAGAGCGGGGTGTATGGCGAGAGAGGAAAGAGGGCGACGGCGTGAGAGACAGGGCAAGACAGTCCGATAGAAACACGGGAGAGGAAAAGGGGGACCGAGGCAGAGAAAGCGGAGAACTTTAGTGAGACAGAGAAAGAAAGCGAGAGAGAGAGGTGCTGTTCCTTAGTTCTGCGTTCGCTGCGTCTATTCTTCTGAGACCCCGGAGCAAATGCCTGCATCTCTCACGCTCTTATTTACCTGTCAGACATTGGCTTATCTGACATTTTGTCAGTGAGGAATCAGTGACCTCCTCAAATGCATCCTCGAAACTAAACCCTCCAACCATTCTTCTGACCCCATCCCTAGCGACATCGCCATCGATTTCTACACCTATACTCTCTCTTACTGGACCAGGCTAGTCAATCTCTTCCTCAGTCAAGGCTCCCTCCCGGTTGCCCTCAAATCAGGACAGGTCACCCCTCTTCTAAATAAACCCTCCGCCGATGCGAACGACCTCAACAACTTCCGCCCTATCACCAACCTCCCTTTTCTTTCGAAAATCACCGAAAAATGTGTTGCAAAACAACTTTCCTTGCATATTATGGACAATAACCTCCTTGACGTCTTCCAGTCTGGCTTCATCCAAAATTGCAGCACTGAAACAGCCCTGCTGCAAGTGATTGACGATGCGCTGCATATACTCGACTCTGGGGAATCTTGTCTTCTGATTCTTCTAGACCTCTCTGCAGCCTTTGACACTGTTAATCATAGCACCCTCCTCAACACTCTTCAACAGAGAATGGGATTGGATGGCACAGTGCTCAAATGGTTTGCCTCTTTCCTCTCGGACAGATCCCAAATGATCAAGATAGCGAACAGTCTTTCATCTCCATTGGCTGTAGGTCAAGGCGTCCCTCAAGGTTCTATCCTGGCACCCACTTTGTTTAATCTCTACCTGGAACCATTAGGGAACCTTCTAAGCAAATCTGGGATCCATTACCATCTATATGCGGACGACACTCAAATCTACCTTAAGGTGTCTTCCGCACACGATCTCTCACTACTCAACTCTACTCTCAACTCTATTCACAACTGGATGTTAGCGCACCAACTCATTCTTAATCCCGCCAAAACTGAATTCCTCCTCCTCTCTACCTCCTCCTGTTCAATCTTGGATGGATCAGCTGAACCTACTCAACAACAAACCCATCATTGTCGACAGCGCTAAATCCCTAGGTGTCATTCTTGACAAAAGACTCAACCTAATCTCCCACATCAACGCTATTGCTAAGAACGCACGTTACCAGTTGCGCCTTCTATGGGGGATCCGTCGGTTCTTCCCGGAGAAAGACTTAAAAACCTTGGTACAATCTCTGGTTCTCTCAAGACTGGATTATTGCAATTCTCTTCTGACGGGCCTACCCAAATCCCACCTCTCCCCTCTCAAATCCATCCTCCATTCAGCAGCTCGCTTCATTTCAGGGTCTAAACGAAGCGACCACATCACTCCTATCCTGTCCTCTCTTCGATGGCTTCCAATCGAGGCAAGATCTATTTACAAAACTGCCTGCATCACACACCAAGCCTTACACACGTCCTCCCCTCGTTACCTGGTGAATAAATTGAAATTGTCCGGTGGCTCTCGCCCTTCTCGCAATGCGGAAAAGCTTCTGCTTGAGCCCCCCGTCTTCAAAAGGGAAAGATTGATGGCGCAATCCTTCTCAGGCAATGCGGTGAGAATCTGGAACTCGCTTCCCCCATTGCTCCGTGCCACCTCCTCTACCCGGATCTTCAAAGCTGACCTCAAATCTCTTCTCTTCCAAAGACACTTTCAGAACTAATACTTTCATTCTCAGGCCCCTCTAGGAAGTTCACTCTTCATTGTAAATTTGTACTTTTTCCTGTACATTCCTCACCCTTGCGTGCTGTGTTGGATTTTATGTTTGTGTACCCTTCATTTTAAGTCTCCTGTTTAATTCACGCCCTCTCTACTCCCTCAAGGAAGTTCTTCCACTATAGGAAATTCTGTACTCCATGCTTATAGAAGTGCCTTCCCAGTGTGTTCTGAGTGACTGTCACTTATTGCAGTATTATACCTCTATTTGTATTTTGTATCTTATGTATCATGCACACCTGTCACTTTTTCCTCTTGTAACGTATACCTCTTTTTGTATCTTGTTTGTTTTTGTTATTTGCACAATTGTCACTTATTCCTCATGTAATGTAACGCTTGCTTTTGTATTATGCTCACTTCTAACCTTCTCCTCATGCAATGTTACTGTTCCTGTTGTGAAGCGCTCTGACACCTTCGGGTAAAGTCCGTGCTATATAAAAATGCATAAATAAATAAATAATCCGTCCTCCGCCGCCCTTGTTTCCTGAGACTGCAGACACACACCTAAGTGACTCATTAGTCACCAAAGCAGATCGCAAACAAGCACGAAAGTGAAAGCTCATAAAAGGCACTCATGCTTGTGCTGGCATTGCGGGAGTGAGCAGCGGCGCGCAGGCCATCTTTTCAATTAGCTTGCGCGCCGCTGCTCGCTCCCGCAAGGTGGATGCCACCACAAGCACGAGTGTGCTTGAAAAGGAGTAGACCGATTGCTAAAGGTCTTCTCCTAGAGCAGAGCATGCGCGCTGCCTAGGCGAGACCTAAAAAGCAGGCACTCTCTTGGTGAACACTCGCTTCGGATTCCGCCCGAGCCAAGATCCTTATCTGGTCTGCACGCGGCACTCCTCGGAGTGCATTGTTCTGAGTGCTGCCATTCACAGCAAGCCTGATCGTGGGCAGCCTCAGTTCCTCGTGCTGCCTCACGTTCAGGGAACGCTATTGTTCGCCCTCACCATGAGCCTGGGTGCTCATGGGCTCTACGCTCACACTCCTCCTTCTCCTCGCACTGAACAGGGTGTAGCACTGTTCCTTTAATTGACAGATGGTGGAGTTACATACCAACGTTTAAAGACTTGCCTCCTTTTCTTCTCATCAGCCTTGGTTTTTGCTCGAGACTCCTCATTGTGAAAATGACTCCGTGGGCTCTGGAACGTTTTCTGCCCCTTGGCCCCAGTTTGAGTGCTTGGGATTGGCTAACACTGGTATTTATATTTAACCCATTGTGGTACATGCATCTTGCTTGATTAGATATTTATTTAGCACATTAATTAACTTCTTTTTACACAGGGGCTGTAGAGTCTTTCAACAAAATGCAGCATGCTAATATTCCCACAGCATTTCTTGCAGAACCAAGCGTTCATAAAGTCAAATGGAAACAGTTGTTCAAAAACTTTGACAGTTTTTAAATTGCTATTGATGTGTCTAAGTTTGATCCCACAAGAAAGCTGGATTTACTTTATAACTGTTTAGGAGCTGAAGGCCAGAGAATTTTTGACCATTTACCGCCTGCCATTCAGCTGTCCGAGGGGAAGTGGGATGTATTTTTAGAAGTCATTAGTAGACTTCACAACCACTTTAAGGATGATATGAGCGTGATTGTTGAACGTCAAAGATTCTTCACACTTCAGCAATTTCAACAGAAATTGATTGATAACTTTCTAGCTGAATTGCAAGTTTTGGCTTCTACCTGCAAATTTTATGGCAATCTTGACAATTACTTTAGATCAGATAGGGATTAATTGTCATGACAAACGCATTTAAGAAAAATTATGTTGCTGCAATCCCAATCTACAAGAAAATTTGAAAATTGCTAGAGGTATTGAATGATCAGTGATGGCTCCAAAAGAATTGAACAAGTGCAATTACATTATGATGGTGGAACAAGTTAATGCAGTATTTTCAAGGTCAAATCTCAACTCTAGTTCCTCAAAGGACAACACAAAATTGGGGAGAATGGCTATGAACTCTGGTCTCTCCTGTTTCAGATGTGGTTCTAGTTCATGATTGGCTAATGCCAAGGGGTGCCCAGCCATTGGGAAAACATGTTTGAAGTGTAAAAAGGCTGGGCATTTTGCCAGAGGGTGTAAAAATACTCAGTGGTATTCATCAATGAGGAGAGTTCCCCCAAATGCCATAATGAGGAGATAGAACATTTTGATAGTAGAGTGTTCTTGTATATCAAAATGCTTGAAACTCATCAAACTGGATCTAAAGGAGATGAGCCTGTTTGTAATATTGTCGTGGGAAATGTGGAGGTAGAAGTCACAGTAGATTCTAGTTCTCCCATCAACATCATCACAGACCAGCTGTATTGGAAGGAATGGGGTGCAGTTCAATTAAGTCCTCCTGACATATGTACAGTGGCGTTTGGAGGGCATACTATTGACATGATGGGTTATTTTCCTGAAACAATCACATTTAAAGATTGGTTAATTTTCACCAAAGTTTATGAGGCCAAGAAAGGATACACTATCCTTCATTGGAGGAATCAGGGAGCGTCTGGAAATATTTTGAGACTGGGCACTGAATGCCCCATCTCACTAATTGCCACCCCTCCTCTTTCTTTCGTGCCTCAATCATTAGATAAATTGCTGGACAGGCATGTTTTCTTGTTTTTTGATCAGCTGGGGCTGGTCAAGGGGTCCAAGCACAAGACGGTGTTGAAGGATGGAGCTACTCCAATGGTGCACAAGGTCAGGAATGTTCCATAGAGTATTAGGAGTCAACTGAAAGAACATCTCGATAGTGTATGTTCAGAAAGAGTCATAGAGCCAGTTGATTTCTCTCAATGGATCCCACCCATTGTTGTGCAAAGAAGAAGAATGTGAATATGAGGGTGTGTGTTGACCTCAGGTTTATTAAACGAAAACATCTTGGTGGACTGGTTCCCTCTTCCAAAGCTTTAAGACATATTGGCTCAACTGGGAGGGGGCGCCAAACTATTATCCACTTTAGATCTCAATGCAGCATATCACCAGGTAGAGTTATGTGAGGAATCTGAGTCTTTGACCGCATTCAACATTCCATTCGGTGCCTTAAAATGTTCGCAGCTGCCTTTTGGCCTGGCTTCGGCGGCATCAGTCTTTCAAAAACTAATGTTTAAGCTATTTGGGCAAAGTAAGCAGGTGATGGCATACCAAGTTTATATTTTGGTGTTCACTGACATGGAGAGTCACTTGAAAGTGTTGAGTGAAGTGTTGAGTACTTTGCAAGATCATGAGTTTTCTGTAAAGAAGAGACGATTTATTGTGTCAGAAGTGGAGTATTTGGGACATGTACTGTTAGAGATGGGCATCAAGCCTAAAGCTGATTTGCTAAATGCCATCAAAGACAGTCCTGTGGATAGAGAGCAGCTGAGATCATTCTTGGGAATGTGCAAATACTATTCGTGTTTTATAGGCCACTTAGGAACCCCTCAGAAATCTGTAATGCAAGGGTGAGAAGTATGTGTGGGATACTGGAGAACGAAATGGTTTTGAGAATTTGAAGCAGTTGATTGTTGATGCTTTTGCCCTTAGTGCTTTGAAAGATATCATACCATCGAATGTGACTGTAGATGCTGATAGTGTGGGACTTTAAGCAGTTCTCACTCAGCTGGTAAAGAAAATACAGTAGCGTTTGTTTCTAGATGTCTGTCTTCAGCCGAATGGAGCTACAGCACTATAGAGAGGGAAGCTTTAGTGTGTCTTTGGGCAACCAAGCATTTCTCTACTTATTTATGGGGACGGAAGTTCTCACTCCTTACATACCATAAGCCTATGTTGTGTTTTTATTGTCTGAGAAGAATTTAATTCAACCCAGTCCAAGGTTGGTTAGATTGTTGGCAAGAATGTACAAAATCAATTTTGAGGAGAAACACATTCCCGGAGCGAGGAATTCCAGAGCTGATTTCCTTTCTAGGTGTCCTTTGGATGGTGATGGCAGGGACCAGAAAGAAGAGCTCATATGTGTTGTTGGAAAGGTTGATGGTATTGTGGTTGCTGGAGGCTCGATTAACACTTCAGGAGTGTAATACATGTTCTATACATGATGCTTATCAGATAGCTCTTAGGAAGTTCATTACTAAGTGTTAGCCAGAGGAGAGAAATTTGGGTGATGAGTTTAAGTCCTACTTCAAGGTCAATGATGAGTTGTCTGTGGAAGGGGATTTGGCTTTGTGAGGGAATTTGATTCCTCCAACAGAGTTGAGGGTACAGTTGGTGAAATTTGTCTATCTTGGCCTTGTGGGAATGATTGCACCAAGAAGAGGGCGGGAGTTAATTATTGTAGGCCTGGAATGGACAATGAGAGTGAGGTGATTTGGGGTAAATGCTCTGGTTGCAATGAGGCTGATAAGTCCTTATGTGTATTTAAGATTCTGCTATGCCCTGTTTTACTTCCCAAAGGACCTTGAGAAAAGTTGTGCATGGACTTTATTGGAAGATGTATGATTTGCCAGGAAGTATGAGGTATGCTTTGGTGGTGGAGGATTATTGGTGGAAAGTAAGTTTCTGAGGGAGCCTGACACACATTTGGTCACTGAATTTTTATGCTATCTGTTCAGGAAGGAAGCTGTTCCCCATGATTTGGTTACTGACAACTGGGTACAGTTTAAGTCACAGGTGTTCTTAAATTCTTTTGGTATCAAGCATTTCTCTGTGGCGTTGTGTAGCCCCCAAGGTAATGGAATGGTGGAAAGGGTGAACAGGATGTTAAAGGAAAGAATGCAGGTTGAGGTGTCTACTGGGAAGGATGTTATGGAATTAGTTCAAGACAGGTTGTGGAGATATTGCAATACTCCAAACTCCTCTACTGATGTCTCTCCATTTTTATTGCTTGAGGGCAGGCATCACTCATGTAAGTTGTCATGTCATTGGATGTTAGATAAAGCAGCTGCTGCTAAGAGGCTGCCTGAGTTGAGTGATGTGCATCGCAAGGTGAGGGATGTTCAGGAAAAAAAGCAAAGAAAGGTATGATGCTTTGAACAGAGTAAAGAATATGCAGTTTCAGATGGGCAATGTGGTGAGCATTAGGAGACCTCCAGGTCATAAGAAAAATAATTCTAAGTTTTTCCCTGCTACGTGGATGGTGACAGTGTCTAATCATGCAATTTTGGTGAAGAATGGAAAGTGGTGGAGCAAAAGGAGTGCTGCCGCGATCAGAAAGCTGGATGGTCTGCGGGAAGTTGGCGGTGCTACCACAAGGGAACAGTTTGGGGGGCCCAATGGATTCTGAATGTTGGTGGCTTGAGAATGAGTGTGAAGTTGACAGTCTAGATTCAGAACAAGTTTTGAGTTCGGGGTAACGTAGTTGTGGTGGAGAAGATGGAGTTGCTGTTCTTCCTGCAGGAGGTAAAGACACACACACTGTTCACGAAGGGAGTGATGATACTCCTGCTGTTCTTGATGCTTTTCCTGTGGGATGTGATGAGTTGATCACTGTTCCTGTTTCCATTTCCTTAGGGAGTAGGGGCATGAAGGTTACACGCTGTCCCAAACACTTGCAGAGTTAAAAATCTAAATTTAAATCTGGTATTTGTAAATCGTGAACTACTCGTCCCTAAGGGTCTCAAGGCGCTGGGGGCCGTCGTGGATATTAAGTGAGCTATTGCCCAGAGTCACATGGTGCTGAGCTGCCACTGGCGATCGAACTTTGAGCTCTGTGCTCCGGAGTCAGTCTCCCTGGCTGCTGCGCCACACCTATCCCACCAGTCATGCCCTTGTCAAGGTTTTATTCCAAACTCCCAGGATCGGTGCGTCGCTCAAATGGGTCCACCTCTCAATCGCTCCACTCTCTGATGCTATACCAGCGCAGAGGGTAGGAATGATTAAGCGAGGGAAGGAAAGGATGGGGACAGCGGGGAGGGAGACCTACAACACAAAAAACACAATTAAAGGCCTGTTCCACTTTCTGTAATACATGTCTAAACTCATAACTTATACTGAGCAATAACTACCTGTAAAGGAAAAAAGAACGAGCATTCTTGCAACCAAGTCTTTGATGAAGGTATCGTATCTTATGAAGGCTCTTTAAATGCAAAAATGAAAAAAACACCATATCATGAGTTTCACCACACTATGGGTATACACAACTCCCACACAACGCTCACTCATACTGTACCCACCACAATGATTGTTGGTACTTGCATCACAGAGGGGGTTGAGCATAACTCACACCAAAGCCCCTGCTAGGAAGAAAGATCATAAGAGCACATAAAGTATTTAGTAATACTCATCATCAGAAAACGAAATAAATGGTACCGGCATTAACCTCTCATGCCTAGCACTCTTCTGCTGCTTCAGCACAGCCAATGTCATGCATAACACTTCCAATAATAAGGCACATCTTAGGCGTAACCACCATGAATCCATACACAGTACATGTTGGAGGAATAGCTTCCCTCCTCTACTATAAGGTTAGATGCTAATAAATTGAGCACAAAGATCCAAATCACCTCCTCGTGAAGTATACAAGTTATGCCCCAGAGCGGTGACAACGTCACCCTTACCGCCCTTCATGAAAGCGTCCAAAAGGTCAAAGATTCTCTTAGCGCGGGTCTTCCTTGATCCGGCGTCCCGGCCGAACAGAATTCGCAGCACTGATCGCCGCCGCCGCCCTGCATAAAAGAACTCCTAGTAGGCGCGTCATCAGAGCGCGCGCGCGCCTACCCGGAAGCAGGATACCTGGGTAATGGAGTTCTTTGGTGGCGCGAGCGAACTCTGACACCGCGCTCGCCTCGCGGCCTGAAGCAATCGCCCGTAGACTCCAGGTGAGTGTGACAGTACATCCCCCTCCCTAAAGGGGCCGACGAAGACGCGGTTTACCGGGAAACCGCGTATGGAAAGCGCGTATCAACCTGGGAGCATGAACACTCCTTGCTGGTTCCCAAGAATTTTCCTCCATGCTATATCCTTTCCAGGAAATCAGATACCATAAAGAGGATCCCCTCATTTTGGAGTCCAATATCTTAGAAACCTCATATTCAGGTTCACCATCCACCCAAACTGGGGGGGCGTTTTCTTCACCGGCGTGTAGGAGGGTTTCAGCAGGGATACATGGAACACTGGGTGTATTTTCATGGTCTTTGGCAAGGATAAACGGACTGAGACTGGGTTAATGCATTTTATCACCTTGTAGGGCCCTAAATAGCGAGGGTTGAAAATACTGTATTGGCGAAACCTGATGTTCCTCGTGGATAACCAGACCACATCGCCTGGCATGTATGGGGGACTTTCCCTACGGCGTACATCTGCATGTCTTTTGTAGCTTGTTTTAGCTTTCTGAAGAGTCAACTGCGTCTTTTTGATAGTGCTTTGTATTTGTTTCACTCTGTCCTGTACCTCAGGTAATTTATGATCCATCCCAGGGTGGACCAAAGGCAAGAATCTAGGATGAAACCCATAGTTGCTGTAGTACGGGGTGTGCTTGGTGGACTGGTGGGTCGCACTGTTGTAAGCTGTTTCTGCCACCCACAACAGTTCCACCCATTCATCAGTGTTTTCTTTTACATAGCAACGTAGATATTGCTTTAATGTTTGGTTCAAACGCTCAGTCTGCCCATCTGTTTGTGGATGGAACCTTGTGGATTTTGCTGATTTTATTTGCAAGGCCTCACACCACACCATCCAGAAATGAGCCGTGAATTGGGATCCACGATCGGATACAATAGTGGATGGCACGCCATGTAATCTCACTATTTGACTCAGAAGAATCTTGGCTAATTGCCCAGAAGTAGGTAGAGTTTTGCAGGCTAGGAAATGTCCCATTTTTGTGAGACTGTCTACTACTACCAAGATTACAGTGTGCCCTTGGTCTTTAGGCAACCCTACTATGAAATCTACGGATATAGTATTCCATGGAATCGAGGGTGTGGGTAACGGTTGCAACAACCCTTGAGCCTTTCTGTGATCTGATTTTGCTTTTGCACATGTTTCGCATTTCTGTACAAAAAGTACCACGTCTGTCTTTACTGAAGGCCACCAAAAATATCTCAGGATTCTGTCTAATGTCTTGTCGATGCCATTGTGACCTGCACTGGGAACCGTATGACACCAATGAAGCACTCTTTCTTGTAATGCTTTTGAGGGAATCAACATTTGTTGATTTCTGATCGGCACCCCTTGTCTCATTTTCCATTGAGGATGTTCCTTGAGCCATTTCCTCCATATGGGCGTTGTGCTTGCACGAGCCACAGATCGTAAAAATTGTTCAGAGTGCACAACGCCTATGACTTGATCAGGGGCCAATATAGAAAGGGTTTGTCTATTCACTGGGCTACTCGTTGTTTCCCGTCGGGTGAGAGCATCCGCTTTCCCATTCTCCGCACCAGGTCTATAGGTGACGATATAATCGAACTCGGAGAAAAACAACATCCAGCGCATTTGCCTAGGGGTTAACATACGGGCAGACCTCATAAACTGGAGGTTACGATGGTCGGTGTATACTGTGACCACATGCTTAGCCCCCATCAAATGATGTCTCCATGTAGTGAAAGCATCCTTGATGGCCATTAACTCTTTTTCCGCAATGGTGTACCTTGTTTCAGCCTCATTAAGCTTGCGAGACATGTAGGCTACTGGATGTAGCTGTCCTGTCGTTACATTCCTTTGTGACAGAATTGCACCCACCGCCATGTCAGACGCATCAGCTTCCACTATAAACGGCTTCTCAGGATCTGGGTGGGCCAAAACTGGGGCGGAGGTAAAGGCTCCTTTCAGCTGAGTAAAGGAGGCTTCAGTTTCTTGAGTCCATTCAAATGGAACGTTTTTCCTTAACAGTTTTGTTATCGGTGTCACCACCCTTGAAAACTGGGGTATGAACCTTCGATAGAAATTAGCGAATCCCAAAAAACATTGGACTTCCTTCATATTGACTGGTTGTGGCCAATCTTTTACAGCTTTTATTTTACGATCAGACATTTCCAATCCTTGAGGTGAAAGAATTACTCCTAAAAACTCCACCCTCTGAACATGGAATTCGCATTTACTTAGCTTGCAAAATAATCCATTGTCACGCAAGGCTTGCAGGACCAAACACACATGCTGATAATGCTGGCCCACGGAATCAGAATAAATCAAAATATCGTCAATATAGACTACTGTAAAAATATCCAGATACTCCCGCAACACTTCGTTCAAAAAGAATTGAAAAGCAGCAGGAGCATTACACAGCCCAAATGGCATCACGGTGTACTCAAATAACCCAAAACGAGTGCGAAACGCTGTTTTCCACTCATCTCCCTTCCTTACCCTGACTAGGTGATAAGCACCTTTTAAGTCCAGCCGTGTGTATATTTGAGCAGTTTTCACCTGGTCTAAGAGAACTGGAATGAGAGGTAAGGGATACCTGTTCTTAATGGTAATGTGGTTCAAGGCCCTAAAATCGATGCACGCACGTTTTTCCCCGTTTGCTTTCGGTATGAAAAACAAAGGGGAGGCTGCAGGAGACTTAGATGGTCTTATGAAGCCATTCGCCAAATACTGATCCAAATATGATTTGAGATGCTCGTTTTCCTTGTCCGTGAGAGCATAGATCCTGCTACATGGTACTACAGCACCTGGCACTAGGTCAATTTGACAGTCGTAAGACCTATGAGGGGGTAACACATTGGCTTGTTGTTCATTGAACACTTCCCTGTATTGTTCGTATTCCGTGGGTAAGGTAATATCCTGCTCTGCAGTGGTAGCGATGTGAAGAAGTGTGGCTAAGGCTTTTACTGGAAGATCACTGTGTTCCTGACTGCCATGATCCTTGCATTCCGGACTGTTAAAAAGAACAGTCTTGGCAACCCAATCTATGGAAGGATTGTGCTTAATCAACCAAGGTAACCCCAGAATAATACCATACTGAGGTGCTCGTATTATGTTGAAGGTTAGGGACTCTACATGTTGAGGCGCACAGCGTACTAATAATGCACTTGTGGAGAAACTGATTGGTCCCGTGATCAATTCCCTCCCATCTATGGCCAAGACAGTCTCAGGCACATCCTTTTTAACTAGGGACAACTGTAAACCAGCAGCCAAATTCTCATCCATAAACAACCCAGTGGCCCCTGAGTCTATCATAGCTTCCATGTCTCTCCACCCATCTGGCAACTAAATACCGATAGGGATCCTAAAATGTCCTGATGTGATCGCCTGTATGTCCTGAGTTGAAGGGATTACTAAGCCGCTCAAAAAGCCCCCTCCTGTTTCCTTTGAGCCTTCTAGTTTTCCGACTTAGGGGACACGGATGCACTCGTGCTACCAAACCCTGGTTTATTCTTGGGTTTAGCCAGGCAATCCCTTACAAAATGGCCTTTCTTGCCACAATACAAACATAGTCCATTCTTACGTCTCTGCTCTCGTTCCTCCTGTGATAAAGGAGCCCTAACAGTACCTATCTCCATAGGTTCTGGCCCTCCGGCCGTGCTAGGTTTAGAAAACCTGGGTTTTTCATATCTAGAAAAAAACCTATCAGGTCTTCTCCTATCGGTCCTGCGATCGTTCATCCTACTGTCTAACCTCAAGGCCAAATTAATGAGATCAGTACACGTGGCCGGTTGAGGATCTACCTGGGCTATCACGTCTTTGAGCTCATCTCGTAATCCCTGATGAAACAAAGCTTCTGTCACAACCAAGAGCGGTTAATCACTAACCTTTGAAGCCGGGTACAGCAGGAGCGATGAATGATGCCTGCTAACCTTTTCCCCTTTATGGAACCACCTGCGAGTATCTCTATATCTCCACTCTACAGGCTATACCATTATAGGGGAAAGGGAAAAAAGGGACAAATGAAACAAAAAGATGCAGCAGCGGAATTCACTAATGGAACTGTCTTCCGGAGATGAAAGTCTCACTCCTACGACTGCTCCGTGTTCCCTGTAGATGAGATATAAAATAATATTCATGAAATCCACCCCCCCTTATTTACCACTTTAAATAATGTATTCTCAGGTGTAATAACTTACGGTCCTTAATGCCGCACGTATCCAGACACAAACAGGCACAAAATGATAAAAATAAAGTAACAAAAAGAAATACCAGAATTGTCTTTCTATAGTAGTCCTGTTAAGTTCCAAAGATTTTCAGGTACTGATAAAGTTATTCAAAAAACCAAAAAAGAGAAGAGGTACTTATCTTAAAAGCAGATACTCCTCTAGTAGTTCCAAGCGTCTATATTGAAGGGTTTCTTGCTTTCATACACACGGTTCCAGCGTGACTGTAGACTACCATGCTAAATCATAAATAAAAATAGAAGCCAAATAATACCGGCCCGCAGTACTCAGAGTCTCTATTTCTTTCTCTGAAGTCTGCAGCCCGTGTTAAGGAGGAAACGCTCTCCAGAGCAAGAACTGGTGTAATTAGCCTAGGGGCGTTGATGCGTGTCTTCTACACGGAGATTTAATTCCCCTCGTCGTGTGCCAGTAACACCGCGAGGGAATGTTAAACGGCAATTGCGCTTCAGCGCGCAATCAGGGGGAGAGCTCTCCACTCCAGAAAACACGATAATAGCTGAATCCAAGCTGGCGCGCTTGGAAACGATAGCGGGAATAAGCAAGCAGCGTCAGTGCTGCTCCGGATTGGGTTGGGCTAGACACAGCCTCCAAGCTTACGCGGCATCTTCCTCGCAGCGTGGTTTAGCTGAGTCCATTCTTGACGGCTCTGTCTGCTAGCTCCACAGAACATAAATCCTGAACCAGGTGACAAGCCCCTTGTTCCGGTCAGGTGGGGCTTAAATAAGAAAAAGAAAGAAAGAAAAGACTGGCCAGATTTCCCAGGCATTCTGGGAGACGTAGTCTCCACATCCATTCTGTATGTGACTCGTGTGTGATCCTCCCCAATCTATTTGCGCTGCAACGTGACAGAACCCCCTCTTAACGACCGACGACTCGGCGGGCCACCGAGCTTCGTGGGGAACTGGGAATGGAAGCGTCTGAGAAGGCCAGGACAATGAAGGTTGGCCCTCGGTTCCCAAGAGCGATCTTCGGGACCGTACCCTTTCCAATCTATGAGGTAGTGTACCTGACCCCTAATACGTTTGGAGTCCAGAATTCTATTTACCTCATACTCTTCCTCCCCATCTAACTCCAAAGGCCGGGGTCTTACAGGTAGTCTGGTGCCCTGGAGACAGGGTTTTAAGAGAGAGACATGAAACACAGGATGGATTCGCCAAGTAGAGGGAAATGTTAATCTCATGGCGACAGGGTTAATAATGTCGTTGATTGGGGAGGGACCCACATATCTAGGCTGCAACCTAGTATTACCCTTAAACTTCAAGTGTTTTGTGCTAAGCCATACCTTATCCCCCACTTTATAAGGTGGTTCGCTTGTTCTCCTTTTGTCTGCATTATGTTTATCTCGGTTCCTAGCCTCTTCGAGATGTGTTTTGGCTGTACGTAACACTATTTTGAGGTGTGCATGATGTTCTTGGATTGACGGATGTTTAGAAACCACGGACAGTTCAAACGGTAGCATGTTAGGATGATATCCATTGAGACAAACGAAAGGGGAACATCCCAGAGAGGAATGATTTGCATTGTTGTATGCAAATTCCGCGGTCCACAGAAGAGTGCTCCAGTCTTCCTCCTGCACTAGAGTGAAACATCTGAGATACTGTTCCAAGGTTTGGTTCAGTCTCTCAGTCTTTCCGTCTGTCTGAGGGTGATAGCTTGTAGATAGACAGGCATCAATGTTCATGACAGTGCATAACGCCTTCCAGAATTTAGACGTGAACTGGGTTCCTCTGTCTGTGATAAGGACTGATGGAATACCATGCAACCGCACTACGTGCTGTAAGAAAGTTATCGCCAATTCTCCTGATGTCGGCAATTTGGGTAGGGCGATGAAATGGCCCATTTTGGATAAGTGGTCAACAACTACGAGTATGGTGTCATGGCCAGCGCTAACAGGCATTTCTACTATAAAATCCATAGATACTGTATGCCAGGGTGCTGGAGGTATAGGTATAGGCCTGAGTAATCCACTGGGCCGCTGGTGCTGGGCTTTGGCTTGTGTACATACAAAACATTCTGAGATGTATTTTTCGGTGTCTTTTCGTAATGACTCCCACCAAAAATATCTAGACAGGGTCAGAAGGGTTTTCTGTATTCCCAGATGTCCCCCCAAGGTGGAATCATGTATCCATTGCAAGGCCTGCTGTTGCAGGGGTCCTTCAGGGATGTACAGCCTTTTATCGTAGTACAGCAAATTATCCATATTGGAACGATGCTGCGGTTCCTCTGTAACTCAGGCATCCCCATCGAAACCGTCGAGTTGTTTTCGTACGTCTTCCAGGAATACGTGAGTGGTTGTTAGCGCCATTATTTCGGTTGGGAAGGAAGCCTTCTGCAGAATCACAGGTGGTTCTTCCACGGGGTCAGAGCCGACTACCGGAGTAGGCATGGGTCGGGACAGTGCGTCCGCCTTTCCGTTTTGTGGTCCAGGTCGGTATTTGATCACGAAGTCAAAGTCAGAGAAGAACAGAGACCATCGGAGCTGGCGAGGAGTTAAGGCTCTGGCACTTTTCAGGAACAACAGGTTCCGGTGGTCCGTGTAAATTTCCACTGTGTGTCTGGCCCCCATCAGGTGGTGTCTCCATTCTTCACATGCTCGTTTGATCGCTAGTAACTCTTTATCTGTGATACTGTAATTCACCTCACAAGGTGACAATTTCTTAGAGAAAAAGGCGACGGGATGAAGCTGCCCTGTGTTTGGATGTCGTTGAGACAGGATCCCTCCTATAGCGTAGTATGAAGCGTCCGTTTCTACCACGAATGGTTGAGAGGCGTCAGGATGTCGTAACACTGGAGCACTTGTAAAACAATGTTTAAGCTCTTGAAAAGCCTTCTCCGCAGGTTCTGTCCAATGAAACGTTGCCCCTTTTCGTAGAAGGAGTGTTAAGGGTTGGATTATCCTGGAAAACTCCTTAATAAACCTCCTATAGAAGTTCGCGAAGCCAAGGAAACTTTGCAAGGCCTTTACACAGGAGGGGATTCCCATTGAGTGATTGCTTGTATTTTCTTTTTGTCCATGCAAAGTCCGTTAGGTCCGATGACATATCCCAGAAACTCCACTTCTGTGGTATGGAAAAAACATTTCTCCAACTTAGCGTACAAAGTAAACCGCTGCAGACGTTCCAGCACGGCGGACACATGATATATGTGTTCTTCTAAGGAAGTGGAGTAAACTAGGATGTCGTCTATGTACACAATACATGAGACATCCAACAATCCTCTTAGGACTTCGTCCATGAAGTACTGGAATGCGGCGGGGGCATTGCAAAGGCCAAAGGGCATTACCTGGTATTCGTATAATCCAAATTTGGTACGGAAGGCCATTTTCCATTCGTCCCCCCGCCACACACGCACCAGATGGTAGGCTCCCCGGAGGTCCAGTTTGGTAAACACTTTGGCTCCCTTTAGTTGATCCAGTAAGACAGGTATCAATGGCAGAGGATACCTATTCTTCTTGGTAACTCTGTTGATTGCCCTGTAATCGATGCATGCCCTCAAGCCCCCTTCGCGTTTAGGAATAAAAAAAAGGGGCGAGGAAGCAGGCGAGGAGGAGGGACGAATAAAACCAGAGGACATCAGTTTCTCTAAGTATTGTTGTAGATAAGTGGTTTCGGCTTCGGTTAGGGCATATATGCGACTGCATGGTATGCTGGCTCCAGGTTCTAGGTTGATCACACAATCATAATCCCTGTGCGGGGGTAGTTTGCTAGCTTCTTGTTCGCTGAACACGGCGCGGTACTGCTTGTATTCTTCCGGTAGCGTGGAGACACAGCACACCCTCTGTGTTTGACAACTGGTAGCAAGGAGTTCTGCTGGTGTCACCTCTTTAGGAGCTATCTGGATCTTATCTTTTGTACAATGTTCTGCACAGTACGAAGAATTCATGGTAACTGTACGCGCCGCCCACTGTACCAAGGGATCATGTTGTGTTAGCCAGGGCATGCCCAAGATGAGCGTGAAGTGAGGGGCGTCTATTAAGTCGAACTGGATGTACTCGAAGTGGTCCATTCCAACTTGCATTGGGATCTGCTGGGTATGAAAACGTACAGGGCCAGATGTCAGTGCGGTACCATCTACTGCCTTCACTTGTTCTGGTATTTTCTTTCTTATGCAGGGGACACCAATTTCGTGTGCATAGCCTTGATCAATAAAGTTGCCAGTGGCCCCAGAGTTGAGTAAGGCATGTACTAGAATGGGCCCTACACCTGGGATGTTCAACGATACACAAACATTCATATGAGCCACTGAGGTTTGGACTGTATTGGCCAAGGCCGGACAGACCTCTTCGTCTACTGGCCTCAAACAAGGGGTCTGTAACTTGTTTGGGCATCTTCGTTTCCCGGATTGTCAGAAAAGAAATCCACCACAGGCACATTCTTATTTCCTTTGAACGTTGCCTTGGTTTTCGTCTTACAATCCTTAATGAAATGCCCAGGCTTTCCGCAGTACATGCATAAGCGTTGTTTGCGCCTTCTTTCTCTCTCGTCTTGACTGAGCAGACCTCGAATGCCACTTATTTGCATGGGTTCTCCCCCTTCCGCTGCTTGGGGTTGCTCCTCCATCAGAGGTTTAGGTCGAGTTAAGAGGAATCGGGAGTCTCCTCGTTGTTTGTCTCCCTTCCTCTCCTGAAGTCGATGGTCCAATTGCACGGTGAGATCAATGAGTTCGTCACAGGTTGCTGGCATATGCACAACTTGGGCCAATACATCCTTTAGTTCTCCTCTCAGCCCTTGGTAGTATAATGAAGTCCTTTTTTCCATGGGCCAAGCAGTCTCTGCAATGAGACGGTTAAAGGTAGTGATATACGTAAGCAGATCTTGTGTACCTTGCTTCAGTGTAATGAGTTCCCTGTCTAATGAGAGCTGATGCGCCTTTCTATCGAACAGCTTGGGCATTTCTTCGCAAAAGGTATTAAAATTGCCTAACACCGGATCATCCCTCTCTATGAGGGGGAGAGACCAACTAGCTGCGTTCCCGCCAAGGTAAGACATTACAAACGCCGTTTTGGCCTGATCATTAGGGAACACCGCAGGTTTGCACATAAAGTGCAGTTTACACTGCCCTAAAAAAATACCACATTTTTTGGGATCCCCAAAGAACCTTTCAGGAGGGGCTAAGGGCAACTGTGCGGGCTGAATCACTTGGATGGTGGATGGACCAGCTCCCCCTCCCTGGAACTGCGCTGACTGCCCTGTGTCTGTGTCATGCGAGGCGGGAGGTGGTAGAGTCCAATTCCTAATATACTGTGCCCCCCGTGTACCTGTGGGGCTAGTGCGGGAGAGACCTGCCACTTCTCGCCTCACTGTGCCCATCTCATTTCTCAGTTCTAAGTTTTCCCCTCGAAAGGCATCTACTTCCATCCGCAATGCGGTCAAGGCTTCCAACACTGAAGTAAGTACAGTGTTGGTGTCCATCGCTCAGGCTGTAAGTAACCGTGGGCTTGTCACTCTGTCACAACCAAGAGCGGTTAATCACTAACCTTTGAAGCCGGGTACAGCAGGAGCAATGAATGATGCCTGCTAACCTTTTCCCCTTTATGGAACCACCTGCGAGTATCTCTATATCTCCACTCTACAGTCTATACCATTATAGGGGAAAGGGAAAAAAGGGACAAATGAAACAAAAAGATGCCGCAGCGGAATTCACTAATGGAACTCTCTTCCGGAGATGAAAGTCTCACTCCTACGACTGCTCCGTGTTCCCTGTAGATGAGATATAAAATAATATTCATGAAATCCACCCCCCCCTTATTTACCACTTTAAATAATGTATTCTTAGGTGTAATAACTTACGGTCCTTAATGCCGCACGTATCCAGACACAAACAGGCACAAAAAGATAAAAATAAAGTAACAAAAAGAAATACCAGAATTGTCTTTCTATAGTAGTCCTGTTAAGTTCCAAAGATTTTCAGGTACTGATAAAGTTGTTCAAAAAACCAAAAAAGAGAAGAGGTACTTATCTTAAAAGCAGATACTCCTCTAGTAGTTCCAAGCGTCTATATTGAAGGGTTTCTTGCTTTCATACACACGGTTCCAGCGTGACTGTAGACTACCATGCTAAATCATAAATAAAAATAGAAGCCAAATAATACTGGCCCGCAGTACTCAGAGTCTCTATTTCTTTCTCTGAAGTCTGCAGCCCGTGTTAAGGGAGGAAACGCTCTCCAGAGCAAGAACTGGTGTAATTAGCCTAGGGGCGTTGATGCGTGTCTTCTACACGGAGATTTAATTCCCCTCGTCGCGTGCCAGTAACACCGCGAGGGAATGTTAAACGGCAATTGCGCTTCAGCGCGCAATCAGGGGGAGAGCTCTCCACTCCAGAAAACACGATAATAGCTGAATCCAAGCTGGCGCGCTTGGAAACGATAGCGGGAATAAGCAAGCAGCGTCAGTGCTGCTCCGGATTGGGTTGGGCTAGACACAGCCTCCAAGCTTACGCGGCGTCTTCCTCGCAGCGTGGTTTAGCTGAGTCCATTCTTGACGGCTCTGTCTGCTAGCTCCACAGAACATAAATCCTGAACCAGGTGACAAGCCCCTTGTTCCGGTCAGGTGGGGCTTAAATAAGAAAAAGAAAGAAAGAAAAGACTGGCCAGATTTCCCAGGCATTCTGGGAGACGTAGTCTCCACATCCATTCTGTATGTGACTCGTGTGTGATCCTCCCCAATCTATTTGCGCTGCAACGTGACAGCTGCTCTCTTATCCTCAGGCCATCCAGTCTCTGATATCAATCGCTGAAAGGTATTCAAGTACACAAGTAGATCTTTATTGCCTTGCCTTGCCTTAGTTCCAATAACTCCCTATCGGCTGTGAGACTATGGGATCGTCTATCAAAGATATTCTCAAACTCTTTTCTAAATCCGTCCCAATCGTACAACAGGGGATCATCATTACGAACAAACGGGACAGCCCACAAAGCGGCATCTCCAGCTAAATACGAAATAAGGAAGGCTACCCTAGCTTGGTTAGTCGGAAATGCCCGAGGCTTACAGGTAAAATGCAACAACACCTGTGTCATAAAGACCTGTACTTTGCTCTCATCCCCTGTAAACCTTTCAGGGGCCGCCAAAGGTATAGGTGTGGGAAATTCCACCGACAATGGTGGTGCTGCTCCTGCAAAGGAACCCGACGGCCACGTAGCACCGCTACCTCTTCCTGCGCTCACATCAAACGGGTTCCTCTGTAATTTGTCAACTCGATCTTGTAAGGCCGCAGTTTCTGCCCTAGAGGCAGCTAATTCCTGTTGAACCATGACCAAGGCCGCCATTACATCGTCTAAGGTGGCCATCATCAACCAAACACCGATCAGGAGAGAATAAATTCTTGGGCTGCGAATTCTGTCAAGGTTTTATTCCGAACTCCCAGGATCGGTGCGTCGCTCAAATGGGTCCACCTCTCAATCGCTCCACTCTCTGATGCTATACCAGCGCAGAGGGTAGGAATGATTAAGCGAGGGAAGGAAAGGATGGGGACAGCGGGGAGGGAGACCTACAACACAAAAAACACAATTAAAGGCCTGTTCCACTTTCTGTAATACATGTCTAAACTCATAACTTATACTGAGCAATAACTACCTGTAAAGGAAAAAGAACGAGCATTCTTGCAACTAAGTCTTTGATGAAGGTATCGTATCTTATGAAGGCTCTTTATATGCAAAAATGAAAAAAACACCATATCATGAGTTTCACCACACTATGGGTATACACAACTCCCACACAACGCTCACTCATACTGTACCCACCACAATCATTGTTGGTACTTGCATCACAGAGGGGGTTGAGCATAACTCACACCAAAGCCCCTGCAAGGAAGAAAGATCATAAGAGCACATAAAGTATTTAGTAATACTCATCATCAGAAAACGAAATAAATGGTACCGGCATTAACCTCTCATGCCTAGCACTCTTCTGCTGCTTCAGCACAGCCAATGTCATGCATAACACTTCCAATAATAAGGCACATCTTAGGCGTAACCACCATGAATCCATACACAGTACATGTTGGAGGTATAGCTTCCCTCCTCTACTATAAGTTTAGATGCTAATAAATTGAGCACAAAGATCCAAATCACCTCCTCGTGAAGTATACAAGTTATGCCCCCAGAGCGGTGACAACGTCACCCTTACCGCCCTTCATGAAAGCGTCCAAAAGGTCAAAGATTCTCTTAGCGCGGGTCTTCCTTGATCCGGCGTCCCGGCCGAACAGAATTCGCAGCACTGATCGCCGCCGCCGCCCTGCATAAAAGAACTCATAGTAGGCGCGTCATCAGAGCGCGCGCGCGCCTACCCGGAAGCAGGATACCTGGGTAATGGAGTTCTTTGGTGGCGCGAGCGAACTCTGACACCGCGCTCGCCTCGCGCCCTGAAGCAATCGCCCGTTTACTCCAGGTGAGTGTGACAGTCCTAAACTAATGTTGTCAAATACTTGTAGGATTTTGTCCTTAATTAATGTTATGTTGTTGACATATTTGGCCCCAGCACATATGGCATGTAAGCATGGGTCGTATTTTGCTGTGGGATCTGGAGCGGTCGCCAGGACTCACTGTGTGCTGTCCATTGTATATCTCCTGGAATAAACATCCAACTTCACCTTCTTACCATCTTCCATGTTCATTGGTTTTAACACCTGTCTCACTGGAATGAGGCCTACAGACTCACTCATTTTTTAAAAGTTCAGCTACTGTATGCTTAGTTCGCCCTTGGTCTACAACAGGTTAGTGTGAAGTGCTGGGCAGTACAGATGTGAGGTATCTGCGCAGGGTGGATGTGTGGCTGGGGAGGGTGCCATACAGCCACAATGCAGTACGAAGTAGTGCATGCATGGTGTATGCATATGCTAGGGGTGCATGTGCTTGAGAGTGCTACAGTACGTGAAGCATGTAGTGCTGTGCAGGATATGTGCATGTGCTGGGTGTTTGTGAACCTGTATGTGGTACAATACATGAGTGCAGTACGTGCTGGATGAGTGCATGTGCTGGGTGAATATGTGCCTATGAGTGGTACAGTACATATTGGATACAGTGCTGGGCAGTGTGCATATGTTGAATGCTAGTGCTGGATGTATGTGTGCCTCTGAATAGTACAGTACATGGTACAGCACTGTGAATATGGTGTATACGTTCACTGGGTATATGTGTGCCTGTGGATGGTACAATACATGAAGGGGCCCTGGGTTCCATTTTGGGAGACCCCAGCCTGTATGATGAAACATGGAGTGCAGATAGAGAGACCCCTCCCCTGACAGATTTGTGGATTGCTGCATTCTTGTAAGCTGGATGGGACACACACTGGGGAGAGGGGGGCAGGCCTCCCCTGTACACCTCAAAGAGTGCTCTTTGATTCAAGTGAGAGGTCACAAGTAACCCTGGGCAGGTAACTCCGCTCCGCCAGCGGAGTTTGCGGAGATTTGCCTACTCCGCGCTCCGTGGCGAACGCGGAGATAGGCAAACCTCTGCCTCCGTGGCGGAGCGGAGTTAGCCGCTCCCTCCCCCCTTCCAAACATTTTAAAAATAATAAAAAGAAGGTACTTACCTGTGTTTCTACCGCTTCCCCTGCCTGGCCGCTCTCCTTCCTGCTCCTCTCGCGTCCTTTTTCATTAAAAAAAAACACTACGTTGTACGTCTTGCGAGTGCGCATGCGCAAGACGTACAACGTAGTGCTTTTTCAATGAAGAAGGACGCGAGGTGGCGAGGAGCAGGAAGGAGAGCGGCCAGGCAGGGGAGGCGGCAGAAACACAGGTAAGTGCCTTCTTTTTATAATTTTTAAAGCATTTGAGAGGGGGGGTAGCAGGGAGGGAGCGGAGTGGAGCTATGCGTAGCTCCACTGAGATTTTTTTCAAACTCCGTGGAGCTACGCGTAGAGGCACTACGCCAGCTCTGCCCACCCTTAGTCACAAGGTAGGGGCCTAGACAAATCTACGGAAGGAGATGGGGTTGATGAGAGAATGATAAAGAGTAGGGCTCGGAGCCCTGGACTAACCTTTTGATGCACATATTCCTGTGGCTGACATTCAGGTGTGAACTCTAGTCACCTCTATGGCCTGTGTTGTGGGACTATCATTTTTGGAGACATCCCTGCGGGAGCAGAGGAGCATGCACTTCAAACGAAACAGAACTCCAACATAAAACTTCAAAGAGTCGGACCTTAAATCCCATTTGGTGTCTGGAAATGGACTAAAAGAAGGGAAGAATAAGATCCCAAAATTGGTCACCTGCCAAGCAGCTAGACGGGCTGTGTGAGGAGGGGAAGCTCTCCAAGACTTCTACCTGTGACCAGGACAGGGGGCCAAGGTCTGCTAGCCTCCTTCTTGGGTAAGGGGAACATCATCCAGGGAACTCAAGACCGCCTAGCCTGGAGCACCTGCACCTGCCTAGACCAGTGTGCCCTGTGAGGAAGAGTGGAATGTTGGAGTGAGGAAGGTCCCGTGGGGGCCCTGTCGAGTGAACTCTCTCTGAGAGGAGACGGCTGCTGGTGCACTGATCGGGTTGTTGCCCATGTGCAGGACTGAGTCGGAGACCCCTGTATACCAGTAGAGGGCTGCCATGAAGATAGCGGTGGTAAAGACTGCCATGTGGTAAGGTCCGAAGCCTTGCACCGACCCCGTATGCCAGGAGGGGCTGCTGAGATGAAAGACTGCTGTGAGGGGCTGCCATGGATAACTTTGGGGTGTTGATTGGGCTGGATCCTGTCGACAGAGAGTGGTGGTGACACACAGGTCACCAGGAGCAACAAGGACTGCGAATGGTTCGACCCTCGGTTGGATGAGCGAGGACTTAATAGGAGCCCCGTCATCCAAGTGGGACCAAGAACAGGACCATCGTATCTCCCCCTCATCAGGAGCATGTGAACACGTACCCCACAGTTGAAAGCCACAGGAAACCTCTGATCTCTGCTGGAGCACGAGGGAGAGAGCCTGCACCTGACAAGTTCAGCCTCTAAGACCGCATGCGAGAGACTCACCAGACTTGACTGGAGCTGCTGTGAGAGCCCGCAGATGATGTGCTCTCCAGGATTCCAACCACTTCACTTTTGCCGGAGTGCGTACGACTTGATTTGGGTCTGACAGCCCCGGGGGAACTTGCTACTAAAATTAGCACTTGTGCCCTGGAATACTATTGATTTTAAATCCGAGTCGTAGTGGACTCTTGAGACTCTGACTACTAGTGGGGCATACCCTGGATTTTACCAATACTGAATGGGGAATAATCACAATTGCTAACACGAGGAGTGAGTGGGACTGGGAACCGCCAGAGGGGTACAAGAGCCCCAATCTTAGGGGAGAACTGTGTAAATTGTGTGGGTAGGGCTTAGTCTTCCTTTGTGTGGGTAGCGTTAGATATAAAATACTTTCCTTTTGTTATAAAAGTGAGTTTTTGGCTGAATAATGATTTATAACTGTTGCGCGCATTTTGAGTTGTGAGTCCGTGTTCACTAATCTATATCCATACCTCCTCTCCCCCGAGGGAGTTTTGGACTGATCGGACCATGCCTACCCTGAGAGTCTCACGCAGAAGGGTTCTTGGCCCAGTTGCTCAGGATCCATAACAAGTCGGGTCCTGGGACATCAGGAGTAAAACCCTCAACCCCCACGGTTGGGCCAGTAACCCCTGATTTTCCTGTGGCCCTCCGAAAGGGGTTCTGACAATAGGGAATACACTTCCTGTCTCAGGACGTGAAAATGCCTTTGTTGTGGAGGCCCTTTGTCAATTCAGTTCTGAGCCCCAGGTCTAGCTGATCATTGTGATGCCATGATGGTCTTTAGATCATGAAGCTACCAGGAGTTACCATGTGGTTCTTTTGCCCCATCCAACCCAAAGGCAGATGCCAAGAAGTTCTACACCCACAAGTCTCGTAGTGCATGGGGAGTAGGGTAGCTGTAGAAGCAGTGAGCTTCTGGCTGCGCTCACTGCCTGGCGCCGCTGTAGAGCTGGGTCTGGTGTGAGTGCTCACAGCCTCCCTCAGTGACCATGGTGGCACTACAGCATTGCTAATGCTTGTCTTGTATTGCACGTGCCTGCTGCCAGTGCGGCCTTGTGGTCTTAGTGATCCATCCTCTAAAGGCATGCCGGCGCCTGCACGGATGGTAAGGATCTTGTTTGGCATGACATTTATTTGGAGACCAGGAAGTTTGTGGCTGGCAGCCAGCCAGATGCTGTGACCCTAGCAAAGCTGGTGTGATGCAGCGTAACGTGTTGATCGGTGGATGTGATGTGGCCTTAGAGCTAGAGCAGTCGACCTCGAAGCTGGGGAACCGGGTTCGAGTCTTCGCAGGGATGCTCATCATCCTGTGATTCTGGGCAAATCTCTTAATCTCCGCGTGCCTAAAAATGAATGTGTCTGTCTGTAATGCAACTGGTGCTCATGAAAAGTGCTCTGATACCATTGGGTCGAGTTTGCGCTATATATAAAAAAAAACTATTGTGAGGGGCAGCGAGGAGGAAGGTACAGCGAGGCATTTGTGCAGATTCAGGCTATGTGTGTGTATTGAGTTGGTTCTACATGCCATATAAGAAGGCCCAGCACTGCAACTAGACAGACGTGAGCGCAGAGGTGCAGCCGCCACCTGCTGTTATAGAGAACATGTAGGAAAGTGAGTTATTATGCAGTGAGGCTCGTTAGGATTTACTATACAATAATAGCCTATAATGGTGGGCTAACATTAATTTTCTCTGACGCTGTGCCTCGAGGAAACCCTGCAGTGTCTTCAACTCGAAGCCCCTGTGTCTCAATTGTTAAGAGTTTGCATCCCCTTCCTCACCACCCCAGTCTATGTGGCAAAGTCAGCACCAGTGGCTCCCGTCTATGGCACCAAGGACAGCCAGGACTGCTCCACACCGGGGCCCTACAAGTCAGGTAAAGTTCAACTGACTGTCCGAGCTTGGTCCTGGGACCCGCCTCACCTTAACACCCTGTAGTTTCCACAGCACTCAACCTGCAAGTGACTGTTTGTCACTACTCCATTTCCCCATTGACTGCAACGTAAATGTTTTGCAGGAGTAAAATGCACTGGTATATTTTTCCTTTAAAAACCTAGAATTCTGGTTGTATTCATCCAATTGTATCCATTTTGGTGTATACATTTATTTAAAATTCGACTTTATTTTGATAAATTGGTGTCGGATTTCCTTTGAGACGTGTCAATTACTCATCACCCAGGTTGGTGCTCTGAAAGGCTTAGCACATGTTCCTCTGACTCCTCTGTGCCACACTACCAGGACTGAGCTAGGGTTTTATTAGCGTGAATCCAAGGACCTTTTTGGGTAACGTGACATTATTGCATAGAGAAGCCTTACCAGTCTCACTGCATAATAACCCACTTTCCTACAGAAATCCTCTGAGCCAGGATGAGCAAATGTGTTGGCAAAGCCAATAGGGCTAATGTGACGCATGCAAGCATGTGTGCACATCTTTGCTTATATGCTTTAGAATGTTGTCATTGCTTTCCCCTGAGACTCTAAGCACCCCTAGAGCTCAGAGCATCCACCAGACCTGCCAGCACCAATGTCTGCAAGATGGTGGATTCTGAGCATGTCCTGTAATGTGGGGCACACAGAAAAGGAAGCTGTTGTGGCCTCCTGCTATCTTATGCATTCTCCCCATAGTCTTGATGTTCGCTGCTGCTCAGCCAGTGAGGGAGGTCATTGGATGGTTGCAATGTTGAGAGTGTTTGTGATTGGATGAGTGGACATTTGGACTGAGAAGGGCTGAGCATCAGGATGCTGGTCCTGGTGGGGCTTTACATGATTTACCTGATCTAAACCTAATAAACCTACTCCTTTTGCAATCTACAAGTCTTCATCCTTGATTGTATCACTGGCAACGAGCGGAAAAGAAACTGCATGTGAGTAACTAGAAATTGAGAAGAAACTAGAGAAACTAAAAAGAAAATAGAGGAACTACAGAAGAAACTAAGTGTATTACAAAGAAAAAGAGTTTGAAGCCTGCCAGGTAGAATTGCTCCTGGCCGTCCCACCAGTGTCTATGCCAGGGCATTTTAACAGGCCAGTGTACGGGTGCAGCAGACTCCGAGGGCTGCCTATTTCATATGGATGAGAAACACTGGTGAGGAGTGAACCGGTTAGGCAAGGAGCATTTGAACCATTAGGAGCCTGTACCTGAACTTAGCATTGGAACAACCCTGATATGAAAGGTGTTTTGGAACTGTTCAACTTAATTTGTGTAACAAGCGCTGACGAGGTTGGAGTTTATAATTAGCATCAAGTGTCTCAAGGTACTGATGACTAAGCTTGGCATGTGGCGAGTCCCTTTTCTATATGCCGCTTGGACCTTGTGAAATGCTTTATTCACTTTTCTTTACTTGCTATTCGCCAAGTGTCGTTGTGCAGCATTTGAATACTTGAGCGTGAACGGCGGTCTTGAGTGGAGAGACCTATGTGGGCACACTTGTAGTTTCTGGCATTTCACAGACATTCTACAGAGGTTGCACGCGTTGCTCTGGCACACCGATATATTTTGTGTCTTTAAAGAGATCCTTAAAGTGGTGTGTGCGCTACATGTTTGTGACATTCTCCTGCCATGTGGTCACATCAAGAGGGGAGCTAGAATGCACTTGGAGGAATCTAGAGCGCTAACTGCATTTGATCAGCAGTCTCTTTATTATGAAACCTGGGCATGTTGACTTCGTCCACGAGGCGCAGCTGGTTCGCAAACGGCTGTGTGGAAGCGCCTAGAACTGCGTGTAAATTAGTAATGGATGTAAAGCTTGTGTGACATGCCTTGAGAAGCCTAGAACGCCAGCACTAAGCACACCGGCTTGAAATAAGTATTGGGGCAACGACGCTGATAGAGCAGAGATTACATCAACAATATTATTGATAAAATAAATTATTATGACAACTTCTGTGTAAACCATAGAAAACGTGTGCAAAGTTTCACATTCTGAAAATTAACATAAATATGAATTTTAGTTACTGCATTGTAAAAGCATGCAGAAGAAAAGATCGATTTGAGACATGTTATTCATTTAATTAATATAGATGTAACTGTTAATCATGAAAAACTATTTTTTACTCATTTACATGTGTTAGAATCATTTAGGAGAAAAATTTCACGTTATGGATTTTATTGCGAATTGATTTGATTTTCATGTAATGAATATGGAATTAATAATACTAAAAAATTATTATGATTTAGTTTGGTTTCCATGTGAAAATTAACTACAATATAATTTCATGCAATAACGTATACCCCGAAAATGACAAAAGAAAGTAGGTGCTACACAACTATATTTAGATGTGTTCTCATGAAACTTCTTTAGCATGTATTAGTCAAATAAACGACAAAGATTTATATGCATTTTCTTATGATTAATGTTGACAGCAAAACATTTATTTTATGAGTACATTATATTGACATGTATTAATTATGTCATATTTTGAATTCACATTCTAGCTTCCTATTAATATAATTCACAAATTAACATGATCTTGTCATATATCAGCCCAAATTTCATGTAGGACTCATTTCCCCCTTTCAGTGAAGTCATGGACTGAATTTTCCAAGGAGGAGAACTTCTTGCTATATTGCAAGTTGTATTGAAATGATAACTGTTTCCTTTGACATCTCCTGGACTGAACAGAGCACTTGCAACAAATGTTGTTACAATCTGGAACAGCTGCTTGGGATAGAACCCTTATGTATTCCTTTTTAATGTCCTATTGTTCAATGTGTCCAATGCTTACAAGACCTAAGGAACTGCGTAATCGATTCACCAAATGTTTCCAGATTTGTGTCTTCTTTATTGCCACATCACCATCAGTCTATTGTGGATTAACCAATAAATTGAATGGTCTGACAACTTGAGGTGATGTCAAGGGCCGGAAACAGTTCCAGTATAATTGCGCATTTTTTGAAGAACGAGGGCACTACTGGTTTCTGAGACTTCTGGTACTTGGATTTGTCACTGCTGACAGCGGACTGGTGCAGATTGAACCTTTTGGGATGAAAAAGTTCAAGTCATGCCGCTGGGACTCTTGCTGTTACAGCTGCGTAATGAAACAGATCACTGTCTTGACGAACTGGACTGGCTACTTGGAACCTTGCTGAACTCTCCTGGGAGTCTTTTACAAAGGCTCTGCTGACTACCTATCCCTATTGATACATACACTGAATGAGATCAGAATCTGCCTCGGCTGACGAAGATTTCCCCATCCACTCTTCTTCTCCCTGAATCTCAGAGGCTTGGTATATTTCATTAAATCCTTTACTAATTGGTTATTGGAGCTGTATGCCCCTTTATTGAATGCACATGTTCTTTACCTTTTAGACTGAATAACTAAATTTTAACATTTAAACTGATTCTGCTGTTCAGTCTCGTCATCAGTGGCGGCTCCTCCGCTAAGGCGAAGGAGCATCGTCCCACTGCCATGAAGCAGCAAAAGAAAGGAAAAAATAAAATGATAATAACTTAATGTTATTATTTTATTTTTTCCTCCTGCTGCGGCAGTGCGTGAGGTGGCAGGGCGGAGAAGCAGGGGAGGAGTGGTAGAACACTCCTAAGTGCGCAATGACTGTTTGGGTGGCCCTCTCGGTCCACCCAAAACAGTCATGCGCACTTTCCCTGTTATCCATGCAGGCTGCATTATAACCTGCGTGGAGAACATGCCCATCCCTCCAGCCCCTGGCGGCGCTCAGACCAATCACAACGCTGCATTTCATTGCAGCGTTGTGATTGGCTGCGGGGAGCGTGGGAGACTTGGTGCTTCCTGCTTCTCCCAAGAAGCCAGGAAGAGGACGCTGGAAAGGTGGCGGCCGGCCAGCCAGGAGGTAAGTGTTTTTTTTTGTCAATTTCCCCCCCTCCACTGCTGCTTTCCAGGTAGCAGCCGCAACTGCTCGTCATTCTTTGAGAGTGAACATTAATTAAGAGTGGTCAATAAATTGGGAAAGACTAATCTATGAGTTTTGTAATTTGGTTTAGTTCCAGTTAAGCTATTCCTGGTCCTCATTGGGTAACTGACCATTCCCTGAATATCTAACCTCTTTCAGCACAGAGCAAGATCCATCGGAGGACCAGCGGAATATATGAGTAGCGTAAGATGATGTAAGTAAAAAGGGCCCAGTAAATGCTACATCAGCGCTTTCAAGGTAAAATACCAAGTGAACTACACAGTGAAGTGCACTAAGTACGGGGACGGACTCACCATTGATGTGGATTTTAGATTCTTTTGAGGAGTCGCTCACCAGAGAGGTGATTTAAAAATCCCTGCCAGTGAATAATTTTCAATGCTATGTTTGTGTAGTGTGTTGAATTTTCAATATCCTCTTGAATCTTAGAAATGTTTTTATGGGGTTGAATGTTATAGTCACATGTGCTGAGTGACATGTTAGGACCTTTAGACTAGTTCCACCCTTCCTAAGGGGTTAAGGGTGTAGGGGCATGTGCTTAGCCCACGGTTGTACAGATTTACACCGGAGGAGAGTGCGTTGAGTGACATTGTGTGAAGTGCGATTTTGACCATCCTTCCTAAGGGCTTTAGGATGTAGGGGCAATGTGTTGAGCCCAGTGGGTAGTTACCATCCTTTCTATGGGGTTAGGATGATGGGCCAGTTTGTTAGCCCAATGTTAAGGGGGTATGTTGTTACACCCCTATGCAGTAGAGGGTAAGTGAAACCCTGGTCCTGTTAGGTGCATGGTGATTGGTGTATATGGTTACACCCTAATGCAGTAGAGTGTGGAAGAAGCCCTGGACCCATTTCAGTGTTGTGTTATGGAGGGTAACGGGCTGGTCCTGTTAGAGTGTGTGTGTTGTATGGGGAACGGGTATTTGTTTTCAGTTTTTGAGTTATCTGCACTCTTGCATTGTGAATTTGTGGTACGAATTTATTGCCTATGTATTTTATCATCTTACATCCCATTTGAGCAATTAAGTTATTGCACACAGTGTTGTTTGAACTTTTCTGTTTGTTTCGGTGGAGTGGTATTTATAGTTTTGTTGGACGTTTTGTGGGAGGGTGTTTTGCCATCCTTCGTCCTGCTGAATTTCCTGTTTCATAAGGGGGAGATGTGTTGTGGCCTCCTGCTATCTTATGCATTCTCCCCACAGTCTTGATGTTCGCTGCCGCTCAGCCAATGAGTGAGGTCATTGGATGGTTGGAATGTTGAGAGTGTTTGTGATTGGATGAGTGGACACTTGGATTGAGAAGGGCTGAGGAGCAGGATGCTGGCCCTGGTGGGTTTTATATGATTTACCTGTAACCTGATCTAAGCCTAATAAACCTGCTCCTAACCCACAAGACTACATCCTGGATTGTAAACGAAGCCATGAAGTCTTCTAGGAAAGGTGGTACAAAAGCTGCATGATAAACACCTGCTCTCAGAATACCCTGAGATATCAGGGGTGAGAAGACGTGGGGGTGACAAAGTACACTCACGGACTTGGAAGTGGGGTTCTATGAATCCCATTAAGGGGGTGGATCCTGCACTGGAAAAAAGAAGGTTGTCGGAAGGTGGGGCTACTTTATTAGTATCAAAACCCCCCAAGGGCCTACAGTAGGCCTGGGCGGAGTTCGCGGAGTTCTGCTATGCAGAATTCTGCAAAGTGACCAAAACACTCTGCTGCGCTATGCGGAGTTCCGCAAGCGTTGGAACGCATTAGGTCATGCCATTCATGCTGATTTTTAGCGCCAGGTTTGTCCAGCGCTGGAAAATTTGCACGAACAGCACCATGCTCAGCACAAGAGGGCGCTGCTTCTTTCTGCAACTCCAACAGATGTTTTACTTGAGAAGCAGCTTCCCCAACGCGAATGGAAGGTCTCTCAACGCGAGCAGTAGGGGCCATCCGTGACCTCCCGCATTGAGAAATCTCGTCGGTAGGTGGTCTGGAGTAAGATTTTCCTCGCTCGCGCTCACTAACTTAACGTTGGCGAGTGAGGAAAAAACTCTGCTTCGCAGAGCAAAGTTTTTTAGAACTCTGCGCGCTGAGAGGAATTTCATGCCCAGCCCTAGCCTAGAGACCCTTCTGAGTAAGTTTAACATTTTCTGTCATGGACTATAATCAACGCAAGTAAGACAAAATTTATGGCTGTCCACCCCCATAGAGACTTTAGAGGTTCAATAATGTTAGAGGGGGAGAAGTTGGAGAAAGTGCTAGATTTTGATTATTCTGGCATTCACCTCTCTAGTGCAAATACCTGTGATTTCCAGGTTACCAAAAGTACTCTTATACTAAAGCACAGTGTGGCCGCAATTCTAAAATTTGCAAAAAAGACTTTGTTCCATCCAATTTCCCCACTTCTTGAGGTCTGGAGGGCCAAAGATGTAGCCGCCGCTACATATGGAGCCGAACTTTGGGGATATGTTAATTTAAAAGCCCTGGAGGTGGCTGAGAATAATTTTTTAAGAGCAGCCCTTAAATTCCCCCAAAGCACGCCACTGATTTTTAAACATGACATAGGCTTCTGGTCTATTGAACCCCTGGCACATCTGAAACCTATTCTGTTTTGGGTACAGATTTGGTCTACGGCTGAGCTGGCAGAATATAGGGTGGTATTAAGAGAAGCTCTCAATAAATCACAGAGATGTTTTGTTACCCTGGTTGGACTATGTAAAACAGTCCCTATACTCTATGCATCTATACGAGTATTAATTGTCCCATGAAACTATTCCATCTTCTGCAAATATGAGAGTAAGGACCATCTAGTGGGAGCTCGGGGAGGGTAAACTTTCTAAACAGGCTGGTTTGGGCGAAATGACTGATTGTTTCAAAGGATTCAAGCCCGCCTCCTATTTTGAAAACTATATGAATGATATTGTTCCTCCATTCACAAAAGCCCTTTATATAAGTTTCAGGTTAGGTTCATTACTGCTTTCTACCTTTACCGCAAAATGGAATAGTCAACAAGGTGGAAGCAAAATGTGTACTGTCTGCAAAAGAGCTGAAGAAACTGATGATCACTTCTTTTTTTTCTGTCCAAGGTATTACAAGCAGCGTAGGCGTTGGATTGCTCCTTTGTGCCACCTTTTAGGTGTCGTCCAATACAGGGTAGCGATAAGGATATGTAGTGCAGATACGCCCCTGGTCAAAAGCTTTGGTGAGCATATGGCCAATTTGACAAAAAAAATGCTCTTTTACCCTTACTTCGCTCTCTATCTAATGTATATCCCCTCCCTCTTGGGTATCATGGTTTTACTGATTTTAGAACTTGTTTCTAATCACAATGTAAACTGAAGAGCTGGCACTTTATTCAGCTAGGTTGTTTGTGCGACAGGGAATGGTACGTAACCCTAGATATATTCCTGTATCTATAACATCAGCTCCACAATAGATAAATCCCAATGCTATATGTGTTAAATATAGTACACTCACACCTAACAATGTTTTTTCATCGGGGTACCCACTTTTTAAAGTGTATCATTCTGGTCCGAAGTTTTTCAAACACCCTTACTATGGCATGACTTGTAAAACTGTACTTTTAGCCATGGTGAGCCATAATAGTTTTTTGTCTATGGTTGTAATAGTGAGCCTCAGCAAGGCCTACCAGTGCTTAGGGGTTCTCCCTTCTCTGCACAGAGTCCTCAGACACTTAGGAAGAAGTTGGCACAGAAACTGAAATATAAAAGACAGAGTTTATTAAACCTTATAAGGTGGAGCTAACATTCACACATCACCCTTCAGTAATGCATGAAGTAGCACACTGAATGGAAGGATCCTGGTCCTTTTATACCCCCACAGGTGCTCAAATGAAGGCGGTACAAACACAAATGCTGGTTGTAGGTACATATAAGGTCATACAGAGAATGCACAGTCGACAAGTGGGTGGAGCTAACAGTTTCTACTTTTAGTAGACACATCCTGACATTTATAAACTTGAAACAGCTGCAAGCTCAACTGAGCATGTGCAAAGCAAGAGGAACTAAAGTTAACTTGTCTCTAGGCAGATTTCAAGAGCAGTTGACAGGAAGGTAGGACAGAGCACATGGTGAGCACATGGTAGCACATGGCAGCCAAAATGGCTGCCAGAAATACAAAATGGATTCCACAAAGCGGACAATTTAGCCTCTAAATACAGGCTGTCTTCAGCCAATGCTTAACTTAAGTGCTGCCAAATTACAACAGACGGCCCTTTCAGCATTGGCTGAAGACATTCGTTTATCTGGGGTAATCTAGATATTCATCCCGTACATCTATTAACATTATTTCGGCCACCTCTTTATTCAACATTTGTTGGGCCTTTGTTTCAGCAACGTTCCCTCTTCCCAGGTATACAAGCAGAGATGCAAATGGAGCAAAGCATTGGACCACATTGGATACATACACAGCATGTAAAAAGTATTAATCATTACACACAGGTTAGTCAGTAGCTTCCAGCTCCAAGCAGAAACAAGAGTCCAAAATCATCTAGTCTAATTCTAAGTTTCAGGGCTCTGATGTATTTCAGTGACTATCTATTTCAATTAATAGCCAACAGCACATACTTAATAAAAACATTTTCAATAGACTTTTCCAGTATTTCTTTTGTGAGGGCTAAAATATCAATTTAATATATTTTTAGGAGGAGGGCAAAGTAATATTTGTCAACTGCTCAGGAAAACATTTTTCGTGTAGAATAAGCATTATAAGTAATGCAAATATTAAAGAAGTCAGACAGATTATTACAAAAACCATCCTGGCTCCAAAGGACCAGGAGGACCACACAGGGCCATAGGAATTAGGACAAGGAGCCGCAAAGGGCTGCTCCTCCTCAAAAATGGGACGACCAAAGGGGTACATTACTAACAAAAAAAAGAGTCCTTGGGAAATTTTAGCTGCTGTGGAACCAGCCAGAGGGGAGTCTTCTCCCTGTGTCCGTTTGAGCCTCACAGGCAGGCTCTTGTTGTTCCCACGGTGGAGCTGCACAACTCGCAACTCAAGAATCACGGCCCAGTTTGAGAAGAAAAAGTCTTTCAACGATCCTGTCCAGTGTCTCAAGCAGTGCACAAGTTCTCTTCACTTTAATCTAACAGGCACCAGAGGCACAGCACCTGTACCCTAAACTCAAGTCCTTCCCTAACTCCTATATTGCTCTGCTGGCGCACTGCTCTTTTGTTAGGGCCACAAATTGCATCCAGTGTGCCCAGGTATCTCTTGATCAACAAACAAAGGTGCAAACTTGCATTCACTTTGGGACCAGGATTAAGAGGCCTGATGCTAGGATCTCTGAAGCAACCCTTGTTTCAAAAGGGGTCACCTCAAGCAAAGCCTCCTTGCCGTTCTGGTCGGTCTGTGACTCTCTCAGCTGGGCATCAAAAACTTGATCCATGATTTCTCCTTTCTGATTTGTGACCCCGTCTTTCGCCCAAGACAGTGGCAGGGGTACACAATTCACATCCCAGGGCTTCCGCCTTCACTGAGGTCCTAGTTGCCAGCAACGCCTGTGCTGGTTACCTTCACTTTGGCTTCAAGCTGCAGTGGCGCTGACTCCCCAGGCTGGATCTGATGTCCGGGCCCCTCTGGCAATGGTTGTAAGGCAGCAAATATCTATTGGTGGACAGAACAAGAGGTCTTTAGACAAGGCACAGAAATAATCTATCAACAGAGAGGATAGTCTCAGAATACTTTCTTAGTCCTGGGGCACCCCATACATTAGCAAAGCACCCAAGAACCACTTCATCTATCTAAGAGTAGAAAACCCTGGACCTATTGGCAAGTATAAAAGGAACGTTTTGGTGAACTGACAAGAGTAATACATCACCCAATCCCAAACAGCCAAGGAAGTCTGTGTTCATTTACTAAATTCTGAGGAAAAGAGAAAAACAATACAGACATACTCCAAATACTTACATTGGTGTATTCCTATATTACTAATCTGAAGAACCCTCAAGAAAAAGGAAATGTTCTACACTTTTACTCATAGATTTTACATTACTTATACAGGACTGCAGACACTTGTAAAATAATTTCTCTTACATGTTATGCTTAGGACCATGCTCTCATGTTATAGGCGCAGCAGGAAAATCTAAAACTGCTAATTTAACAGGGATTCTTATTGCAAAAAGAACTAAACTTCAACATAGTGGGTACATTTTCTTCAGCAGAACATGTTATGACAAACAAACTCCTATAAAACAATATTTTCCTTCAAAATGTTTGCTAAGGATCACATGAGCGTCTTTCCTGCATTGTACTTTTCACGATCTGGACTATGTAACATCATTTTCAAAAGGAAAAAAACCCTATCTCCAGCTCTAATAAGGGCTGTCAGCTTATTGACAGAGACTAGCTAATAAAAAACTAGCAATGCCCTTGCAAAACTGTATAGAACATGAGAATAACATAAACAATAATAGTGTTGCCACCTGAGATTTTTTAACAGAAACCGCCACTATACAGTTCTCCTTAAAGATCAAATAAGGGAACATCAATCTGTTCTACTCATTCTTTCATACAGGATGGGCAGTAACATAGCTTAGATTGTATCATTTTATTAATGCTAACAATTTTAAAACAGTATTACAGAATAGCCAATAACTGTCACATGGCCATTTCCTAGACAGCTTTAGACAGACTCAAAAAAAAGTGAGAAAAAGAAGAGAGAAAACATAATTTTGCCTACCCTTAATTTGTAGAGGAGCTAGCCTCCTTCCCCCATTTTGACAGTAGGAAAACCTGAAACAGGTTTTACTTCTGTCAACACTTTCAACCCCTATTTGTAGCAACTGGGCACAAACAAACTTGTAGGAGATATCTTAGAAAGTGGCTGTTCTCTGATTCAGCCCAACACAAGCAAATTGAGTTAACTTTAAACCAATTCCTACAGCAATTGTACTAGATTAACATGAGGGCGCATGAATGCAAACTAAAATCCATTTCCTCCTTATCTTAGCCCCTACACAGTATTCTTTAAACTAAAACCATTATTTTTATATACATGGCAGATCAATGCTCAACTGAGGATTGTTTTTCCTTCGTTTCATATGACTGCGCGTGTTTGCCAAAAATAGGAAGCAAAGCTTCTCTTCCTCTCTTTGCGCTATCATCTCGTCTTTCAAAAACCTTTCGGAGGTCGAAGTGTCCCAGCAAACATTACCCTTCACCCTGCTAAGTTGCTAAATGCAGAACTCCGACCTTTGACCCGTTCAGCAGCTGCTCATTTGTGTGTGCAAGGCTTGCCATGCGGTTTTGTAATGCAAAGCAACTCTGGAGAATCACAGCTAAAAGGCAGTCCTGTCCGATCCGTTTGCCAGTAATTTAAAGGTAGGATAATAACGTCTGCTGGTTTCTGTATACTTATTTTCATTTGTGTACAGTGTGTGGTGTGCAGTCTAGTAAGACAGAGGTCAGCTGTTTGTTCTATACTTGCATATGTACTAGCTCTAGCTTGAGAATCAGTTTGAAACCTGCCCTGAGTGGTAGAACTGCTTGTAAAATAGTGACTTTAGCTCAATTTCGACTTTGGTGGTAGGGGCACTTAAAAATGAATATCCTACAATATTTTTGCATAATAGGAACCCCCAGAGTGTTCTCTAGATAGCCCAGGAAGGGAAATCAGAAATGTATAAGGTATACCCTTATAAAAAATGAGTTTTGTACAGCTGGGTAAAGTGACATTTCACATTTAAGTTCCCTTTTTTCTGGTACAGCACTGCTTAAATTCAACTTTGATGCTAGGAATTCACAGTATGATGATTAGGCTTTATAAAGATTAAAAAACGAATTTAAAGCATTTATTTTTACTAATATATTTTTTTCATATAATTATTATTATTTTTTTTTATCAAAACCAACCATTTTGATGATTCCACATTGGAAAAGCAAGCTTCATTCGTAGCCTATCATATTTAAACGCATTCATTCATAACCCTAAGCACAGAAGCCTTACTTGAAACATGAAAAGTCTGCGCCACTTTTAATGGACAGTTATCATTTAACATCAGAACCACAGATGTACTTATGTAAAAAGGCATTAAGAAAGGAAATCCCTACTTTCAATTTTGTTCTCTGTTATCTAAAATAATGAAACTGGTGTTTTGAAACTTTTAAAATAAGGCAGGCCTGTATACCAGTTTTACACTGACTTAAAATTGTGCTGACTCAGCATTCCTGTCTGTGGCCGTGAGCAGGAATAGCCATATGCTATTTATGCAGCTGTTGTTTGTCAGCAAGCGTCGAATTTTCACGCCTTTCTCAGGAAAAAAAACCTTTATTATTTGAAATACCCTGACAGAGTTAAATCCCCATTTGCTGTGTCAAACAGTTTCTTTTCAGTTAGTCAGTTTAAACACAGCTGTTGGAAAGCTTTTTTTCTCGGGTGCTGAAAGAAAGCATGTCACAGTCTATTTAAAAACTGAGGCATTTCAATGCAGTCAAATCTATCTTTCTATAATGTGTATTTAGTTCAGCAACGACCAAATTCACTCAGGTGATGTGCATGCCTTTTAATGTCTAATACAATGTATTTAAGGAAAATGCTGAAACGTGTATTTTAGTCTATTGATTACAAAACACACAATTTCGTTTTCTTCCTCTGTATGAGGCCTATTTTAATCCTATTGAATACGAATTCTAATTTTATCTTTAGCATTGTGGCAATTTGCACACATGTATAGTGTCTTACTCTGTCAATTTAATAGTAACATGCAGCTGTTTAGCGTATGTTATATAATTCATTTCTGGATTTTTATTTAATATATAAGTAACTAAATGACAGTTTGCATAACAGAATGATGACAGCAAAAAATATAAACAAACTCATTGAGCTCATTCCAGACTTTTACAAAAGGGGGTCATATACTCAGAGCACACAATACAGCGCGCTTAAAGCTAGCCATTCTTACACAAAGAGTGCAATCGCTATTTACTCACACAAGTATCACCAATGTCAAACCACATAGACATTTAAACACACATTTAACCCACAAATCAACACTTAGGACTTTAAGACAGCTTACAAACTGTACGCAAAAACCAAACTATTTGTAAATACTAATTGTAAGTCATATTTACAAGAAGAGCTCTCAAAAGTAGCCCAAAAGACTGTTCCATGTTCAAGAAGCCAAAATACACCAAATTCGCCAGTTTTGGCTGGTAGAACACTCAAAAAGCGCTCTGCATATCACCACTTATGAATGTTACTAAGTGCGCAGATCCGGATCCGTTTTATGTACATATTTAAGTCAATGGGGTACTTAGTCACCAAGGCAGAAATATCTTTTTACTATACGTAAACCTATTTAGGTATCCCCTCTGAGGGGAGTCAACTAAGTACTTACTAAATCCATATCGGTACCTCCAAAACAGCAACACTTTCTGCGAAGTGTACTGGAAACAGGCATGCCAAAAATAGTGCAGAATATGCAGTATTATAATCAAAGTAGCGCTTAAGGTACTCTTTGTACGTTGCGCTGTTCAAACAATTTCAAATAGAGAAAAATCTCCTCATTACCTGCCTATATGTATTGCAATGCATATATAATTACAAAACAAATTCCAAAATTGGCCAATCATACAAACAAAGCCACAGTAAGTGTTTACTAAAACTACCTTACCAATCAAAGGCATCAAACCAACAGCAAGTGCCACAAAACGGCTCTTACCAATCAAATGGTGTCCAGGTTCCAACTGCCAAGTTCTCAAATTGACCAAATGGTCACTGCACGGCAAATCAACAGAAGAGATCTCAGTCAAGGACCGGCGCCGCCGGGATGGTCAGATCAGAGAGAAAGGAAAAACGCCATAGGTGCCAAGACTCAGGTCTCCTCAGGCAGCGATCGCGTCCAAAAGCGAGATTCCAATCCTTCGTCGCGACCAGTCCTTCGGGCATCCGAGTCTTTTGATGAGCCCCACGTTGGGCGCCAATTTGTAATAGTGAGCCTCAGCAAGGCCTACCAGTGCTTAGGGGTTCTCCCTTCTCTGCACAGAGTCCTCAGACACTTAGGAAGAAGTTGGCACAGAAACTGAAATATAAAAGACAGAGTTTATTAAACCTTATAAGGTGGAGCTAACATTCACACATCACCCTTCAGTAATGCATGAAGTAGCACACTGAATGGAAGGATCCTGGTCCTTTTATACCCACACAGGGGCTCAAATGAAGGCGGTACAAACACAAATGCTGGTTGTAGGTACATATAAGGTCATACAGAGAATGCACAGTCGACAAGTGGGTGGAGCTAACAGTTTCTACTTTTAGTAGACACATCCTGACATTTATAAACTTGAAACAGCTGCAAGCTCAACTGAGCATGTGCAAAGCAAGAGGAACTAAAGTTAACTTGTCTCTAGGCAGATTTCAAGAGCAGTTGACAGGAAGGTAGGACAGAGCACATGGTGAGCACATGGTAGCACATGGCAGCCAAAATGGCTGCCAGAAATACAAAATGGATTCCACAAAGCGGACAATTTAGCCTCTAAATACAGGCTGTCTTCAGCCAATGCTTAACTTAAGTGCTGCCAAATTACAACATGGTGACGTGTTTGTACGTCTGCTTTGTGTTTTTAGGTCAATTGTGGATACTTCTATGAAAATATTATGCCCGGTATTTGTATATTTTCCAGCCGTATTGTTTTGTGCTTCCTTTTTAAATGTATTGCTTTTATGGCCATTGGCCGAGATATAGTAAATTAAAAGTGATGTGAAAGTGAAGTTATGTAATAAATATTTGAATATAGTTATCGGTGGCTTTATATATGTGCTGACTCATTGAAAAAGCGTATAGGCTCGGCGCTTTTTGTATTTTGAACTTTTGACAAAGCCAGTAGGTCTGCCTTACTTAAAATAACACCCTTTATATTGTTACATGACATGGCCATGCGCCTGCTGTCTCTGCGGTCACTGAGCTCCAGCTGGTGTACAATGCCTGACCCCTAACCCCACCCCACCCCGCCAGTGCGGACCGCATGTCGATCCAGCAGAACAGATGCCTGATGCTCTCTCGCAAGAAGATGGAAGGGATAGCTAGCAGTCTTTGGGGAGGAGGCAGCGGCTTCTCCAATGATGGGGCTATGATTGGAGTCCCCCATGTTAGGTTTGAAAATCCCATTCTCGCTATACACTTGTTCTACGTTATATTAGGTTAGCAGTGTGTGGCTAAATTAGACACCATTTGTATCCACGTTATGCAACCCACTGAGTTATCCCTGCAATGTGCGAGCTTCAGTTAGCGAGTGTGACTCCATTTTGAATTTCGTAATCCCTATTAGGCTGTGTCTGTACTAGGCCTCATTATTCGTATTGCTTGCCTCAGCAGTATTCAGTTATTATTTTCTTTTCTGTTCAAGGTTGCCTTCTGACTTACTAATGAATAGGTCATTCTGCCCTCGCATACCTATCCTTGTGTGTAGCTCTGCTCCCACGTTAGGAGACGCCGAAACCCAGCAAGGCAACCCTGAGATAGTGATAGCGTGTACGCATCTAGCAGGTGGTAGCCCATCCTTCTGTGCCTCCTTTGTTCATGTTCGGCCTAAGCCGGTAACTTTCCATTGTGGGCGTGGTTGGGAGGTCCTTGGGAGGAATGATTATGCGTTGCAGACTGTTGGGGGGCTAGTCCCTCGGCAGACATCTTAGGGTGCAGGTCAAATTGGACTCCTCTGCAGAATATTGCTAATAAACAACTGTTTATATTCTCTACTGTTATGTTAAAAGCATTTCTAGAGCGCACGTACATCAAACGATTTCATGGCGCTGGGGGCGGAGAGGAGGGCAACAGGAAACTAGATTAGGTCACCATACACCATACTGTCTGACCGACTCTTCATTTTGTGGAAGGCTATTAGGAGGTTGTAAATAACCCGGGTGGCCCTTTTCAGGCCACTTCCTTCAGTTGGCATCCGAACAGGTACTCCGCAAGGTGACCCAACTCGCCCGTAATAGGGTTGTAGGTTCGAGGTGGTGTCCGGTCGGTCGGGCGGATCGGGGATGCCCACACGATAAGAGCCCGGTTCTCTTGGCTGCCCCGCCCGTCTGATCAGGCGATTCCTCGTCTAGTGGTCACCGGCTGGGGTCCTGAGAAGGCGGAACCTTGGATTTGACCGTTTGGTCCGAAGAGTCGGCAGTGGAGAATAATATTGCTCGACCTGAGTGCACCAGGTGAGTGATTTGAATTCTTGGAAAATGTGGCGCCATGGTTGAACGGCACGAGCCTACGGGCTGTGTCTGGTACAGTCTCCGGACTGTCTTGATCTTGGTGGGTTTACGGACCCTTAAAAGACACAGAGTGTTTGTGAACAGTCTACCAGGCGAACTGGAAATTTGGCCCATTCTTGAAAAGGCCTGGGGCTGTTTGCGAACAATCTGCCAGGCCAACTGGAAATTCGGCTTATTCTTGAAAAGGTCTGGGGCTAGAACCTGTCTTCTCGTTTTGGTACAGTCTTTGGACTGTCTTGTCTTGGTACAGTCTGCAGACTGCAGGGTGCGGTTTTTGGACTGCTTCGATTTGGTTTTGGACCGTTTTGTTGGTTGGTGTTATATTTGTCCATTTGGGACAGTGAAGAGGTGTGGCGACGCGGCCAGGGCGAGTGACGCTGGAATCTGGGGCTCACGGTTCGATCCCCGGCACCGGCGGCAGGTCAGCCCAGCACCATGTGACTCTGGGTAATAGCTTGCTTAATCTTCCCGATGGCCCCCAGCGCCGGGATGCCTTCGGGTAGTTGTTCGCGCTTTACAAATACTGGATTTACTGCATTTACTGCATGTGTATTATAGTAGGATGCCTTGTCTAAGCAAGTTAGGGTGTTTTGGATGTCGGTGTTGTTCCACTGAAGCTCGATTGGAAGAGAGGCAGCCTGCGCCTCCAGAGGGTACCCCAAATTGCGATGTATACGTCAAGCATGGCATTGGCCCTATTATGTTTAGCACGTTGTGGAATAAATATACGAGGGACAACGCTGATTTACAGTGGCCGCGTACTGGCACATTTGATGAACAAAAGTTGAATTACTTGCAGGACAAATTGTTCACCAAAAAGAGCAGGCAGTCGATGTTTGATTCTCTGAGGACATGGCAGAAGGAAGCGAAGCAACGATGTATGAGAGCAGAGAAGCAAGCCCGGAGAGGGCAGACGCAAACGATAATGCAGAAAGCAATGGCCTATGAAAGAGAAAAGATCGAGAAAGGCATAAAGTGTGCAGATAGGAAGTTTCGATTGCAGAGTGATAAATGTTATGTTGCTAGAGAGGAAGGTGACGTTTTTGTTGAGGAGTTATTGGATTCTCGACCCCCACCTCCTTATGCCCCCGAACGGATATATCTCATAATCCCAACACCTCAGTCTTCGGCCTCTGGTTCTGCTATTCCTACTCTTCCTGTTTCTAGCTCTACTGCTTCGGCCCCCGCCTCATCTGCTTCTTCCCCACTTTCACAAGTTACAGGGGCGGGAGCCGTCAGCTCCCCTATTCTGTCTCCTGACTCTGTACCTGTGGTCACGCCTTCTCTTACTCCTGCAACACAGTCTTTGTTCGAGATGGTACCTGTTTCTTCATCTGCTCTTTCCCCTCCAAGTGTGTTACCTCATCATTGCAAAATGCTGAGACGCCTGTGCGTGGAGTGCATGAAGTGAATTGGGCAGCGGCACGTGAACGCATGGATAAAGTGTTGGTGCGCTCTGCTGTGGGTGATGAGGAAAAGAGAATGGTGACTGACCAGGCTGCACAATGGGCCCGGAATCCGATTTATAGTGTGGAAGATGTGTGGAGCGTGATGAAAGATTATGAGCCGTTTATACAGCAACATGCTCTTAAGCATATGTCGGCTACACTGATAGGATTGTGGGAACAGTGCTTCAAGGGTATTGCACCGCAGATAATTTATGACATTCGGGACAGGGGGGTATATACTACAGATATGGCCCCCAATGAGGTTTTCAGTAATGTGACGACATTGGTGGGTTATCGGGGTAAATTGCTTCAGAAGGTCCCGACGACAGCGTCACAGTTTCCTATGAGGGAAGTTCATCCCATTTACCACCCCGAAATACCGGAGTTGCGAGATGGGAATAATATTGTTACTCGCCCACGAGTGGCGGCCCGTTTCCAGGAATGGTGGATCTACACTCCTTGGAAGAGGAGTGAGGTGATATCCCTAAAAGGACAGTTGCCGGACCCTCGGAAAAATCCAACTGCGTACTATAAAGAATTGACGGAGGCGGCCTCCTCCACAGTGATGACATTAGCTGATATAGAGTTGTTTTTCGGTCTGCTGGTACTGGTAGATATATGGAGGCAGGTGCATACGCAGGATCATGTGGTGGAATTGGGTGGAACATGGGATGAGATCAGGGCATGGGATAAGGAGCGCAAGCCCGGCGAGAAGCCGAAGGCGGAGCTATTAGCCTTGCTGGGGCGTATTATCACTTGCATGCATTCCCTTATCCCGCCGAGACGAGTGGATTGGGACAAGTTGACTGCGTGTCGTCAGAAGAAGGATGAAAGTGTGTCCGATTTCTTTACTAGGTTTGAAGGGGTATTTCTGGATTTTAGTGGCCAAGATCTGTCGCTGGAGGGTGGTGTTCGTTTGTTCGTCAACAGGTTTGTCACTTATTTGCTTCCTGAGATTGCGACTAGGTTGCAGGCTTCGGAAAGTACTTGGACCACCTCATCCCCGTCAGTAATTTTGAGTATGGCACAGTACTGCGAGCATAGAGAGAATGAGGACAAAGAGAAGGTGGAGAAAAAGTCAAAAGAGTTGAAGACGAGGGTGTTGATGCAGCAAGTGCCGCGGGGGAATGGAAGAGGAAGGGGTTCAGGTCCGGCCCAGCGGGGGTCCCGGTCTGACCGGAACAGTACACCGGGTGTGCCCGTGGGGTACAACCAATGTGCATACTGTAAAAAGGAGGGGCATTGGTGAAGTGAGTGTCCGGAGTTGCTGCAGAAAGTTGAGGCCCCGAGAGGTAGGGGTTTTAGAGGACATGGTAGAGGAGGAGGGGGCCGAGGAGAGGGGCAGTCTGAGGGTACATCGTACGCTCCTCGGCAGAAGAACTATTTCGACGAATCTCGGGGAAGGCAGTACTATCATGATGACTATGACATGGACGAAGTGACGGGGATGTCCCACAGCTAGGACAGGGTAAGGGACCGGTTCCAGTGCCTGTAGATCAGCGGGGACCTTATGTCACTGCGGATTTGCAGGGCACGCCCAAGACGTTCTTACTTGACACGGGTGCTCTGAATAGCTCTGTTTCTCGTTCGCTGGTCCCAGGGGCAGCTCTGTCTGGCCAAAACAATGTTTCGGTAGGTTTCTCAGGCATGCTGGTTGTTAGCCCCATTTCCAAACCTCTTGCTCTGACTATTGGTCCCTTTATGGTGGATTCGACGTTCCTGTTTACGACAAATTGTGGGGAGAATTTGATGGGATTTGATTTGTTGAAGAGATTACATGCCACCATCTTTTGTTCTCCAGATGGTGTTTACATGACCGTTGGGCCACAAGTGGCTCGTGCAAAACAATGCTTTGCAAAGGACGCACCCCTCCCCGCTGAATTCAAAGAGGTGCCCCGTAGCTTATGGGCAGCAGGAGACACGGATGTGGGGTTACTCCAGATCCCGCCGGTCTCTATTCAGATCAAAGACAATGCTGTATTGCCACTTATTCCCCAGTATAAGATTTCACAAGCAGGAGCGAAGGCCTTGTTGCAAATAATACAGGATTTGATTAAGTCTGGTGTGGTTGAGGAGACAGTGGTGAATGTGTGTAATAGCCTTATCCTTCCGATTCTCAAGAAGACACCCTTGGACTCTTCTGATGCTCATCCTGATGTTTATCGCTTTGTAATTGACCTCAGAGAGGTTAATAAAATAGTAGTGCCCCAATATCCTGTAGTCCCAGACATTACCACGATATTGACAATGATTCCCCCATCAGCACAATTCTTTTCCATGATTGATTTGAAGAATGCTTTCTTTAGCATTCCAATTCATACAGATAGCAGATATCTGTTTGGATTCGCCCTAGCTGGCAGGAGCTTTAGATTCTGTTGTGCTCCTCAAGGCTATTCAGAAAGCCCTAGTATCTATAGTCAAGCTTTAAAAACTCAATTGGATTCTTTGGTACTTCCCACTGGTAATGTGCTATTGCAGTATGTTGACGACCTCCTTGTGGCCTCTGATACTGAGGATGGCTGTAAAGATGCCACTGTTAAATTGCTGTTGCATTTGGCACGCCATGGCCATAAGGTATCCCTTTCCAAATTTCAATATTGTCGACAGGAGGTCACCTACTTAGGTCACCTAGTGTCGAAGGAGGGTCGCAGACAAACACTTGAGTGCATAGCTGCTATTACTAATATGCCTGTTCCTAAGACCCAACGTGAAGTACGTGCATTTATTGGTATTACCTCGTATTGCTGACACTGGATCCCCAATTATTCCTTACTAACAAAACCCCTCCTTTACCTGACCACCAAAGAAGTGCAAGAACCCCTGCCTTGGACATCTACATGCCAGCAAGCTATTGAGCAATTAAAGGTTGCGCTTTGCTCTGCTCCTGTGCTTGATACTCCGGATTACCAGAAGCCTTTTGTGCTTTACGTACATGAGGCGGATGGTTGCGCGCTTTCTGTTTTAATTCAACAGGGTTTTGGTGGTAAGCAAAGACCCTGCGCTTATTTTTCTGCTATACTAGATAACGTCGCCAGAGGTCTCCAGAGCTGCATAAGAGCTGTCGCGGCGGTGGCAGTTTCTATCAGACAATCGGCGGGGCTCGTTCTTGATACTGATCTCACGGTAGTGGTACCTCATGCTGTGGATACGCTTTTGAATAAGACAAAGACACAGCACCTTACTAGTGCACGTCTGACTGGATATGAACTAACCTTGTTTGCTCTGCACATTACCATCAAAAGATGTGCCACTCTGAACCCAGCCACGTTACTACCCCTCCCTTCGACGAGTAATGACACAGATACACATGATTGTGTGTACAGAACGGAAGAGGAGACGAAAGGACGGGTAGACCTGACTGATGTTCCCCTATCTGAACCCCAAGGGGAACTTTATGTCGATGGCTCTTGTTTCAAACTACCAGACGGCACCACCACTGCAACATATGCAATTACAGCCTTGCACACTATAGTTGAGACATCCCGTGTCCCACACCAATCAGCCCAAGCTGCAGAGCTGGTTGCCCTTCTTCGGGCTTGTGAGTTGAGTGAGGGACTGGCTGTCAATATTTATACTGACAGCCAGTACAACTTTGGGGTCGCCCATAATTTTGGACGCCTCTGGGCGGAGAGAGGGTTCTTAACATCACACGGATTACGAATACAGAATGGCCCATTGATACATAGACTCTTGTCCGCTCTAACACTTCCCGATAAGTTAGCAATAATAAAATGTAGTGCCCACAAAGCAATAACAGATGATGTTGGTAGAGGAAATGTGTTTGCACATCAAACAGCTAAAGAGACAGCTAGATCAAAGATGAAAAAGATGTTTGTGGCAGGTCCTGCTAAGTGGGTCCCAGACAATGGAATGTTCGAGGACACATTAGAAAATGTCAAGGAGATACAAAGCGAGGCGACCCTAGACGAATTGGCAATATGGCAGGAGAGTACAGGGCGTCTTGATGAGGATGGGTGCTGGACTGATAAGTCCGAGAAACAGCGAAGGATGTTACCTAATGCCTATGTACTTCCTGTGGTTACCATGGCCCAGCCCACATTAGCGCCAAGGGAATATGTAAGGTGTTGGACCCAGTGTGGCAGAACGACAATATTTCCAAGGTAGCCCCTCATTTGGTGAAACACTGTATGATTTGTATGACACATAATCCTGGGAAAGGTACACCTACACCCTCTGGTAAATTTGCACCGCCTTTCTTCCCTTTCGAGGTTCTCCAGATGGATTTAATCGAAATGGAACGAGTCAACAATTTGAAGTATGTGCTGGTAGTGATTTGCGCATTCAGTAAATGGATTGAAGCTTACTCCACTAAAGAGAATACGGCTATGGCGACGGCGAAGGCACTCATCAAAGAGTTCTTCCCGCGCTTCGGATTGCCGCGTTTGATCTGGAGTGACAACGGAAGTCACTTCAATTCAAAGGTCATCCAACTGGTGTGCGAAGGCTTGCAGGCAGAAATTTCATGCAGCTAACCACCCCCAGTCAGCAGGTCTGGTTGAGAAGTACAATGGTACTCTCAAACTGAAGTTAGCAAAGATACAAGAAAGTACAGGATTGCGATGGCCAGATGCCTTGACCTTGTTATCTACCAGGGCGACGGCACAATCTAGGACAGGGTTGTCCTCATATGAGGTAGTATTTGGCCGCCCTGCCAATATCTGGGGCGTTCCAAGGCCCAAGCGCTTCTCAGAGATACAGTACCCTTTCCTTGTAGACTACCTGTATGAGTTAACTAAAGATCTTCGTTCTCTTCATCAACAGATTCAAGGGACACTGCGGCCGGTACCAGAGGGGCCCGGGCATCAGCTACAGCCCGGAGACCACGTCCTTGTCAAGAACTTCCAGAGGAAGAGCTGCCTAGAGCCTCGTTGGAAAGGCCCACTGTTGGTCCTCCTTGTCACTAGAACGGCGGTGAAACTTGACGGCCGGAAGAACTGGGTGCATGGTACCTGCTGCAAGAAGGTTCCTCTCCCACTTCCCTATGACAAGTGGGTGCTCTACGGCATTGCGGAACAAGAAGGGGAAAGGGTGCCCCGCTTTATTCCCTTCTCTGACGCCCGGTTGAGGTGGGCGCAGACGGAAGCAGAGAGTGATGCCGCCCTGCTTGAGGCGGTCCCTCCGGAGATAAGGGCAGCCCCAGCTTCTTCCCCATCTGATCCACAGGCACCTGAGTCTCCATGCCTTTCTGAGCCTGAGTTTCACCCCCTTTTTGTTGATGAAACAGTGCCTGGAGTTGACAGGTACAACTTGCGCCCCCGAAAGAAGGACAGTGCGCCAGAGGGATAGTCCAGGAGTTAGGGAAGGACTTGAGATTAGGGTGTAGGTACTACATCTACAGTGCCTGCGTCATATTAGGGTGAACCACACTGGTGCACTGCCCTAGACATAGGACAGGATCATTGAGGGTACTTGCCCTGGAGGGTGGGTGCCCTATCCTAAAAGAAGAAGGATTTGTTTCCGTCAAGGGCCGCGATCGCGCAGCCCCCTCGAGGGAGTGCTTCAGATCACCATCGTTGATGAACGATAGGAGCCTGCCAGCGAGGCTCTAGACGGATGCTGGGTAACTTGTGCCCCTCTGGTCAGTTGCATTCTTGTGGCTCCAGTTCATAAGGCTCTTCACATGTACCCATTTGGCCGTGCTGCCATGGAGGAGGAACAGCCCCTAGCGGCATCACCACCAGGGCAGGGTAGTCCTGTGTGGTCTAGATGGCCTATTAGGAGTAAAATAGTAGTGGTAGTGTTCCTTCTCATAGTAATGATAATACTGTTTGGGGTAGTATGGTATTTAGAAGAACAGCATCCCGTACACACTTTGATAGGGACTACCCCATCTCCACCTGAGCATCTGTTTGTTACGTTGACCCCTCATAAAGAGAGACATAGACAGACATATGTTGAAAACGCCTTCCTGCAAATGCTTCACCAAGTACACAATACGACGAATGCCACAAATTGCTGGGTGTGTGGGTTACTCCCCTCAGTTATGCACAAGAATGATTTACTGGTGTCTTTACCACTGTCGTACCTAAGTAGTTGTGAGGCCTGGTTCCTGTTGAATTCCATGGTGTATATACATTATCATACTGATGCTATGAATATGAGGAAGTCTAATTATGAAGCAGTGTTGGAATATATTGTGGTACACCAAGGTTATACACCTGGGACAGGAGGAAAGGAGGGTACGTTACATCCACATGCTTGCATGAATGTTTACGAGGGTAACAAGAATGCCACATGGCTGCAAAATGAAATGTTGGATTTCCAGGGATTCAATGTTACCGAATACTTTAAATGTTTCCATGCACGAAATATCACTGAAGATAAAGCCATGCCTGTACCTGTGGTTCATACAGCAGCTAGTTTCTGTGTCGAAGGTTCTGGGAATATTCTAGTGGGACAGAGCAGTTGCAACTACATCTATCGATTAAACACTACTAGTAGCCCACCTTTGCTCACTCCCCCAAATGTATACTTTATTTGTGGGGAGCAGGCTTACACATGGCTCCCTAGGGGATGGTCTGGCCGGTGTTATGTCTCTTTTCGTTTACCCCCCGTTTACATTGCACCTTCCAACTATCACAAAGACCATAGGCTGCAGCGGAGAAGTGTATACTTGTTCCGGGTAAGGAGAGTTATTGACACAGCAGATATCGATCAAACTGATGCTACTCTACAGCAATTCATGGATGCCATGAAGGGTATTGTGCCTTTCTGGGGACCTATGTATAACAGTGTTAACATTCGTTGTCTCACCAGGGTTGTTGAAGGGGTTATCAACACTACAGCAGGCATACTCACTAACATCACGGCTGAGCTCCAGGCTACCAGACTTGTTACTCTTCAAAACCGGATGGTTTTAGACGTCATCCTTGCAGATAAGGGTGGAGCTTGTCGCGTCATTGGCAGCAGTTTCTGCGTTTACATCCCAGACCACGCCCCTAATGTATACTCAGCTATCCAGAAGCTACATAGGATTGCGTCTGATATTCATCAGGATAATGGTTCATGGTCCTTGACCGGGTGGTTTTGGGGTCTGATATCATCCTGGGTTGGAAGATACTTCTTTTCCTAGTAGCTATTGCAGGTGTCATCTTCACGTGCTGCCTATGCGTCAACTGCCTTCCAGCATGCTGCACCTATTCTGTGAGTAAACTCACCCCTACCCCTAAATTGTCAGGCCGTAATGATAAAGTCTCTTCTATGATGATGGAAGAAATACAAGATATGATGCAGATAGATGAGGGTTTTTTTAGTACTAAAAATATCTTGCTATACATGTGTTGCTTACTTTTCCTTTGATATTAAAGTGACTATGTATTTTCTCTTTTCCCTGCTTAGAATTGTAAAGATCCTACCTGATAGCGTCAATAAAGCATTTAGCCTCCACTGCTAAAAGGAGGGTCTGTTAGGTTTGAAAATCCCATTCTCGCTATACACTTGTTCTGCGTTATATTAGGTTAGCAGTGTGCGGCTAAATTAGACACCATTCGTATCCACGTTATGCAACCTACTGAGTTATCCCTGCAATGTGCGAGCTTCAGTTAGCGAGTGTGACTCCATTTTGAATTTCGTAATCCCTATTAGGCTGTGTCTGTACTAGGCCTCATTATTCGTATTGCTTGCCTCAGCAGAACACTGTATTCAGTTATTATTTTCTTTTCTGTTCAAGGTTGCCTTCTGACTTACTAATGAATAGGCCATTCTGCCCTCGCATACCTATCCTTGTGTGTAGCTCTGCTCCCACGTTAGGAGACGCCGAAACTCAGCACGGCAACCTTGAGATAGTGATAGCGTGTACCCATCTAGCAGGTGGTAGCCCATCCTTCTGTGCCTCCTTTGTTCATGTTCGGCCTAAGCCGTTAACTTTCCATTGTGGGCGTGGTAGGGAGGTCCTTGGGAGGAATGATTATGCGTTGCAGACTGTTGGGGGGCTAGTCCCTCGGCAGACATCTTAGGGTGCAGGTCAGATTGGACTCCTCTGCAGAGTATTGCTAATAAACAACTGTTTGTATTCTCTACTGTCTGACCGACTCTTCATTTTGTGGAAGGCTATTAGGAGGTTGTAAATAACCCGGGTGGCCCTTTTCAGGCCACTTCCTTCACCCATCTTCCTTTGTGTTACCACCAGTCCACGCCGCACCCTAACAACTGTCCCAGATGCACTAATAAAGGCTGCTGCAGGACATCCCTCCCCCTTTGAAGGTGAGGTGTTCTGGCAGGCTCTGCCTATATCACACCTCTCCCACTCAGCTTGGGGTTGACCTGCTCCAACTGAGCCCAAGGCGGTGGCTGCAGTAGGACTGACAGCTCGATCAGCCCTGGGTGACCTCATTGTGCGTGATGGGCAGAAGCAGGACTGGCGCGAGCCGCAGGCAGTGATAGCCGACTCCGAGTGACAGCAGCAGGGACAGGCAGGGAATGATAGCAGCAGGAGTAGCTTGCAGTGACAGGTCCAGGCGTTTCAGGGAGCATCGGCTGTAGGAGCTGCAGGCAGTGACAGCAGGAAGAACACGGGAGATGACAACGGTAGGAGTTGTGGCAACAGCAGGACTCAGTGATGGATCCTAAAACTCCTGTTGCAGTCACACCAAGAGTATCTCAAGGGAAAACAGGAGTGAAAGAGGTGACTAAGTGCACTGATGAGGATTATCACTTAAGTGTGAACGGCAGCAGAACAATTATGTGGATTTGCTCACTCTTATTTCATGTTTCTATATAGCATGCACTAGGCCTGGGAGCGTCGAAGCGCTTTGCATAACACAGCAACACATGAACATGGGATCGAAGTTGAATAAACAAATATAAATGACAAAGTACAATATAAGGGCATCTATTCCCAAACACTAGGTACAAATGGATATCATATGTAGCAGGTGTCATAGAATTGAGCCAACTGTATGGAAGCCCTTCCCGTCTTTGAGACATTGAGGGGGGTAGAACCTCCATCATGTCCATCATTTCTGGGGTGGCGAGAAAGATGAAGTCTTCGTAGGAGTCAACAGAAGTCTGTGCCTCAAGGCCAAAGCAAATGGAGGCTTGATGATTGAGTCTGTCCACATCCCCGCTGGTCTGCTGGTGGTGGGGTGTGGTTGGGTAGGAACTTTTGACTACAAAGGTTTTGAGTTCTCTTTTAAACACTGGAACGAACATTGTTTCAATTTCTGGGGAGACAGAGTTCCACATTTTAGGAGCACATCCAGCGAAAGACAGGTTCAGGGTTCTGTTTTTCTTGAAGGATGAAGTTTCAAGCAGTGAGTTTGTGCTCCTTTTCTGTCTTGATTCTCCGCAACACTTAAGTTTCTTAGCAAGGTAACAAGGTTTTTCGGAGTGAATGAGTTTTTGCATTAGGCATGAAACTTGGAACATCACCCCCACCCAAATGGGCAGCCAGTTTAAGGACGCCAAGCTCAGTGTGACATGTTCAAATCAAGTAGCCCCTGTGGCCAGACGTCCAGAGCATACAGTGAGGGTTTCATCGGGTCAGTGTGTGTTTTGAGGATCTCCGCTAGAATATAATTTTTAGTCTAATCTTGGTAATACGGTAACCTGTATCACTGTCTGAAGGGGTTGCACAGGTAAGAAAGATTTGATACCCTGGATGAGTTTAAGATAGTCATTTGCCGACCTTGTGGTCACACTGATGTGGTTGAGGAAATGTAATTTTCCATCTAGAGAGAAGCCTCGGGATTTGGCATTCTTGGAGGTGGCGGCAGGGCAGCCTAGGAAGCTGGTCGAGGTTATCCATTCCACAACTGGCGTAGGAGAGGCGTTTGGCAAAAGAGAGAAGAAATCTGGTCATCCGGGGGTTAAGCTTGAGATGGTGGGTCATCGTCCAGGATTGTATTTATCAAGCGCAGTGGTCAGTCTGGAAATATCAGTCGGGGAAGAGACTAAAGTATAGCTGGGTGTTGTTTGCGACACGGTGATGTTATGTTATGTGTCAGAGTTCTTGAGTAAGTTGCTCATTGGTTCCAGGATATCTGTTCCACAGAGCAGGAGCTAAAACTGATATTTGTGGGGTCTTGGGAGATGGTGACCGGGTTTGGAAATGCAAGTTCTCTTTTGATCCACTGTGGGAGGTTCTCCAAGTTTGACGTGAACCATTCTAGATCTTCCCTTCCAAGCCCAAGTGGTCTCTTAGAGTGTGGATAAGGATCTCACTCTGGAGAGAAGAGCCTTGAGTGTAAAGACCTCTATGAAGGGAAGAAATGGCCTTTCAGTGTCCTCCTGACACATTCTTTGCCGGGTGGCATCGGAGTTGGCTGGAAGTGACAGCAGAACATAGGTTTCGCAGTCGAAAAATTTGAGCGCACTCTACATGCATGTCATGCTGGGAAATTTTTACAGGGACCCTGTTGAGAGGAAATCAGGGGCCTTTGGTAGCTTCATTCTCCCCCCCCCCCCTCATGAAAAGAACTCCCCTATAGATAAGATCCCCTCAATAAGACACTCGGAAAGCGACAGGCTCCACATCTGGATCCTCCAAGCTGAATTTCTAAGGGGAGCAAAGTCATCACCTGCTGCACCTCAGTGTCTGGATCACCAGCCACAGGAGTGCAGGCAATGCACCTCCATTGTCTGCTGAAGCTCTCCTCCCCCTCCATCTTGTACCAAAACAGACACATCCAAATGAATCCCACTTTGCTTTTATAATTCATTCTGTGAGCCAAACCTGAGGATGAACATCACCAGTCTCCGCTCCAGCATTTTCAATGTTTGCATGTGTTACACATATATGTTCTTACATTCCTATGATATTGAATGTACTTCTTCCTTTGAGAACAGCATAAAGCTCCTGATATTTCCTTATATATGCGTCCAACCCTTGACCTCCTCCTCTGACCGCGCTGGAGCGGTGGTCTAGTAGTAGGTAATCTGGTAGTAGCCTAGCAGCAGATGGAATGTTTGCCTGATTCTAGTGTCTATCCAAACACCTAATGTAGCACTATCTACACATACGCGTAATGCAGTAGCGCTGGTAGGGAACAGTGGCAGGGGGGTTCAAAAAAGAGAAAAAAAATAAGACTTACCTGCTGGTCACTGGTCGCCAGCCGCCGCCTCTCCTCCGTCCTCCCTGTTTTACTGGCTCCCGGCAGCACCCAGGCTCTCAGACTCCCCTAGCCAATCACAATGCTGCTGTCACCAGCAGCATGACAGTAGAATTGTGATTGGTCTGGGCGCTCAGACAGGGAGTGAGAGCCTGTGCATGTTCTCCACCTAGTCTGTGCAATACAGCCAGGTGGAGAACATGTTAAGTGCGCAAGATGGTTTGGCCGGGCCAAGACGGATGTTCAAACCGTCATGTGCACTTATGGTGCACCAACCACTCCTCCTCTCTCTGACGCGAGCCCAGCCCCGCCCGCCCTAACCTGGCTCCATACTAAAAATAAAATGATAATAATGTTCTATTATCATTTAATTTTTCCTTTGCACTGCTCAGAGAGCAGTGGGCGACACTCCTCCGCCTTAGTGGAGGGGCCGCCGCTGGCATAATGCTGTTTCTTTCGACAGTTTTGCATCCCCAAATTACACCCGCTACATCCCTAAAATATGACATGTAAAGTTTAAAACTGATTTTCACTTAAAACTTCTAACTGTGGCCTCTCCTTTGTTCTTTCAAGTGACAGTCTCCGTCTCTTCTACCCTCTCTAAGCCTCCTCTTCCTGAGCACATCCTACTCTGTCACGCATGTCATGAATGTTTGCCTTAATCTCTATTATTGTGTTTCTGCAAACTGCCCTCAGCACATTTACAAGACCACAACCTCTCCTCCTCTGAAAGTCATCCCCCTGAATCTAAAGACATCCAACCTCTGCTAGATCATCTATTGATCCCACCAACCATGTGCGTGCATCACATACTGTCCTCCACTAATGACCATAAATAACTCCTATTAATTGAACCCACCACAAAGATACTGGAGTGAATGCATGCAATAGTTTACTTAACCACAAAAGACTAATCTCAGTAGCCAACAATAACCCGGAATACTGGACAAACCACTAACTTTGGGTTCTGGAGCAGCATGCTTCCCTGCATAAAGCGCTTTAATGCCTCATATGGGTAGTAAGCTCTATATAAATACAATTACAATCTCCTGGTTGATGGCATTAAATGGAGATAAGGAAAGCATTTTTCTTACCCCTCATCCCTCTAGGATGGATGCCTCTTTTTCTCTTGGGAGGATGGCCTATATTTATCACCTATTCCAGAGATGTGTGTGTAAAAAACATGCTACTGATTCATGAGCCATACTTGTTCTCTGAGTGATGAAAGCTTGCGCTACTGTAGCCATGCTGTGTCTGTTCCAAAGGAAAGTTAAGCTTGCACTGCTGCTACCTACAGTGAGTAAAGGAAGCTTGGTTTTCCTCTGTCAAGCAGTACGTGTTCTGTGAAGAAAGGAAGCTTGTACCGCTGGTGTCCAATTTGCAGTGAAACTCACACTGCTGCTGTGCAAGGCATAGTGGGCCTGTACGGCAGGTAATCTTGCACTGCTGTTGCCTCTGTTGTATCTGGTCTTTGAGGCAGGGAAGCTTGCATTGCGGCTGCCTCTGTTGCACCTATTTTATGAGGCAGGGAAGCTCGCACTGCTGTTGCCACTGTTGCACCTGTTCTGTGAGACAGGGAAGCTCGCACTGTGGCTGCCTCTGTTGCACCTGTTCTACGAGGAAGGGAAGTTTGCACTGTGGCTGCCTCTGTTGCACCTGTTCTACGAGGCAGAGAAGCTTGCACTGCTGCTGCCTCTGTTGCACCTGTTCTACAAAGCAGGGAAGCTTGCACTGTGGCTGCCTCTGTTGCACCTATTTCACGAGGCATGAAAGCTTGCACTGTGGCTGCCTCTGTTGCAACTATTCTACGAGGCTGGGAAGGTTGCACTGCTGCTGCCTCTGTTGCACCTATTCTATGAGACAGGGAAGCTTGCACTGCAACTGCCTCTGTTGCACCTAGTCTATGAGGCAGGAAAGCTTGCACTGCGGCTGCCTCTGTTGCACCTATTCTACGATGCAGGGAACCTTGCACTGCGGATGTCTCTGTTACACCTATTCTATGAGGCAAGAAAGCTTGCACTGCGGCTGCCTCTGTTGCACTTATTCTACGAGGAAGCGTAGGTTGTACTGCGGCTGCCACTGTTGCACCTATTCTGCAGAGAAGGGAAGCAAGGTAGGGAAGCTTGCACTGCTACTGCCACCTCAGTTGTACCTATTCTACGAGGCAGTGATTACTGCACTGCTGCAGCCTGTGTTGCACCTATTGTATAAGGTAGGAAAGCTTCCACTGCAGCTGCCTCTGTTGCACCTGTTCTATGAGGCAGGGAAGCTTGCACTGCAACTGCCACTGTTGCACCTATTCTATGAGGCAAGGAAGCTCGCACTGCTGCTGATTCTGTTGCACCTATTCTACGAGGCAGGCAAGCTTGCACTGCAGCTGTCTCTGTTGCACCTATTCTACGAGGCAGGGAAGCTTGCACTGTGTCTGCCTCTGTTGCACCTATTCTACGAGACAGGGAAGCTTGCACTGCGACTGTCTCTGTTACACCTATTCTACGAGGCAGGGAAGCTTGCACTGCTGCTGCCTCTCTTGCACCTGTTCTACAAAGCAGGGAAGCTTGCACTGTGGCTGCCTCTGTTGCACCAATTTCACGAGGCATGGAAACTTGCACTGTGGCTGCCTCTGTTGTAACTATTCTAAGAGGCTGGGAAGGTTGCACTGCTGCTGCCTCTGTTGCACCTATTCTATGAGACTAGGAAGCTTGCACTGCAACTGCCTCTGTTGCACCTAGTCTATGAGGCAGGAAGGCTTGCACTGTGGCTGCCACTGTTGCACCTATTCTGCAAGGCTGGGAAGCTTGTACTGCTGCTGCCACCTCAGTTGTACCTATTCTACGAAGCAGGGATTACTACACTGCTGCTGCCTGTTACACCTATTGTATAAGGCAGGAAAGCTTCCACTGCCGCTGCCTCTGTTGCACCTGTTCAATGAGGCAGGGAGGCTTGCACTACTGCTGCCTCTGTTGCACCTGTTTCTTTGAGGCAGGGAAGCTTGCACTACTGCTGTCTCTGTTACACCTATTCTACGAGGCAGGGAAGCTTGCACTGCGGCTGCACATGTTGCATCTATTCTACGAAGAAGGGAATCTTGCACTGCTGCTGCCACTGTTGCACCTATTCTGCAAGGCAGGGAAGCAAGCCAGGGAAGCTTGCACTGCTGCTGCCACCTCTGTTGTACCTATTCTACAAAGCAGGGATTACTGCACTGCTGCTGCATTTGTTACACCTATTGTATAAGGCAAAAAAGCTTCCACTGCCAATGCCTCTGTTGCACCTGTTCTATGAGGCAGGGATGTTTGCACTACTGCTGCCTCTGTTGCACCTGTTGTTTGAGGCAGGGAAGCTTGCACTACTGCTGCCTCTGTTGCACCTGTTTTATGAGGCAGGGAAGCTTGCACTACTGCTGCCTCTGTTGCACCTGTTCTTTGAGGCAGGGAAGCTTGCACTACTGCTGCCTCTGTTGCAACTTTGTTCTTTGAGGCAGGGAAGCTTGCACTGCTGCTGCCTCTGTTGCATCTGTTCTATGAGGCCGGGAGGCTTGCACTACTGCTACCTCTGTTGCACCTGTTCTTTGAGGCAGGGAAGCTTGCACTACTGCTGCCTCTGTTGCATCTGTTCTATGAGGCCGGGAGGCTTGCACTACTGCTGCCTCTGTTGCACCTGTTCTTTGAGGCAGGGAAGCTTGCACTACTGCTGCCTCTGTTGCACCTATTCTGTGAGGCAGGAAAACTTGCACTGTGGCTGCCACTGTTGCACCTATTCTATTAGTCCGGGAAGCTTGCACTGCAGCTGTCTCTGTTACACCTATTCTATGAGGCAGGGAAGCTTGCAATGTGGCTGCCACTTTTGCACCTGTTCTTTGAGGCAGGGAAGCTTGCACTACTGCTGCCTCTGTAGCAACTTTGTTCTTTGAGGCAGGGAAGCTTGCACTGCTGCTGCCTCTGTTACACCTATTGTACAAGGCAGGAAAGCTTCCACTGCCGCCGCCTCTGTTGCATCTGTTATACGAGGCCGGGAGGCTTGCACTACTGCTACCTCTGTTGTGCCTGTTCTTTGAGGCAGGGAAGCTTGCACTACTGCTGTCTCTGTTGCATCTGTTCTATGAGGCCGGGAGGCTTGCACTACTGCTGCCTCTGTTGCACCTATTCTGTGAGGCAGGAAAACTTGCACTGCAGCTGCCACTGTTGCACCTATTCTATTAGTCCGGGAAGCTTGCACTGCGGCTGTCTCTGTTACACCTATTCTATGAGGCAGGGAAGCTTGCAATGTGGCTGCCACTTTTGCACCTATTCTGTGAGGCAGGGAAATTTGCACTGCGGCTGCTTCTGTTGCACCTATTCTATGAAGCAGCAAAGCTTTCACTGTCCCTGGCTCTATTGCACCTGTTCTATAAGGCAGGGAAGCTTGCACTGCGGCTGCTTCTGTTGCACCTATTCCATGAAGCAGCGAAGCTTTAACTGTTGCTGCGTCTGTTGCACCTGATCTACAAGGCAGGGAAGCTTTCACTGAGGCTGCCACTGTTGCACCTATTCTGTGAGGAAGGGAAGCTTGCACTGCGGCTGCTTCTGTTGCACCTATTCTATGAATTAGCGAAGCTTTCACTGCAGCTGCCACTGTTGCACCTATTCTATGAGGCAAGGAAGCTTGCATTGAGGCTGCCTCTTGCATCTATTCTATTAGTCCGAGAAGCTTGCACTGCGGCTGCTTCTGTTTCACCTATTCTATGAATTAGCTAAGCTTTCACTGCAGCTGCCACTGTTGCACCTATTCTATGAGGCAAGGAAGCTTGCATTGAGACTGCCTCTTGCATCTATTCTATTAGTCCGAGAAGCTTGCACTGCGGCTGCTTCTGTTGCACCTATTTGATTTGATTTGTGATTTTGTATAGCGCAGCAAATACCCTGGGGTGTCTAGGCGCTGCCTTTGATAAATACTGAATGGAGAGAAACATAAGATGGAATTATGCAGTAAATAGCCACGTTTTTAGGCCTTTTCTAAAATTAAGGAGATTGGATTCTCTCTTCAATGAGGTAGGCAAGGAGTTCCGTAAGCTGGCAGTTGTAGCCGCAAAACTCTTTCTTCCCCATCTAACCTTGTTGACTCTAGGGACAATTACATTTCCCAGTTTGGCAGACCTAAGGGCTCTGGTTGGAAAGTATGGCTTTAGAAATGTGTTCAGCTGTGTGGGCCCCATATTGTTGAGGGATTTAAACGTGATACATAGTGATTTAGATTGAATCCTCTTGGCCACGGGTAGCCAGTGGAGTTGGGCCAGGGCAGTGGAGACTGAATCAAATTTAGGTATGCCCAGCAACATTCTCACTGCTGCATTCTGGGCCATTTGAAGTTAGTTAATGCTGCGCCTCGAGGCACTGGAGAAGAGGGCGTTGCAATAGTCCAGTCTTGAGGAAATCAGCACTGACACGACCGTCTTCCTTAATTCCAAAGGTATTGCTGGGAGAATTTTCCTCAGTATTTTCATGATGAAAAAGCAAGCAGAGGTGACCGAATTGATTTGTGCCAATGAAGGACAACTTGGTGTCAAAAATGACACCTAGATTTTTAGCCTTGTGCACTGGGTTAGGTAAGGGGCCGAGTTGAACCGGCCACCAATTATCTGTCCAAAATGATGGATTATTCCCCAGCAACAGGACTTCGGTCTTAGAGGAGTTCAATTTCAAACAGTTATCTGTCATCCATTTTGCTATGTGGCTCATACAGTCACAGAACCTCGATGCTATTCGACCTATTCTATTAGTCTGGGAAGCTTGCACTGCGGCTGTCTCTGTTACACCTATTCTATGAGGCAGGGAAGATGGCACTGTGTCTGCCCCTGTTGTACCTATTCTATTAGTCCGGGAATCTTGCACTGCGGCTGCCACCTCAGTTGTACCTCTTTGTGAGAGTGAGAGGTCTACACTGCTGCTGGAGTTATACCCGATAGGTAGATAGATAGATAGATAGATAGATAGATAGATAGATAGATAGATAGATAGATAGAAGCTTTCACAGTTGTTACCCGTTTTGTGCCTTCTGTGTGTGTTTGCCAACAACGTGATGTTTCCACTGCTGCTGCCACTTACCCAGGACCTATGTTTGTGCCTGGGAACTGCCAATGTTATGGAGCATCAAAGAGAATTGCATTGACAATGCTCGCTTATTGTAATAAAAGGGCGCACTCCCCAAAATATATGACGGGTTTATGTTTGATACTGCAGGTGAAACACATTTTCAAAGATGGACTAGGCCGTCTTGTATAAGTCTAAATAACAGCTGCCAGGACAGTGTCAAGTGTACAATGTCTCTCCCTGTTTTACTGATATCAGTTTGAATGCTTTTTAGGACAGCACTTGCAGTTTTGCAGCAATGCACCAGCCCCTGAATGCAAGATGCTGCTGGTAAAAGCAGAGCTGCCTAATGAACACGCAGTGTCTGGGACAGGCACCCTTGAAACTCGCGCTATGGCAGACCAAGGGGGCTGAGTAGGACTTAAAGGCCTCTTAGCAGTCGTGGCCGCCACGACACAGATGGGGGCGGGGAGGCCAGGGGGGGGTTTGAGAAAAAATAATAATTTTTAAAAATGTACCTTTTCCCCCGCAGCCGCCGACGCCGCCGACGCCGGAGCTGTTTCCACCTGAAATTGCCTCTGCTTTAATAGAAGTCAATGGGGAAACCATTCCCCCGATTTGGGTTTCAAAATCTCTACTTTCCAGTTCTAAAATGTTGGCATGTATAGGCCAGGGTCTAACACCTCATGATGGGTGTCTGACAGAGGCTCAACTAGAGCCAAATTTCGGGGGGGGGGGGGGCTAATAAAAAATTCGGGGGGGGCTAATTCTTCCAGCAATAGCCAGAGTGGAGATGCAGGGGCTCTAAGAAGGGGTGAAAAAACAACAAAGCCTCGTTAACAAGTAAATGGTCTCTTAAAGACCTATGAAGTACTCGGTGCGGCGGCAATAAGACGGACGCCAGACCAGCCAGCCCACAGCAGCTCAAAAACTGTCTGTGTGTGTGCCTGGGAAGCTGTCTCAGCCCGGGCAGACACACACGATGGGGGGGGCTGAAGCCCTTTGAGCCCTATGGGTGTTGCGCGCCTGGTGTCTGATCTCAACTTAATTCCCATGGAGCAATCTGGGTTCAGGCAAGGATGCTCGGCTGCTGACAATATTGTTGCACTGCAACTACTAGTCAACAAAACCCTAAAAAGAAAGCTTAATTTATATGCTTGTTACGTCAATTACTCATCGGCGTTCAACAAAGTTAATTGTCAAAAACTCGGGAGAAAATTGCATAATAATGGGATTAGCCCCGCCATTAAAAATGTTGTAATATCCCTTCATCAAAAAACATGGCTACATTTTAAGTTGACAAAAAAAAGTTTTGTCCCCAAAGATACCCACTGGATTGAAACAGGGATGCATTTCAGCGCCGCTAATCTTCTGACTGTACATTACGGAATTATCAATCCTTTTAAACGCTCCAGAGGGATTGGCCCCCAAGTTGGAAGGGGAACCAATCAGTTGCTTGGCATATGGCGACGACATCACCTTATTTTCACTGACACTGTCGGTACAATTGAAGTTACAGAACCTACAAAAATGTAATGCCGAAAATGACCTAAAAGTCAACCTTAGTAAGGCAAAGACTATGGGCCTGACTATGAGTTTGGCGCAGCAGCGCCAGCTCTGCTGCGCCAAAACCACGCATGGACCGCCGGCCATATTACAACTTGTAATATGGTCGGCTGTCCTTTGGCCTTGCCCATGGTGGTGTCTTGAAAACAGGCACCGCAATGGAAATGGCCAAAAAGTTCCAGGACGACATGGACGGTGACATCCATGCCATGCTGGAACTGGGGGGAATACATGCAGTCGCGGCCGGCATGACTTGCGGGTGGGGGTGCGGGGGTCGCGCGGGGAGGGGGGTAATTTGGAAAAAAAAAAACTTACCTTCACCTCCGGTCCCACGTTGTGTCTCCTTCTCTCTCTGCTCCGAGTCCCAGGAAGCAGGCAGCCTCCCTCTCCATCCCTAAGCCAATCAGAAAGCTGCAATGGCAGCGTTGTGATTGGCTGGGACGCCGACCGCACAGGCGTCTATGGGGAGGCCGTTTTCTCCATGCAGGCTGCATGCAGCCTACATGGAGAAAATGGGAGAGTGCGTATGACTGGTTTGGTTGGCCCTGGGGCCGACCAAACAGTCAGCGCCCACAACAGTGGGCAAGCCACTCCTCCCCTGCCCTGCAGCTGGACCGCCCACCTGCACGCCCCCAACCAAACCCTTCTTTCTGCTTTCGCGCAGTGGGAGAAGCAGAAACATAAAATGGTGTTCATAATACCATTTTATGTTTCTGCTTCTCGCACTGGGAGAAAGCAGTGGGGCGACGCTCCTCCGCCCACATGGAGGAGCCGCCCCTGTCCATGGCAGGGAGGACATGAGGGCATTTGTTCCTGCACTGCCAGCCTTTTAATGGCGGGCCTCCGCCATGAAAAGGCTGATGGTCCAGGAACTTAAAATATGCTGAGCGGGACTGCGCCAGGCCCTGCTCAGCATAATGCACTGTGCTCCTGCACCACCATCAGGGAACGATAGTTCTCTGGTGCAGCCGGCGGTCTACCGCCGATACGATTTTTGAAGTCGTAATCGGCAAAACGGTGGACCGCCACCACGAGTCTGACGTCACAAGACCACCAGACTCGTAATCAGGCCCTTAGATCTTTGGGAATGTCGGGAAGCGCGTTAAATCAACAATCGAAGGCAACACTTTGGAAGAAGCACCAGCTTATCATTACTTAGGTCTAACAGTTGATAAACGACTAAACTGGACAGGTCATCTTTCAAACTTAAAAACAAAGGCCCAGACAGTCTCATTTTCAGTTAAAAAGTTTATGAGAGCACACGGGGGTCATGCGGTCTGTCACTCATTAAGGATGCTGGAAGCAAAACTAGTGCATACACTTCTATATGGAGCATTTGTTCTGCCAGAAAAATCCACAAGTTGTCTTGTGGATTGTTACCTGCCTTGTTATGTTGGCCTAGGCCTGGCTGCCATGCTGCTTTTCTTTGCGCACGTTACACTGAGCCCGGCCTCCCTCGCCCTTTGCTCGTGCCAAGTTCTTTTGCACTGTCTGCATTTTCTGTTGTTCACCTTTTTGGGCTCAGTCTGCACAAACATGTACAAGGTCGCATAACAATGTATTTTGGTTCTTCCTGATATGGCCAGTCTCGCGCACCCAGACATAACATTAGGTGCAATTGCCATGAAGAATTTGGTATGCTTTTAATACTGTGGTTTACTAGCGCTTAATACACTTGGAGAAATCCCTTTCAGTGAGAAGAGCTATGCTGTCCTGCTGATGTAATTCTGCATCTAGAAACTGAGGTATGGGGTTCGCTAGTCAAAGCCCAGAGGTCTTCTATTATTATAATAAACTATCTTACTGCAAGGGAGGGTGGTAATGTTATTTATACGTTTATCCACTGAGCTCTGAGATGCTTTCCCGTTTGTATTCTATGGAATTGTAACCATGCTGCTTATATTAGTCATATGCATTATGCTATTAGTACTGACACGTGTACTGTATATTAGAGCACGTAAGTTGGAATAAACATTTTAACCTATCCAGTGTCTCTTCCTACGCACCTTGTGGACAAGTACGAGTGAGTGGCGAAAGAGTGTTCTTGCTTCTGTGAGTCCTGAGATAAAGATACCGTGTTCTGGGTTGTCCAAACATTAGTACTTGGGTGCTAATGGGATGCTAAGCTAGTTGGGTTGGGGTTTTTGGGTGCTACGGTATATGGTGGCAAACCACTGTATTCCGGGGTCCCATTTTCCTGTGCATAGCTCTGTGTATGTGCAGAAACCTTATGACATGGCGCCCAACGTGGGGCCGCTTATCTGCGAGGCAGCTTGAGTAGTACTTGTGCTTGTCCACAAACCCCTCGCGTACGCTTCCGGAGGCGTATGTGATGGTGATACCTCCTATATTGAATGTTTTATAGGTTCTTTCAAGCTTGAAGTTATTAAAAAGGTTAGTTAGCAGACCCATTTTTGTGCTCCCTGTTAGGTTGTCGAATATAATTGTTTAGTCATGGCTGGTGTGGCGATAGCTGCACATAGTCGAGGAGCACTCCGAGACCACTTAGCTGTGTATGGAGTGCCCGATACTGGGGTCGAGTTGGTCTTTGTGGTTCAAGCCGATGCGGCTTATCACTTTGAAGTGTTTTACACTTGGATCACTTTTGAAGCGGTGGATGCAGGTGATAAGCTGTTTCATGAATATAAGCCCACCGCTGTTCCTGCTGCCTATCGACCCTATACTGCTCTTGAAGTGCCTCTCACGGCTTGGCAGCACCGTGTTTGGTTTAATGGCGCCCTACCACAACCAACTACCGCAGTTCGTTTAGGCCCCTTGTCAATTCAGGGGGCCACTTGGCCTGTATTGGCCGGGTATACCCCGCATCCAAATTATCTGGCATTACCGCTTGCGGAACTGCGCACTATGCATACCGAGTTGGTGCGAGTGCATCGAGCCTTGGTGACATACGTTACAGGTAGCCTCCATGGAGCTGCTCCTGTAGTCGCAGGCCAACCAGCTATTGCTGCTGGAGTGACTATAAGTCCTGTCATGGTAAATTCTGTGATGGGCAAACGTCCACAAAATAAGGACGACTATCCTTACTGGCTTGCAGAAAAGTTCGATCAGATAGAAGCAGTGTTTCCCCATACATCCCCAGTAGATAAACATCGAATCCTCACGATAAGTTTGCCAAAAGACATAATCCCGATTTGACATCATGTGAAAACTGGGGTAAGGTATTCGCAGCAGTTTATTCAAAATGTTTTGGAACTCCTTCCATGACGGTTCTACCCTCTGTAATTAAAAAAGTACAGGATGAACATGGCCCTGAAGCGGCTGTGGAATTAGGGATGAGACTAGTGGGAGTGTTTGATGTAGTAGCTGAGCTGATCCTTGGAAATGTCAAGGGCGATGCTATGAACTTTCAAGTAGCGAATGCTTTGGCTTTGGTCCCAGAGTTGGACAGGCCCCGCGAATTACCGAAAATTATTGCCCGGGCTTATAAAACAATTGGAAGAAATAGCCTGGGCAACAAGCCTTTTGTAAAAATGCAAACTCAATCGCAAACACAAGTTACACAAGCAAAAAGTGCATCTGAGAAAGATGATAAACCGGTCTTCACTAAAAAGAGTTGGAGACAGAAAAAACAGGGTAAGCAACAAAAGAAGCCGGGGTCGAGAGGCGCTTCCCCAGTTTCGGTTTCTTCTGAACGTACTTATGATTTACGTGATAGGTCAAGGATTAAATCACCAGAAAGGTTTCAGAGCTCTGATACGCGTTCTCCTCGTTCTTCACAGGCCCAGACGTCGTCACAGGCTGGTGGAGGAGGACGGCAAGATAGAGGAAGGGGCCGAGAGGCTCCCCAGGAGCGAGACCAACCTCGACAACAAGTCAGAGGGAAAGCAGAAGATTTTCATCTTCCTCGACCGCAATTTCAGAAGAAAAAGGTTGCCGCTGTCACAGCGAAATATGCCTCAGACCGTGAGAACGAGACTCCAGAATTGGACGTGGGCAGTGACCCTCCTAGACAGCGCCGCGGAAGTTACCATAGTGCGGGAGGCGCTACGTCCTCATATGGAGGCGACAGCAACTAAAACATTCGTTACTGTAGAGACAGCTGACACGAGAGTGGCACCCCTGACAGACTATATAATATAGTCATACAAATTGAAGGTGACATACCGCGTGAAATAAAAGGGATTTTTGGGAAAATCTAACCTCTTCATATGACATTTTGTTAGCAGAGGTGGATTGGCCACCCCCATTCGTTTTAGCTGCACATAAAGGAGAGGAGGTAATCCTTCCAAGCTTTTCAAGGCATGTCCCAAAAGACAAAGCTGAAGCACTTGCAGCTGAGTGGGCTGTGTACCTGGCACCAGCGTTATACCGCAACCATGTGGGATGGGATGAAGAATCACCTCCTCATGCAATACCTTTGCGGTCACTACCGCAGCCACAACCCCAATATCCCATCAAACGGCAGGCAAAAGGCCCCGTCTCCGAAATTCTGACACAGTTGGAATATCAGGGAGTAATTGAACCATGCGTATCACCTATGAACAATCCCCTTTTCGTGGTTTCTAAACCCGATGGATCGTACCGCTTAGTTTTGGATTACCGGCATTTAAATACTCATTGTCGGAACTTTGCGGTGCAAAATACACACAGTTCTGCGCTTGTAGACAGTCTTGTTCGTAAAAAATACAAAACGACACTTGACCTTTCAAACGGTTTCTACACGCACAACCTGGCCCCGGAGAGTGGTCAATGGACCGCATTCACATCCGGTGGTAAATTATTCCAGTTCCGGCGTTTACCCATGGGCTACAAAAATAGTCCGGGTATATTCGCCGCCCGTGTTGTTTCTTTGTTAAATGACATTGATCAAGACGCATGTTCGTACGTAGATGACATCTATCTGACGGACGACGAATTATTTCAGCATTTGTCCCGTGTGGACCGCATTATTCTTGAATTTGCAGAGCAGGGTTACAAATTTAACTTTGCTAAATCACACATTGCTGAATTTACCGTTCTGTTCTTGGGTTATGAGCTCAATAACGAAGGTAAGGGCTTAGCCCCCATTTCTTGGAAAAATGTGCACATTTGTGCCCCCAAATACTCTGAAGAAACTTCAGTCTTTGCTGGGTTTCCTGAATTTCGGGCGTACTTACATTCCCGAATATGCCCAGCGTATCAAGCCTTTGTATGCTTTGATACAACCTACTTATTCAAGGTCTTGCTGGCTGCCTGAGCATACCTCAATTCTGCAGTCTTTACAGACAGACCTTTTGGAGTCTAAATATCTTTTGACTCGTGATAACCACACAAACCTGGTGATTAGAATAATTCCGGGGCGGTGGGATTCACCTATTTAACCTTTAATGAAGGTGATACAGTACCCATCGCATACAAGTCACATCTGTACACTTCCGCTGAATTGCGCTTTACATCTGTCGAAAAAGTTCTAACTGCAGTGCAAATGGCGATTCTGAAAGAACGCGCACTGGCACAGGGTAAGCGGATTCTGGTGGTAACACCCTGTCCTGCCCTGGAGGCAGTAACAAAGGCAAGTGTACCGAACTCAAAAGCAATGCATCCCGTTGGATACAATGGGCTACATCTTTGACGTCTTCGGACGTCACTTTTGTATTTGATTCTTCTCTTCAGACTCAGGAGTTTTTGCAGTATGAATTCGTTCATCCTCCTCCTTTGTTTTTACTACCGCTTGAGGATTACAAATGTGTGATCTACACCGATGGTTCGGCGCAACCGGCCACTGGGTCCAAGCACGCTTATTCAGCTGCATGTGCTATTGTTGCGGGTTCCTTTGTAGAATGGAACGTTCAAATCCTCTGTAGTGCATACTCGCACACTTGGAGATAGTACCGCACAATTGGCCGAGCTGCATGCATTGCTACTTGCGCTTGAGTTTGCTTCTCAGGATGAGACCACTCTAATTGTATGTGATTCTTTTACTGTGTACAATCTTACAATGACAATCTGTTTTTCTGGTCAAAAATGACTACAAGGACGCAAAGGGAGCACAATCAAGCATAAAATGCTTTGGGTTCGAGTGGCAGAATTGCAACAACGTCTGCCCCTCACACAGGTGGTTCACACCTTAGGCCATCAGCGGGTGGGCGCACACGCTATAGGTAACGATCTGGCAGATGAAGCTGCCCGTTCAGCAGTAGTCACGTGTTCAGTAGCAGCGGTTACCAGGTCCATGTCTAAAATAGACCCTGTTATATTAGCAGCTATTGCTGCAACCAAGGAAGGTAATAATTACCCTACAGGTTTCCCTTCCAAGTATTCTTACACATTAAGTCCCGATCAGGTTCCTTATGTAACTATACCTGACGTTGGAGATCGACTGATCCCCAACGCGGACCGCAGGAGTGCCTTGATATCAGCTGCACACGAAGGCATGGCTTCGGCTCATGCAGGTGTGTCAGCTACAGTTTCCATCTTGCAGCAGCGTTATTGGTGGCGTGGATTGTATAAAGACACCCGTGCTTTTGTTCTTTCTTGCGACGTTTGTCAACAGATTAAGCCTTCCACGGTAACACGTCCACCACAAACACCGCTCTGCATTGCTAACAGACCCTTTGGGTGTGTTTACTTGGATCACTGCGGTCCATTCTCATCAGACACTGCTTATAAATACATCTTAGTGGCAGTGGACTCGTGCACACGGTTTCTCTGGGTCTGGCCACAACGGAGTGCTGACGCCCGAAATGTAATCAGGGATTTGCGTGTCTTTGTGGGAATTTTCGCATGCGGCACCTTCCATTCGGACCAAGGTCCAGCGTTTGCCTCTAGGGCTTACAAGGATGCAATGGCTTCGCTTGGGGTGCGGGTGAAATTTTCGTCTCCGTATAGGCCTGAGGGCAACTCTATCGTTGAACGAATGAACCGTGACTTAAAGCAATCCTTAACAGCTAGGGTTATAGGTACTGGCAGGAACTGGCTGGCCCATTTGTATACCGTTCAGCGTGCACTTAATAATCTCCCTAGAAGACCTCTGGGTGGGCGGACCCCATACGAAATGCTCTTTGGCATAAGAATGTTTGTGCCTGACCTTGAGGGTCCAGACATCGCGGCGCAATCCGCCAAGTTTGATGTAGATAACCATTCTGCTATGTTACAGGACTTACAAGAAGCCCGAGACAAACTTGCAACTACACATTTACCTTCAGCCACAGACCCTGCGTTGCAGATTCCGGTAGCCGGCTGGCTTCCAAAGGTTGGAGAACTGGTTCGAGAAAAGGTTGCAAACAAAAAGAATTTGGCCCCTCTTTTCGTGCACCGGTTCCAGTTCTGGGCTTGAAGGGAACACGTACAGTCATTTTACCACCGCTTCCTGGTCGCAAAGAGAACAGATACATCTCAGTTGAAAATGTCAAGCTACAGCGCCTGGCCGATCCTGAATAGTGTCACACCAGCGGTCTCTTGTCCTGCCATTTATCGGACATATGTTCGTGGCCCATCTACACGAACGGTCGCTGATGCTGTAATTGAGATGGTTGATTTGCCTGAAACTACAATTGATCCCCAACTCTCCACTAATATCGACGAGGGCGAGTATACTTATCCTGCATCTGAATCGGTGGCGCATCAACCAATAACGCCACTTGAGCCCGACTTCGTTATTCCTTTGATTCGGATTCCACCTCTTCAAACGTCCCATCCAAGTTCAGTATTTTTGTATCCTGGTTTAGAGACAATTTTTAATTCCACCCTGGACATACCTCTGGTTGGTACTTTTCTTGATATTTTTGTTCATGTCCATTGGCTTTGTCACAGTGTTTTTTCTACTAATCAATGGTCACTATTTACCTGAACGCTCTGCTGTAGACTATGTTTCTGGAACTTTGGCTCCTCATTCCTCGTCTCACATCATGAAGCGTGACCACACATTTGTGAACATTTCAGCCTTCCCAGTTGCTGATGGCATCGTATGGGATGCAGTGAACTATCAAATCCATGGTCCGACGGAAATTATTAATGTACCTAATGTCCTTCGTGTTTCAATGGGTGATGTAGTACAAAATAATATTCATTCTGATGATTGGGATGTGCATGCCGTTGAAGCATTGTTTGCCGATTTAAAATATTATGCATCTTTTAATGCTGAAGATTTATATATGAATTCTGCGAATTATGCCGATTTGTATTGTTACCAACATTGGGGTAATCATTTTCTCCATAAGCCAAGTGCCCTGCGTAGTTCTGTTAACTACACCCAATGGGAACATTGTCCAAACCCCTTGCCAGGTAGCTCACAGACTCTTCGAAATAAGTTTACCTATTTTACTGATTTTAATCGGTCGAACCCTGCATCCTATTATTTTAGACTTAATACCACATCAACTCAGAAAATTATGTTAACACACACCAAATTGCTTTATTCGGGTTCCTTTATAAGTGCCCTAGCTGTGGGTGGTTATGAGTACTGGGAGGATACAATAGATTTGAAATCAATTTGGGGCTCCAAGCCATGGCAGGTACAGGGAACCGAGGCGTTGCATCGTGCTTGCCTCATCCCTACCCAAATTATGTTCCTAAATGCTTCCATCTATCAAACTACATGTTGGGGCTTAGCTACCACTAAACAATTAAACTCGCCCTCAATTCCATCCCTGTCGAGTTTTCCCAATGATAGCTCACGTTTTAATCTGTCCCTGACGACCCTACAGGCTCTATTACAGAATAATTCATTTAATGTTTCTGAGCTAGTTCAGTCACCCTGGTTGGTATGGCCTACATCATCAAATGCATGTCAAATGCGTTTTCACGACTCAGGAGCTAGCTACACACAGAATAGGCCTGATCCAAGGTTTACTGATGCCCGTACTGTCACTACATACTCTGTTGGTAAATTATGCAAACAATGGTTGCAACATTCGTCCCTTGATTCTGTTAAACAACATTTGTCCCTCCTTACAGGCAATATTGATCTGTCCGACTTTGTTTTGGGACCTCGTGGTCCCCGACCTAAGAGATTCATTTATGAAACGTATAATGAACTCTGGAAGCTATCACAAATGGAAGCTGCTTCCCGTCTTCGGGAAATAGATCAAGCAAATATGGAAAAGGTGCTTGCTGTTGTTGACAATAGTATTAATACCCTGTCTTCTCGCATTTACACTTTAGAGAATATTGTGTCCTCTGTTGTTGATATTGTACAAGATGATGTTTCTGTGTTATATCATGGTCAGAATCAATTGCGCTCAGTTATGCAGTTTGCATGGACTTTACAAACACTTAAGTTGGGTAAAGTGCCTTGGCATTTCTTGAACACCTCTGCCTTATTTCTACCTTTTAACTTAACTGATAAACAGCAATTTATGTCCATGAAGGATGCAACTTACAATCTATTACATATCGAAAAGGTGGATCCATTGCCGTTCTCTGTTGCAGAACTCGATTCTGCTGTATGGCTAGTCCATGGGGTTATAGCTTTACCATTTTCCTTGTTTGAATTTGACTCGTGCATGAAACATTATCCTGTGGGCCGTTACCGGCCATTGGGCAGTGCTTTCCTGCATGAACTCTGGTCCTTGCCTTTCATGTATAAATGCCTTCGGGACGGCAAGGAAGTCTTTCTCACGGGGAGTACTGCGACTCGACTGTAGGTCATTCAGCTTATTTGTAAACACATTAAATTGCATGGCTCATGCAGCGTTTCCTCTCCTAATCTTGCTTGTGTGCTGAAAGGTATTCCTGCTCCTGTTATTTCACCTACTTTCACTCTCCTTTCCAATGGTAGTTATTTACTTTTAAATAACGAAAACTGTTGTGGCCTGCAGGCTGGCATTCCTTACATTGTAACAGTTTCGCACAGGGTTGTCTGCTGCAAAAATGTGCTGTTTCCTCCCCCTCACGGCAAGGTTGATATCTCTATTTGGCCTTCCATCCCTACCATGGAAGCAGATTTCAATAGACTGAGCAGAATAAAGGCACTATTATTAAACGAGGAAGTTATGCTCACGTCCGCCCGGGAGACATTCATTCTCCAGGTGGCGAGTACCCACAGTGAAATACAGGCCCTTTTAAACACTAATCTCCCCCAACATTTTGGGGAGTTAATACATCGTATTTTTAACGCATCTAACACTGAAGGCCTAGTACACTTTTTTAAGGTCGTGGGGTCGGGCTTGGTGTCCTCCTTCCAAACTATTTTTGGTGCCATCCCGGCTTTCATACATTCTATTTTTTCCAGTGTCTTTGGTGGTTTCCCATTGATCCTCGCTTTAGCGGCTGGTGTCTTGCTCTTAATTTGCTTTCTGCGCAATGGCTGCTCCCCGATGGGACCTGCTCGATCCAGAACGCCTCCAGCTGCTCCGTGAGCGCCTTTTGGCCGGTTTTGGTGTCTTGCCATTGGCGACACTGAGTGTGTCATATACTCTTTCATTTCGCTTTGCGTATTTCACTTGCGTGCAACCTGTGATGACTTGTGTCCGCTGTCCTTTCACCTGGACTCTGGATTATTGCCTCTCCAATTCGTCATTGTCTGTTCCGGATTTTGTTCAGTTGATGGGTCCCTTAGAGGCCCATGAGCAGGACTGTTCCGTTGCTGGCTGTATGGCGCGTGCGGCTGCACTGGGGATTTTGGCGCAATGGGATATCTGGGCGGCTGCCCAGGATCTCCTACAACGAAGCTGTTTCAATTATCACGCAAGCTGTCCCGCATTGCTTCTGGATGCTCCCTTTGCTGAGGAGCATTCCTGCTCTTTTGATCTCATGGACTGGATGGCATCTATGTTTTTTGACGAGTCCAATGATGAACTCTTGGAGGGTATGGCTTTTTTCTGCACTTACACGTTCATGGATTGACCTGCCCTTCGCCGTTTGGGCGCTCCCTGTGCTCCAACGGCTGTGTTTTTCCTCTGATGGGCCTCTGTCCTGGCCGCCGGACTGTCCAGGGAGGGTGTCTTGTGGATTGTTACCTGCCTTGTTATGTTGGCCTAGGCCTGGCTGCCATGCTGCTTTTCTTTGCGCACGTTACACTGAGCCCGGCCTCCCTCGCCCTTTGCTCGTGCCAAGTTCTTTTGCACTGTCTGCATTTTCTGTTGTTCACCTTTTTGGGCTCAGTCTGCACAAACATGTACAAGGTCGCATAACAATGTATTTTGGTTCTTCCTGATATGGCCAGTCTCGCGCACCCAGACATAACATTAGGTGCAATTGCCATGAAGAATTTGGTATGCTTTTAATACTGTGGTTTACTAGCGCTTAATACACTTGGAGAAATCCCTTTCAGTGAGAAGAGCTATGCTGTCCTGCTGATGTAATTCTGCATCTAGAAACTGAGGTATGGGGGTTCGCTAGTCAAAGCCCAGAGGTCTTCTATTATTATAATAAACTATCTTACTGCAAGGGGAGGGTGGTAATGTTATTTATACGTTTATCCACTGAGCTCTGAGATGCTTTCCCCGTTTGTATTCTATGGAATTGTAACCATGCTGCTTATATTAGTCATATGCATTATGCTATTAGTACTGACACGTGTACTGTATATTAGAGCACGTAAGTTGGAATAAACATTTTAACCTATCCAGTGTCTCTTCCTACGCACCTTGTGGACAAGTACGAGTGAGTGGCGAAAGAGTGTTCTTGCTTCTGTGAGTCCTGAGATAAAGATACCGTGTTCTGGGTTGTCCAAACATTAGTACTTGGGTGCTAATGGGATGCTAAGCTAGTTGGGTTGGGGTTTTTGGGTGCTACGGTATATGGTGGCAAACCACTGTATTCCGGGGTCCCATTTTCCTGTGCATAGCTCTGTGTATGTGCAGAAACCTTATGACAAAGTGATCTGGATAAAATCCATATGAAAGAACTCAGCTTTGTACTGAATTTACTGATTTTACTGAATTCCCCAATGTAAACTACGGCTGGAGTTAACACTGGTCCCATTAACTGTTCGTCATTTAGCGACCATGTTGAACTATTCCTGTGAGTGCGCAAGAGCGACAAAAGACTCAATGAGATCTCTGATCTATAATGAGGTGATCAACAACCAAGATGTGGGCTTGAACCTGGGATCCGTCAATAAAACAATTGTGGAAAACAACTTCCTGCCATTGGCAGAGCTCATCGAATTACCCCGTGCGGAGCAGATAATGTTCATCAAACCGGCTCCTTGGAAGAAGGCAAGAGCCGCGGATTCACTGCCACTGCAGCAATATCGAAATGTCCATTATACCATGGAATCATATCCTAGACTAAAACAAGAGTACTTGGCCTCTGATGTGAATCCAGGATACAAACAAAAATATATGAGATTTCACTTCCTGTTGAGACCAATGGCTCAAATTGAGGGGTCTTGGAATACTAACTGCTTACCCTCAAAAGCCTGCCGCTTGTGCAACTACAAAGAGGAGTTGATTGACAATTTAATCGGTCTATGGCCAAACTTATTAGAGCTATGAAAAAATACCTGAAAAAAACATTTAATACAACCAATTGTGGATCGATCAGAGAGGCTGTTGCATATTGTTTTTCCACTACAAATTGTCAATGTATTGGACAGTTAAGAAACTTTTTAGATTGTCTATTGTAGTCTTAAGAAACTGTGACGAAATGCTGCTTTTATGAAATGTTTGTAGATGCGCTGTGATTTTAACATCCTTTTTATTGTACGAATATTTTAATATCTTTTATACAATAAAGACGTATTCATTCAACACCTCGTGTGCTGTGTTGAGGCCGGGTGTGGTAGAAGGACAGCTTCTGTGCTCTGTGGTGGTGAGGAAGTGCTCTAGGATCCAGAGGGCAATGTTGTCAGTCTGCACAGTGCATCCCAACTAAGTCTGGCTCGTTTCATCTTCCCTGTAACTACCTCCTAATGTGTACACGCCGTGCATTACATCTTTTTACCACGAGAGGGCGCACGAGTCCTGCAGATGGAGCTCACTACTTATACACCATTTCAATGTGGTTCTCTTCCAGGTTTGTTAAGTGTGTCTCCTCGCTGTTCTTGTGTTACAAAGCACTTCATCGTCTTCTGTGGGATTATAAAGTGCATCCTGTACGTCTACAACATGGATTAAAACATTCCTCTGCGTTCCCCAGTCACCAGTATGCTAAAGCATTATTTTTTGTTCTTCTACCCCTGGTATTATAAAGCACTGTCAGAAGGCAGGCCAGGAGGTGTGGCGTACCCCTTGAGACTCTGTGAGTACCAGGGGCGCACCTCTTGATGAGTGCATCTCAGAGAACGAAAGACAGGCAGTCCAGGGGGCGCTATCTGGTGTGAGGGTTTGTGCGTGTGGAGGGGGCACTACACAGCGGCACCCCCCAGCAATCCCCGACCTCTCATGTTCATGGACGTCAGTTGGATGTCGCCAGGGGTAGCACGTCCCTTGCGACCCCTGGCCTGCCCCTTGCGACCCCTGTGTAGTGAGCCACCCGGCCACTGCATTCGTTTGTTGCAAATGCAACTCCCTGGGCCGGGCTCGGTCCAGGGGGTATAAATAAAAGACGACGTCAGCGCACGTGGCTGACGGCGTGGAGCTGGTGACGGAGTCCGAGTGTTCTTAGTATTTGCTCCGCCGTACCCAGTTAGGCCTCCCCCCTTGCCCCCACCCGAGAAGACGGTTGATGCCCCGACCGCACCCCCAGGGAAACCCCTAAACATTACACTGGCGACGAGGGTCCGGACCCGCGTGAGCACCAGCGTCGATCGAGGGGGACGCGCGGCAGCACTGAGAGCGGCCGCTGTGAAGCGCGGTTGTATGCTGTGGCTGCCGCTGCACTCTCGGCGGCGCGGACTGAGCGGATGCCCGTTGACATCAGTGGACGCGGTAAGGTGCCGGCGCGAGGGGGCTGTGAGGGCGTGAGGCGTCCCTGACGGCCGCGGGAGCATCCCGCAGCCGCGTTGGTGGTATTGGCCGCGGAGGCAGTCGGAGCGTCTACACTCGAGTGCGGCCGAAAGGAGGCTGTGGTGTGACGCACGCCGAGGGCGAGGCTGCCCGATCGGAGTGCTGAGGTCCGATACAAGGTGTTTGGTGTGTGCGGGACACCTGCAGGAGGCACGGTGCCTGTGGGAGCACGTCGGCGCTAGCAGAGCGCGAGGCCTCAGTGGGTACTCCTGGCCAGGCTGAAGTGCTGGTTCTACAGGGGAGTTGCCTGCAGCGTTGGCATTGCTGGGAGCTGGGTGGTAACGGTCGGGCTGGCAGTGCCCATACCCAGTTGCCTGTGTAGGCGGTGTCAGATACAGGAGAGGGGACGACAGGAGTGAGCCCGTGTGTCCTGAAAACCCTGAGCAGGTGGGAGGCAGATTCAAAATGTCGCTACAACAGCAGGCGGCCGCGGCGCCATTGGACGCAGGAGCGGCAGTGGTGAGACCGGGGCGCATGGCAGTGAAGGCCCTCCCAGAGTTCAGCCAGCTGGCGGACCCGGCGACGGCGGCACCGCGTTGGCGGAAATGGCTGGGCCAATTGGACAATTATTTTGTGGCTACTAGAGAAACGGACAACGCCGTGAAACGGTCCACCATGCTCTTAATGGGAGGTGATGAACTGTACGACTTATTCCAGGACTTACCGGATACGGGAGACGGCAACGACTACGACAAGGCGGTGAGAGCCCTGAACCGCCATTTTGACCCACAGGTCAACCCGGATTTCGAGCATTTCAAGCTCCGACAGGCCAAGCAGAAAGAGGACGAATCCATCGACATGTTCTTTGCACGCCTGCGGAAGCTAGTGAGCACGTGCGTGGGGGTGGATCAGCAGTTTGAGACACGGGCACAGCTAATAGTGGGGTGCAAATCGTTGGAACTGCGCAAACTGATCCTGCGGCAACCGGGAATATCGTTGGACGACATACTTGTCCTGGGGAGATCGCACGAGCTGGCGACGTACGGGCGGGAGAGATGGAGGTGGCTTTGGCCAGGAGACCGGGGAACACACAGCCGATGTATCCCGCGCCCATCAAAGAAGAGAGGGTGGATGCCATCCGGAAGACATACAGCCGTGGGGCAAGTAATTACGCCACTCCGGAGGAGCGGCGGACGAAGCAAGGGTGCCGGAACTGTGGGTTGGCTACCCATTCCCAGAGAGGATGCCCGGCACAAGGAAAACAGTGCCTGAGATGTAACAAATATGGCCATTTCGCAAAGGTATGCCAGAGCGCGGACAAAGCCGGCCCGTCCAGGCCCAAAAGCGACAGGTTCCAGAGGACCGCCAAAGCGGTACAGGAGGTGGAAGAGCTGGATAGGCGGTGCCAGAAGCTAGAGGTGGTGGAGGACGATGACGAGGACAACGTGTTCGTGGTCTCGAATATCAGAGGGGCCAATTCCACCAAGAGACCTCCCCCACTCTGCCAAGTGTGGATTGGGGATAATTGTGTTCAGACGCTCATCGACACGGGGGCGTCGGTAAATTTATTGGATGCGACACAGTACAATGTCCTACGGCCGCGGCCGAGACTGATGCCTACGTCAGCCAAGATTCTCACCTATGGGGGGCACACGCCGCTTCAACTCCAAGGAGCAATGGACGTGGAGGTCAGGCACAAAGGCAGGATTACGCCTACGAGGTTCTACGTCACCTGTGACCGGGCGGGGTCTTTGTTGAGTTGCCACACGGCGGAAGACCTGGGATTAGTCATGTTTGCCAGACATGTACACAAGTCGCAGGCGGACAAGGTGTTGACGGAATTTCCGGAGCTCTTTAAGGGTCTAGGATGTTTGAAGGGCGTCGAAGTTCAACTCCATATCGATGAGACCGTCCAGCCGATTGCTCTCAGACATCGGAGAGTACCTTTCCACCTCAGGCCGTTGGTGGAAGCTGAATTGGAGCGCTTGGAGAAGGAGGGGGTAATTGAGAAAGTGACTGGACCAACGCCGTGGGTGTCTCCATTGGTGATAGCGCCAAAACCTAAGCAACCGGGGGCTATCAGGCTATGTGTGGACATGCGGCTGCCAAATAAAGCAATACGAAGGGAAAGACACATCACCCCCACAATAGATGAGATTGTGGCAGACATCAATGGGGCGCAATGGTTCTCCAAAGTGGACCTCAATTCAGGGTACCATCAGCTAGTGTTGGCCGAAAAGAGTCGTTACATTACTACATTCTCGACGCATGTGGGGCTACGCCGATTCAAGAGGTTGAGTTTCGGTGTATCGTCGGCGGCGGAGGTATTCCAGGACGCGGTGCGGGAGGCACTGTCGGGACTGGTGGGGGTGATCAACGTGAGTGATGACATCCTCATCTTCTTGAAGTCCCTGGAAGATCACCATGCAAGGCTGAGGGCGACCCTCCAGAGGTTAGCTGAACAGGGATTGACGCTACACAGAGCCAAATGCGACTTCTATGCCAAAGAGGTAGAATTCTTTGGGTACCGCTTCTCAGAAAAAGGCCTACAAGTCGACCATGCGAAGGTGGAGGCCATCAGAGCGGCGGCCATTCCCCAGACACAAGCAGCGGTAAGGAGTTTTCTGGGCATGGCGAATTATTGCGGCCGTTTCATCCCCCATTTGGCGACGCTTTCCGAACCTCTCAGGAAACTGACGAAGAAGGAGGTGCAGTGGCAGTGGACGGATGTGGAAGCACAGGCGTTCAACAGCATCAAGAACGCGTTGCTGAAAGGGGCCACGGTGGCTTATTTTCGGCCGGGAGTAGCGACGGAGCTCATTGTTGATGCGAGTCCCGTGGGGCTAGGAGCGGTGCTACTCCAGAAGACCAGGCAGGAGGAGTGGGTACCAATCGCCTACGCCAGCCGAGCGCTCACCGCAGTGGAAACAAGATACGCTCAGATCGAGCGGGAAGCGCTGGCGATTCGGTGGGCGTGTCAGCATTTTGACATTTATCTGTGCGGACATACGTTCACAGTGGTCACCGACCACAAGCCGTTGGTGCCTCTCTTCAGCGGCACAGCCCGGAATGGACCCCCGCGGATTGAACGCTGGGCGGTACAGATACAGAACTACAAGTTTGAGGTAGTGTATCGTCCGGGAGCATCTAATCCGGCGGACTACCTGTCGAGGCACCCCATGGCCCTGCAAGCGGGAGATGCGGAGGAGGTGGACGATGGTACTGAATCTTTTGTGCGGCAGGTGGTAGAGGATGCGTGCCCCCAAGCGTTGCTGTTGGAAGAGATTCAGGAGGCTACACGTCAGGATGCGTGTTTACAAGCCGTGCAGCGGACACTCCGTGGAAATCAGTGGAAGTGGTTTCTGCAAGGCAAGGGCCAGCGGACCGATGACGAGAAGGAGTATTGGGAAAGCGTGTGGAGGTGCCGCGAGGAACTAAGTGAAGCTGACAGAGGCATAATCATCAGAGGCACCCGGATTGTGATACCAGCGGCCCTGCGGAAGAGAACCATAGATCTTGCCCACCAAGGTCACCAAGGGATGGAGAAAACGAAAGCGCGGTTGAGGTCAAAGGTATGGTTTCCCGGAATGGACCGGTTAGTGGAGCAGAAGGTGCGAGGATGCCATGCCTGTTTGATAACGGGAGCTGACCCGCCGGCGGCACCGATCATTACAGAAGGGCCGAGGCGGACACCGTGGGCTCAAGTGAGTTTGGACTTTGGCAGTTTTCCTGACGGACGACACACAGTAGTGTTGGTGGATAGTCACTCAAAATTCCCGGTGGTGGAGGTAGTCGCATCCACCGCATTTGATCACATCTGTCCAGTGTTGGAAAAGGTGTTTGCACTCCTGGGGATGCCGGAGGAAATACGAACGGATAATGGGCCACCGTTTCAGGGCCAAGACTTCAAGGACTATATGAGCCATCATGGCATCAAGCACCGGAGGATCACCCCCCAGTGGCCCCAGGCCAATGGGGATGTAGAAAGATTTATGAGGACTCTGAATAAAACACTGAGGATCGCGGTGGATCAAGGGGGCCATTTGGAAAACTGTTTGCACCAGTTCCTCCGAGCTTATCGACACACACCCCATTGCACCACCAGGTGTGCGCCAAGTGATCTACTAATGCGACGAGTGGTGCGGGACAGTATCCCTACCAGCGACCAGTGGATTCCGGATGCGCTAGATGTTGGCCAGTCTCAGGCTCGTCGTCAACATAACAACGAGGTGGCTAGCCGGAAGAAGGGGAGCCACCAAGGAGCTCTGAACCTGGGAGACTACGTGGTGGTGAAGGACCGACATCCGGGATCAAAGTTTCGGACACCGTTTGAGAGGGAACTGTGGCAGGTGGTGCAGGTAAAAGGGACCATGATCACAGCCAGAAGGGGCAGACAGGTGTTAGCCCGTAATGTGTCATGGTTCCGGAAGGCCCAGAATCCGGTGGAGGGAAGGATGGAATCCGAGGTCCCGGAAGGGGGCGAAGCAGAGGAAGCACCAGTGGAAGAAAGTCCCCGAGACGAGGCAATACCCGCGAGCGGACAGGAGGTGAATTCAGAGGAGCAAGGGGAGATAAGCGCGAGACCTGTTGAGCCACGTGACGGTGGTGATGGCCATAGCCGAGGAAGTCAACATTATCGCCTACGTAGTAATCCCGAGCCGAGTTCTAGGCTGCGAGACTTCAGAAGCTGGAAAGAGGGGTCGTCCCTCGGAGAACACTTATTGAACTTTCAAATGATTGTCATATGTTATGTGTGAATTGTTATGGTTATTGGTTGCCCAAATTCCGTGGGTTGGTTGGGATGTAGTGAGCCACCCGGCCACTGCATTCGTTTGTTGCAAATGCAACTCCCTGGGCCGGGCTCGGTCCAGGGGGTATAAATAAAAGACGATGTCAGCGTACGTGGCTGACGGCGTGGAGCTGGTGACGGAGTCCGAGTGTTCTTAGTATTTGCTCCGCCGTACCCAGTTAGGCCTCCCCCCTTGCCCCCACCTGAGAAGACGGTTGATGCCCCGACCGCACCCCCAGGGAAACCCCTAAACATTACACCCTGGACTCAGAGATCGCAAAGGCAGACGCAAGAACAGAAGGAAGACGGGGCTCAGATGAGCACTGTTTACTTTGTATTGCTTGGCCAGGACTGGGATATCTTAATTCGTTAGATCATGTACCACACAGAATGGGTTTATTTTGCAGGTAGATACAATGACTTGAAATGTCCCTGTCTGCTGATGGATTACAAACAAACCCAGTTTATTTCAGGTCTGGAAGCAGCAGCAGATTTTTTCACTTTCTATCCTGCTCCTGAAATTACTATTCACCCGTCCAGCGTCCCTCCCCCCCACCTTCCCCCGAAAGGAGAGAAGTAAACCAAACTCAGCCAAACAGCAGGTCTGCAAGTGCTTGGCTTGCCTGGGACGGGGTACAGACTGCAAACCGGCCAACAGTCTGTGACCAAAAGAGTTAGGACATTTCCAGTTTTAACCCCACCAATTAGCAGAAAAGAAACCGCATAACTTGTAACCCAAGATGACCTTACTGAAATCAGATTATACTGCAGGAAGTCCTTATCAATAACAGTAATGTGGCTTCTGACCTAGATGATGGCATCATGGTACAATAAATGGCATGGTATAAACGTGCACTTTGTGTACTGTGCCAGGCTGAACCTTGTTACTGGTTGTTTTTTCTACAAGAAGTCTTGCACCCTCTGGGGCCCCCCTGTACTCAGTCGACTGCCTGTGTTCTCCACATGAAAGGTGCCTGTGGCTGATCCCCACAGAATACTCTGTCTGAACAGCTGCCAGCACACTCTGCCCCTTACACTCTCCACCATGGCTCGTGTTGGTGTAAACAAGACACACAATGCAATGGTTTGATCACAATATGAATCTGATCACTCAAGAACACACCCATTGTTAAGTGTTTTCTAACAAGGAGACATCACAGATAAATATATTAGCACCATGGACTAAATTCGTGGACTTTGACACTTTGAGCTGAAAGTCAAAATGTATAGTACCGCTGTTATTTCCACGCGTTTATAGTGCTTCATACACACTAAACACACACGCCTTTGCTTTTGTACCTACTATGGTATTTAAATATTCGTATCTTCATTGTAGAGTTTAATTATGTACTTCCTCATATGTGACATCGCTTTCTCAGAAGACGAGTTTCTTGAGAAGATTGGCTAGATGGTGTCACTTCATGTGTTGTCAAGGGCGGGGTCAAAAGGCATATGATGTCACTTCCGCTACCTCTAGAGTTTTGGTGCATCGACGTCCATGCTCATGTTGTTTGGAGACAGGGGGCTGCCATTTTGGATTATTGGGTAACAACAATCACGGGTCATGGAGTCCTTGTATGCAGTCGTGATACAATGTTGCTGCACCCAGGACCTTGCTACATGGATTTTGCATTTCCTTTTGTAAAAAAATAATTGTTTGCTGGAGCTTTTCAGAAGATATTTGGTAATAATGAGAAGTAATCTGAAATTCGAGTCCTGTTACTAAAACAAACGTGATCTGTTTTGAACACTTAAATTTGAACATTTCTAAGACTGTAGCCATGGTTGCATGACTACAGTAAGAATTATCTGAACGAGTCAATGTTACACATAAATCAAATCAAATCAAATCAAAATGTCTTTATTTCGGTTGCAAAAGCCATAAAAGAAACAACCACACAAGTCATGATTAGACACACTAAGCTAGAAAGAGCGTTCAGGAGACAAATGGGCAAGTGAGAGATGAAAGAAAGCTCAAGTTGACATATACACCAGCATGGATAAGGGCGTGGGTGTTACAATTCCCAATAATTCATAGTTGAGAACTCTCTGGCAAGACAGGCCGAGGCTATAAGGCCATAAGGTTAAAAGACTAAAGTGCTAATGCATTAACAAATATTTTACAATCTACAATAGACAGGATTAAAAAACGTAAAATATTGGCATAAAAACAGTTATTTACAATACAAAAATAAAAATAACATCATTGGGGATTAAACCACGCTTGTCTGGTCAATACAGTCTCCATTTTGTCAATCAAGACCAGGCAGCGGTGTTAGCTGCGCCCTCCTTCTAATCGCCCAAAAGTGGCCTAGGAATTTTGCAGTGGCACAGGCGAAAAGGGGTCTAGCATCTGACTTTAATATGCGCAAGGCGTCTTTGGAGCTTCGGGTCCCTAATTGTCTGCACACAGGAGCCAACCATTTGCTCCTTGGTTTTACATCGGCTGTGCAGGCAAAGAAGACATGACCTATTGTTTCATGTGGACATGAACAGGAAGGACAACCCATAGGTTGGGATTTGTTATTCTGCCAGGAGTTGGTAAAGGCATTGATTGGTAAGCTACCGTGCCTAAACTGTATATACAATTTCCTGTCAGCTGGCACCTTGATGATATCTAAATAGCTTTCTAAATGACAATTAGTTTTCATGTCAATGAAAGTATCTGTTAGGCTGCCAAGTTGTCTTCTCCGAAAATTATTCTGTTCAACCCATGCCCAGTACATAAGTTTTACTTGGCCTCTGGAGTTGAGTGGTGGATGGCCGATAGCCTGATTTGGCAAGCCGATGCTGAACCGAAGAGCGTCTACCTGTTTAATCCAGTCTATTTGTTTGGTAGTATCCAATTTAGAGATCTCGCAAAGGGCCGCAGCATAGTGTGCCAGATCAGGGGTAGTGACCAGTCTGTGCCAAAACAACAGTGGGCGAAGCCTCGCAAGATCGTTGATAGACTTAATACTCAGATCAAGCTTGAGAGGAAGGAGAGGGGTGCTTTGGGGGAGGGATACCAGATTCCTAAGGAACTTATTTTCCACAACTACAAGGTCGTTTGCAGATACTGTGCCCCACAACTCTGCCCCATAGAGAGCACTGCTCACAGCCATGCAGCTGTACAATTTGAGGACAGGAGCTACTGGCTTGGTATATGATAGGGAATGCTCCCGCCTCAGAGACCCAGTTAGCTGGGAGAATTTCAAAGATGCCTTCTCTAGGTGATTCTTCCAAGCCATTCCCTCAGACAGCTTGATACCCAAATAATCGAATGAGCTGACCCTCTCAAGCGGAACATTGTCCAAGAACAAATTTCCCTTGAAGGATTTGTGAGGGTTCAGCATCATTAGCTTGATTTTAGTGGTGTTAATAACCAAGCCCCTCGCCTCACAAAAGGCCTTAAAGTGATTCAGTAGTTTTTGGAGGCCCATGGGGGTTTTGGAAATCAGTAGGGTATCGTCAGTGAATAGTAGTGTAGAGATTTTATGGTTCGCCAAGGATGGGGCATCAGCTGGTATGGAGCACAGGAGATCAGCTACCTGATTGACATACAGGGAGAAAAGGGTTGGAGCTAAAACACATCCCTGACGGACCCCCAGCTGGATCTTAATAGGCTCGGTGGTTTGTCCCTGATTTCCCCATCTCACCCGGGCATAATTTTCATCATGCAGCCTGATTAGAATTTCCAGGATTGTGAAAGGCAGCGAGTCTTCTAAGACCCTCAATGCTGCCCGGTGCAGGGTTCCACCTCTAATTCACTTTTAGTTCGCTATCAAAATAATGAGGCAAGCGCTGGAAACTGGAAGACAAGAAAAAGGTTTATTTCTCATGAGGAGATCACGTCAACTGCAGACACCGGGATGTCTGAGGGAAGTGTTCTGCTGATACTCCTTTGGCTCTTCCTTTTATACAGGTTTGACACAATGCATTTGTTTTGTCAACATGGTTACACAAGCTTGGGGTCCCGCCCGGGCAGGTTGTCACACAAGCCCAACAGTAATTCTCTTCCCACCCAGGTCAAACAGACAATCTTATCTTGCAGCTGGACCTTGCTTCAGGGTCTAAAACATGTGAGACCGGCCAGATCTAAGAGTCCGTTCTGTTGCTAAAAACAGGTCCCATTGTTGGTAACAACAAGTCTTGCTGTTTGCAGTGCAATAAATCATGTTGCAAGAGTCTTTTTGGTGTTTGGAACCTGTTTGTGTAACTAGGTGCAGTGAGGGGTAGAGTGTCCAAAGGTTTGCCTGAAAACAGAGATGAGAGGAAAAACGAGTTTGTGGCAGCAAGTGGCGCTGAGGTTTGTTGTGGAAATAGAGTTTATAGCCCCCAGCACACATACCAGGTCGGTCTGAGGGTCAGAGGGATGCTAGTAAGGGCAGGGTGAAACAAAGGTGACCAACAGAGTACAAAATGGCTGTGATAGATTAAAATGACTGCAACTTATGTGCACATAGAATTCCACCAGACAAGATGGCGCAGGTAATGTTCATGATTAGCGTTTTGCTTTTAACAGTGGCCCCTTTGAACATAACTAGCCAGCTTGTCAGTCTATTTCGATCTCCATAATGTCCCGTATCTCTTGATCATACATTACTCTCATTTTTGTTAGCTGAGTGTCCATAGTCTTAGGGTGCAAGGTAGTTATGCAAAGAGAACACAAAGGTGGTATACAGTGTATACCCAAACAACAACCACATATTGTCAATACTGGGACCAAGAGAATCATTGATATTTTCCAACCCCACTCCTTCAAGATGCCCCAAAGCCAACTTCCAATTGTCCAAGTCTCTGATCCTTGATGAATTTCTGAAGATAGTCTATGGAGATGTTCGATTGTTTCATAGACAGAAGGTGAATTATCAGGAATGTATACACAGCAGCTGGCACCGATGATGCGGCATGCTCCTCCACGGTCCGCTAGTACCACGTCCAGGACCATGCGATTTTGCAGGGTAACCAGACGGATCGCTTGGAGCTCAGCAGTGTTGTTGGTGAGGATGCCAGCAGTGACGTTCAGGGCGGTCTCTACCGCTTGGGACAGATGTCTGATGGCTCGGCTGTTTGCCATCGGACCCCATAGCGGGACGAGCCCTTTTGCTGCGTCGAGGAACTGTGATGAGGCAGAGTCTGCTTGATCAATGTCTTTAGAACGCTTTTCTCGATGATGCCCTGCAGGAGGCTGGTTGGTGGCAAAACAAAGGCGATGTAGCACGTGCCCCCCAGTTTCTTGGGAGCCAGGTGTAGGCTTTGGTTCCACAAACAAAGTACATATTGGGTGATGCAACAAGCGCTGGGGGTTGGCAGTGTTCAAAGTCCTTACAATGCTACAGGTGCTGTGACCCACATTCTTAGTCCCACGGCCTTCAATGCATACAAGGCCAGAGACGTTCACCACAGATAGGGCCACAGTCAGTGTTGCAGCAGTTCTTTTCTTCAGGTAGGAAAATGTGGCTCTGTTAGGATTATTGAACACTTGCATTTCCACTCGTTCTTTGGAGGGGACATTAATCTGGAATGTCGCATTGAAGGTGTGAGGGCAGAAGGGGGCGGCTGTCCTTCCTGTTTTGTTTCGCCAGAACTCATTGTAGAACTGGGCGATTGTTCCGTCGGAAGTGGCATTGTCTTTGTAACTTTCTTGTAGGAGCATCATCCAGGCAAGGCAAGATCCGTGAATAGAAAAGGGCGAAGGGATGAAAGGGATGGAATGTTCAGTGGCATGTGGTAACAGCCCACAGACCCAACAGTTGGTAGCATTGGTGGCAAGATTGTGCTGGTGCAACATCTGCACGAAAGAATTATTCCAGAACACTCGGAGATGTGGCGGTAGTGATACCAGGTAGTGTTCTTTCTTCGTGGTTGGTTGCATGGTGGGTGACAATGTTCTGTATGCAGGTGCATTCTCTTCAATGATCCAGAGTGCGACCATTAGCAGGAGACAGGTGAGAAATGCGGCTACAAGTGCAATTGTCTTTATGCTGTGCAGGTTAGCAGTCTTGGTGTCTTTGCGGTGGTTTTGCAGGTGTTCAGTTTCTTCCATCATCTTCGAGGAGCTCAACAACTGTTAGGACCACAGACTTTTGTCTGGCGCTTTCCTGGTAGCGTTGTTTGACTGTGCTACCGATCTGAGACCTTGACTTAGTTGGTGGCCTGGTCGTTGGAGCTCCCTCCTTTCGTCGATCTTAGGTTGTACCCTTTCCTGGATGGCACCGTGGGGTCAGGAAATTCTGATAGTTCGAGGGTGTCTTCTTGTGGGTAGCAACTCAGAGCTGGTCGGTCTCTCGCGAGTACTTCCTCTTGCACCTCCACCCCTTCACAGGTTGCCAGGGTTGGAGGGACTCGTTTGCAGTGGTGGGCATGCAGCCAGTTTCGTTTTCCTTCCACTCGGAGGGCAGTTCGGGTGGTGATCAGGACTTGCCAGGGGCCCGTCCACCTAGGCTCCAGATTCTTCGTTCTTTGGAAGTTGCGAATCAATACATGGTCGCCTGGCTTTATTTCATGTCCCGGGCCCCTGGATACGTCAGGCAAGGCTTGCTGCACCTGTTGGTGAATAATTGTTAGCTCGTTTGTCAATTTATGCAAATAATCCGACATTAATATGTTCGGGACATCGTTAATGGAGGTGGGTCTTGGTGCCGCCCAAATGCTCATAGGCCTGCCGAAGACCACCTCATACGGGGTCAGTCGGTGTTTGGTTGGGGTGGAGCGCATCGATAACAATGCCAATGGGAGGCGTCGGGCCATTTCAACCCGGTCGTGGCAACTATTTTAGCGAGTTTTAGTTTCAACGTTGCATTGTGTCTCTCTACCAGGCCCGCTGATTGGGGGTGGAAGACGGCATGGAACTTTTGTTTTACCCCCAACCCTCTCAGTATGTTCTGTATCACCTCTGCTACGAAGTGGGGGCCGTTGTCGCTCCATAAAATTCTGCAAAGGCCGTATCGGGGGAAGAATTCTTTCAGCAATACTTTTGCAGTGGCTAAGGCGGTATTGTCGCGGGTGGGATATGCCTCCACCCATTTGCTAAAAGCGCACACAACCACCAGGACATATTTTAGACCAATGTAAAGTACAAGGGAACCCAATTTGATCAGTCAGGGACCTTGGGAACTAACTTATTTTAAGAGACAATGGTCCCTGTGTAGACAATTGATTGAAATCAAATAAATATAGCCCCAATCGGTACTATATTGTAACCATTGTTCCATCCGGAACAATACAGTTTTAATATGCAATTATAGATATACGCAACATAAAATTTAATAACAGTAGGACACAAGCCTGTATCCAAAAAACTCACATCACAAAAGAAAACAAGAGAAGGCTCAGGCAGCATGTAGTTGTCTGCGTCAAATCAATACAATGGAGCAAACAGCAATAAGAGGAGGTCACCTTTACACATAATGTAACTAATAAATAACAGTGTATAAGGTTAACAATTTTGTCGACGGCGTTTCGATCCTTAACACAATTATCGGATCATCATCAGGACTTGCAAAATAGTGCCTGAAAACATTTTGCCTGCAATTAACTAAATTGAAAACAACACGAAAATAGAGATATGGAAGGAAAGGGGAAACCAAGATAGGAAACAAGAGTTAGTAAGGGCTATATTAGAGGAAAGCGCGCGTCAGCGACTAACTAGCACTAGGTCTCTTAAGGAATGTGGGTTCTATAGGTGAAGAACAAGCGGTAAGCAGCACAGATATCATGCAATCAACGTCGATGTGCTACTAAACGGTGTGTAGCATACTCATTCAAGTGCGACATTATTTCACTGTAAGTGCCGATGAAGTGTACTGACCACGAAACTAGGAGTGGCTAAGGGTTCAATAGGCAGCAAGCACCTGTGATCAGCGCGAAAAACAGGCAATTAACGGCGATGCGTAGCATTGGTGCACATTCAAATAAGTGTGACACAGTTTAGATCAAAGTATGTGCAGATGGAGTGTGCTGACCAGCTAATAAGAGGACTGTGAAAGTGCCTTATGCGGATGCTTGGTGAAGGGCAGGACAAAAATGGGGTTACCTGGGAGCGAGTGCTGGGAGCAGAGCAATGCGGGATGAGGGATGAGCTTCCATGGGTGACCGGGAGCGATCTTCAACCTAGCAAGGAGGGAGGGAGAATCAGCGTCTAAACGGGTGGGGGAATGGGTGGGGGAACGCATTCAGAGGAAAGCATGTGCTTGAGCTTACCTCGTGGTGGGATAATTGAACCGTAAGTAATCACAATGGATTAGAGGTCCGTATGGGAAGGCGCCACAAGCATCTAATTGGGCGGCAATTGAAACCTGGGAACATGAAATTGGGGAATAACAGGGTTAAAGGTGGGCGCGCTAATGCTGGTGAGGGAAGGAGGGTTGATGGGAGCGGTCCCAGGGAACTGCCGTCGCGTCACTTGTATCGCATGATTTAGGCACCGAGCCATCCATCGCTACCCCTGGGAAGCTTTCCCTTATCAAGATGGCTGCCACGCAACTGCGGTCACCTGACCTCACCACCCCTGGCAGGCTTTCCCATTCCATGATGGCCGCCATGCAATTGCGATCACATGACCACGCTGCACAGCCCTTAAGCACCTCCCCATTCAGCTCTCCACGACCTTTTTCGATAGCAGATGCCTCTATGCTACCTTCCTCCATGTGATTGGTAAGTTCCCTGGGATCGCTCCCACCAACACTCCTTCCCTCGCCAGCATCAGCGCGACCCCCTTTAACCCTGTAATTCCCCCATTTTTCATGTTCCCAGGTTTCAATTGCCGCCTTAATAGATGCCTGCAGCGCCTTCCCTTACGGACTCCTAATCCATTGTGATTGGTAAGTTCCCTGGGACCGCTCCCATCAACCCTCCTTCCCTCGCCAGCATTAGCGCGCCCACCTTTAACCCTGTTATTCCCCAATTTCATGTTCCCAGCTTTCAATTGCCGCCCAATTAGATGCCTGTGGCGCCTTCCCATACGGACCTCTAATCCATTGTGATTACTTACGCGTTCAATTATCCCACCACGAGGTAAGCTCAAGCACATGCTTTCCTCTGAATGCGTTCCCCCACCCGTTCCCCCACCCGTTTAGACGCTGATTCTCCCTCCCTCCTTGCTAGGTTGAAGATCGCTCCCGGTCACCCATGGAAGCTCATCCCTCATCCCGCATTGCTCTGCTCCCAGCACTCGCTCCCAGGTAACCCCATTTTTGTTCTGCCCTTCACCAAGCATCCGCATAAGGCACTTTCACAGTCCTCTTATTAGCTGGTCAGCACACTCCATCTGCACATACTTTGATCTAAACTGTGTCACACTTATTTGAATGTGCACCAATGCTACGCATCGCCGTTAATTGCCTGTTTTTCGCGCTGATCACAGGTGCTTGCTGCTTATTGAACCCTTAGCCACTCCTAGTTTCGTGGTCAGTACACTTCATCGGCACTTACAGTGAAATAATGTCGCACTTGAATGAGTATGCTACACACCGTTTAGTAGCACATCGACGTTGATTGCATGATATCTGTGCTGCTTACCGCTTGTTCTTCACCTATAGAACACACATTCCTTAAGAGACCTAGTGCTAGTTGTCGCTGACGCGCGCTTTCCTCTAATATAGCCCTCACTAACTCTTGTTTCCTATCTTGGTTTCCCCCTTTCCTTCCATATCTCTATTTTCGTGTTGTTTTCAATTTAGTTAATTGCAGGCAAAATGTTTTCAGGCACTATTTTGCAAGTCCTGATGATGATCCGATAATTGTGTTAAGGATCGAAACGCCGTCGACAAAATTGTTAACCTTATACACTGTTATTTATTAGTTACATTATGTGTAAAGGTGACCTCCTCTTATTGCTGTTTGCTCCATTGTATTGATTTGACGCAGACAACTACATGCTGCCTGAGCCTTCTCTTGTTTTCTTTTGTGATGTGAGTTTTTGGATACAGGCTTGTGTCCTACTGTTATTAAATTTTATGTTGCGTATATCTATAATTGCATATTAAAACTGCCTTGTTCCGGATGGAACAATGGTTACAATATAGTACCGATTGGGGCTATATTTATTTGATTTCAATCAATTGTCTACACAGGGACCATTGTCTCTTAAAATATTTTAGACCAAGGCATCTCTCTAGTTGAATGTAATCCATTTGAAGGATTTCAAAGGGGTGGTCAGGGACTCCAAACCCTCCCCGTGGTACTACTGTCCCCTTCCCTGGGTTGTGTTGTAGGCAGACTATACATTGTTGTACTAGGCGTTTTGCAGATTCTGCTATCTTGACGTTATGCCATACTCTGGTGATTAGTTCAATCATGGGGGTGGAGCCTATGTGTGCTGGTAAATGTGCCATGGTCAATATGGGGATGAGGTAGGCATTGGGTAACAGCCATTTATTTCCGTCTTTAGTTCTCCAGCAATCTTCCTCGTCTTTTAGTCCCACCTTTTCCCACTCGGTCAATTCGTCTTGTGTGCCTGTAGTCTGTATGTCCCTTACAGTGGTCCTAGCGTCAGTCCATCGTTCAGCTTGTGACCTGGTCACATACATTCGTGTCGTAGTTCTGTCTCCTGCCGTGGCTCGGGCAGTAACGTCTGCTAGTGCATTTCCCTGTCCAATGAGATCAGTCACTTTCCTATGTGCTTGGCATTTTATCACTGCTAACTTCTTGGGGAGGAGGACTGCTTGCGTCAAGGCGGAGACTAAATCTCCATGCAGGATGGGTGTACCGTGTGAAGTCAGGAACACTCTTTCTTTCCATAAGATCCCAAAATGGTGAACCACCCCGAAGGCATATTGGCTGTCGGTGTATATGTTAACTGTCGTGTCAGTCGCTAAGATACATGCTCGTGTGAGGGCAATGAGTTCTGCAGCCTGGGCTGAACGTTGGGGAATACGGGCTGTTTCCAGAACGGTTCGGGCTGTGGTGAGAGCGTATGCAGCTGAGGTGGTGCCGTCGGGGAGTTTGATGCACGAACCATCCACCCATAGTTCTCCATCTGGTTCTAGAAAGGCGGTGTCTCTGAGATCTATTCTACTCTTTGTTTGTTCATCGGTTAGTGTCACACAGTCGTGTAGTGGAGTCACGCTAGGATCATTTTCGGGTAGGGGTAACAGTGTGGCTGGATTGAGGGTGGTGCATCGCTTTAGGGTAATGTGCGGTGCTAGCAGGGTCAACTCATATCCTGTCATTCGGGCGCTAGTCAAGTGTTGGGTTTTGGTCTGGTTTAGTAGTGTGTCGACTGCATGGGGTACTAAAACAGTGACTGGATTGGAGAGTACTATTCCTTCGCTCTGGCGTATCGATACTGCTGCAGCTGCCACAGCGCGCAGGCACGCTGGCAGCGCTCTGGCTACTGGATCGAGGGTGGCAGAGAAATATGCACAAGGGCGTTGTTTGTGACCAATTGATTGTGTTAGCACAGACAATGCACATCCTTCCCTCTCGTGCGTGTAGAGGAAGAATGGTTTGGAGTAATCCGGGGTTCCTAGGACAGGCGCTGAACAAAGGGCATTGCGTAGTTCTTTAAAGGCTGACTGGCATTTGGGGGTCCAGGGGAGAGGTGAGGGGATGTCTTTAGCTAGGAGGGAGAGAAGGGGTTTGACAATGAGGCTAAAGTTTGGAGTAATCCGGGGTTCCTAGGACAGGCGCTGAACAAAGGGCATTGCGTAGTTCTTTAAAGGCTGACTGGCATTCGGGGGTCCAGGGGAGAGGTGAGGGGATGTCTTTAGCTAGGAGGGAGAGAAGGGGTTTGACAATGAGGCTAAAGTTCGGTAACCACTGTCGGCAAAATGAGGTGAGACCTATCAAAGAGCGGACTTGTTTCTGATCTTTGGGGACAGGGGTGTCTAGAATTGTCTGATCCTGTCAGGCGTGAGTTTCCTCCCTTCTTTGGATAAAAGGTGACCCAAATAGGTCACTTGTGATTTACAAAACTGCAATTTCTTTCGGGAGACCTTGTGACCATTCTCAGCAAGAAAATGGAGTAGTTTGATGGTGGCGGTGACGGCTATTGGTATGGTGTCCGCTTCTAGAAGGATGTCGTCTACATATTGTATTAATGCCACTCCATCTGGCAATTGTATGGCATCTAACTGTCTTTTAAGCGCCTGGCTATAGATGCTTGGGCTCTCAGTGTACCCCTGAGGTGCTCTGCAAAATCTGTACGAACAGGAGTTTAGGGTGAATCCAAATAGATAGCGGCTGTCCTTGTGTATAGGTATGGAAAAGAATGCGTTTTTGAGGTCAATTACAGTGAAGGTGGTGGCAGTGGAGGGGATTAAAGTCAAAATTGTCGTGATGTCGGAAACTACTGGGTATTGTGGCACTACGATTTTGTTTATCTCCCGCAGGTCAATGATGAAGCGGTAGGCTTTTCCGTCTCCCTCTCCCTGTCTCTTTACAATCGGTAGTATGGGACTGTTACAAACGTTGCTCACTACTTCCTCTACCACCCCTGCCTCTACCAAAGAGTGTATGATCTCTGTCAGTGCCTTCTCACCCTCTGGCGATATTTTGTACTGCGGTACTTTCGGTAGGGTTGCGTCCTGTCGTATTGTTACGTGTACTGGGTCAATCATCATTCGTCCTACGTCTGAATCAGCCCTAGCCCATAAGTGTGATGGCAAAGTGTCCAGTAGGGATGCGTCAGTCTCGGAGATGGGAAACATGTGCTGAGAAGGGTTCTCTCTATGGCGCTGGGGGTTGTCATACAGGACGACACGCACTCCGTCTGGTGAGCATCTGATAGTCGCATGGAAGTGTTTCAAAGGTCGAGACCCATAATGGCGTCTGGGGTGTTGGAAGAGAGGAGGAATGTCGTTTCGACGCTATTGTTGTCAAGGTTAAAAGGGATCGGTCGGGACAAAGGGTTGGTGGAGGGCGTACCGTCAAATCCTATTGAGGTCACATGTGAGCCTGACAAGGGTGCCCTTGGAATCAGTCGTTTGGATAGTGCACTACGTGTTGCTCCCGTGTCTACCAGAAATGGCGACTTTGTGCCCAGGACCTCAGCGGTAACATAAGGGCCTTGCTGATCAACATAGAGCTCGACTGGATCCCTCCCTTGCCCCTGGCTGTCCTATGCAAAGTCGTACGTATTGTCATAATCTGTCTGTTGGTACTGATTCTGTTTGGGATGGTCAAATGTGTTCACTCTTCCTGGCCTTTCCTCGCTTGCTTCACTCGCGTACCCTCTCCCACGTCCTCTTCCTCTCTGTCCACTTGCTATTTCCCTCGCCCCTCTGCCCCTACCAGCTCCTAACAAAGCCGGGCATTGGGTTTTCCAGTGTCCATATTCTTTGCAAAATGCACATTGATCCTGTCCTAGGTCTTGGCGTCCTACATATGATGTCGATGAATTGTTTCTAGGTGGCTGTACTCTAGGGGTATTCTGCTGGTATCCTCCCCTATATTGCTCCCTTCCTGTATTCGCCCCCTGGAGTTGTGCTACCATTATCCTTTCCTTCAAGTCCTTCTTTTTCCTTTCTGTAGCCCTGTCATTTTCGTTTTTCTGATGCTCATAGTACTGGGCCATTTGGAGAATGGCCGCCGGTTTAGATGCTGCCCAACTACTTTCACTGGCTTGTAATTTCTGGGATACATCTGGCAGTAGTCCTTTGACATAGTTCTGCACAAATAAGTGGTGTCCGGTTGCGGTGGACATGTCTTGTCCACTGTAATCGGAGAACACAGTTTCAAATCTGGAGAAATACTCTGAGACATCCTCTTGTGGTTTCTGGCGGCATGCGGTTACTATGGACCAGTCTATCTTTTTCTCTGGGATCAGCGTTTTCACTTTCTGCACTATTTTGTCAGGGAGGTCCAATATTGCTTTAACCGGTTTTTGACCAGGGTTCCGCTGTTTATCTAATGTGTTGAGTTGTTCCCAGGTATGACCAAGCAGTTCGGTATGGTCTATTTTCCTAATCTGTTTCCACACATCTGCTGGCAAACATAACCCGAAGAACAAGTCTATGTCGGCAAGTGTCATTATTGTTGATCCCAGAGCGGTACCTAGCTCGGTGTAAAGGCGGTGGGGTTCTTTCGTAAATCCGGTAAAGATTTACGGAACGTCAAAATGTCCTGTCTGTCCCATGGTTGATACACCCAATTGTAGACCACCCTTCCTCTAGCGTCTTGATGGTTCATATCGTCATGAGTCCCTTGTCCTCTAGGAGGTACCCAATAAGGGGCAGCTTCTTTTATCGGCATCATGCTATCTGGTTTTTCCACCGGGGGTCCTGCTATCTTAGATGTCCTGTCCTTATCTATCCGTCCTTGTTCCACGAGGTGACGGAATACCTCCAGTGTGGATGAAAAGAGTTCTGTAACATCGTTGTCGCCTTCATCTCCGGTGTCTACCTTCCTATAGAGAGCCACTAGCCGCTCGGGCCCTACATCTTGGTACTTCTCTTCATATGCAGTAAGAGTGTGGTAACAGAGACGTACAATAAAGTATCGTTTGCGGTTTTCAACATAGGAGTTGCATATGTCAGTTACATACTCTTCTGTCTCCTTCCTATCTATGAGGGATTTAACTATTTTATCAATGCCTGCTCGCTCATTTTTACTTAATCGCGGGACCCTGGGCGCTCCTTTTTCTTTTGATCCTACCTCTACTACTGTATCCTTTGAGGCATTTGGTGTGGGTGACTCGGTGGGAGCAGAGGCGGTGGAGACTGAGGCGATCGTGCCATCTCCGGCTACACTTTGGTGGTCCTGGCGTTGTGCTACGGGATGAGTAGGGGCGTAAGGGGGTGGCATGTATATGATTGGGGGACCTAACAATAAATCATCATCTACCCTTTGTTTTGCTGGTAACTTGGGGTAAAGAGTTGAGGGCGTTCTAACAGGGCATTGACCTGATATTTTTGATTCCTGTTCCTTTTTATCGATTTCTTTTTCTTTTAGTTTTTCTTCTAATCTTTTACAGGCTTGGTAAGCTGATTTTCGCGTTTCTTTATCTTGTCTAGCTTCGTCCCTTTTCTTTCTTTGAGCTGCCTCTTTTCAGCATAAACCAAAACTGTCAAACATGGCTGGTCTAGTTTTCTTTTTGTGGAGAGCTAATTCTAACGTTTCTATTTTAGCGGGATCGAAAGATCCCGTCAGTGGCCACTGATTTACCCGGTCCTTCCTAGTGTATTTATGCCATAGTTTGCTATAAGCTACGGTGGCTAATCCATACTTTACGTACATGTCCTTGTTAGGGTTCCTTCCGGCGGTGCCGGCTGACTGACCTCTAACGAACGGTCGGGTCCAAAACAATTACAATCAAACAATCTAGAGAAAACAGGCATGACGTATTTATCGGTCAAAAATGAATATCTCAATCAATCAATTTAGACAAAAGTCTGCACTACCTGTCCTTCGCTGCCTGCAAAGAGAGAATATTCCTATTCTTCGTTGTTTGCAAGCAGGGAAATGTCGCAAATAACTCAATATCAAAAAAAGGAATACTAGTATTTCAATCAAACTATTCAATCAATCAATCAATTTAAGTCGTTTTTTTCACGACCTTACCCGGACCGTATGGACAGTTCTTCGTCTTCCCCTTCCAGCACCTGGTTGTCCTCTCACTCCAACAATCAATGCGGCGTTCCTCTAAGGTCCCAGTCAGGACCGCAGGTCACTCGAGAGAGGTCCGTTCGGAACCGGTGAAGTTCAGTCGATCGGCAGCCAGACAAGGGTCTTCTCAGGCAGGTATACCCCAATCGTTTAGTCGTTCACTCCGTCGTTAGGACCTCTCTACCGGACCCACGCGTCGCTGATGGGCCCCTACGTTTAGGCGCCAATTTGTGAAAGGCAGCGAGTCTTCTAAGACCCTCAATGCTGCCCGGTGCAGGGTTCCACCTCTAATTCACTTTGGGTTCGCTATCAAAATAATGAGGCAAGCGCTGGAAACTGGAAGACAAGAAAAAGGTTTATTTCTCATGAGGAGATCACGTCAACTGCAGACACCGGGATGTCTGAGGGAAGTGTTCTGCTGATACTCCTTTGGCTCTTCCTTTTATACAGGTTTGACACAATGCATTTGTTTTGTCAACATGGTTACACAAGCTTGGGGTCCCGCCCGGGCAGGTTGTCACACAAGCCCAACAGTAATTCTCTTCCCACCCAGGTCAAACAGACAATCTTATCTTGCAGCTGGACCTTGCTTCAGGGTCTAAAACATGTGAGACCGGCCAGATCTAAGAGTCCGTTCTGTTGCTAAAAACAGGTCCCATTGTTGGTAACAACAAGTCTTGCTGTTTGCAGTGCAATAAATCATGTTGCAAGAGTCTTTTTGGTGTTTGGAACCTGTTTGTGTAACTAGGTGCAGTGAGGGGTAGAGTGTCCAAAGGTTTGCCTGAAAACAGAGATGAGAGGAAAAACGAGTTTGTGGCAGCAAGTGGCGCTGAGGTTTGTTGTGGCAATAGAGTTTATAGCCCCCAGCACACATACCAGGTCGGTCAGAGGGTCAGAGGGATGCTAGTAAGGGCAGGGTGAAACAAAGGTGACCAACAGAGTACAAAATGGCTGTGATAGATTAAAATGACTGCAACTTATGTGCACATAGAATTCCACCAGACAAGATGGCGCAGGTAATGTTCATGATTAGCGTTTTGCTTTTAACAGGATCGCCGGGGGCATTCCCGTATCCCTAAGCACCCGCCAAAGTGAATCCCTGGGCACAAGGTCGAAGGCTGTTTTTAAATCTATAAAGGCAAGGTATAAACTACCCTTGCCCAAGACAACTACCCTCCAATATAGCGTAACAAGACGAAATACTTGATCGATTGTGCCGGTCTTCCGCAGAAATCCTGCTTGGAGTGGAGAGAGGATATCATTCTCATCCATCCAGTCCTGGATCTTAACCAGGAGGGAACGGCAGAAGACCTTTTGGGCACAATCGATCAGGCTGATCGGATGGTAGTTGGAGGGCATCGACCTATCCCCTTTCTTAAAAATGGGCATTACTTCGGCCCCTTTCCATGAATCTGGGATCCTCCCCCTGCCAGCTATGTCATTGGCCAGTGTCTTGAAGTATGTTGCCCAGTTGTCCCTGTCTGCACGGAAAAGATCGCCAGGGATGCCATCCGGGCCTGGGGCTTTCGCAGGTATAATTGCGTCCAAGGAAGACAGGATTTCCTCTCTAGTAAATGAGAGGTTACACACTGGGTAACCTATGTCATGAAACATCTGGGGTCTGTCGTGTGTGTTGATGATAGAATACAAATCACTAAAGTGCTTGTGCCGCTCTACAGCTGGGATGTTGTTGGCCAAAGGGGGTGATCTTTCAAAATTGCCCTTAGACAAAAGGGTCCAAAAGATCCTGCTGTCCGGATGCAGGATGGCCTCCCCAAGATCTTCCCATCTCCTTTCGTCCCATTCTCTCTTCGCTTTAGCTTGTGCCTGTTTATATTCCTTCCTGACTTCACGTACCCTAGGTGCATCCCTATTTCTAATGGCTACAGACAGTCTCCCTCTCAACAACCTGCACTCCCTGTTGAACCACAAATTTGATCCTAATGGTCTCCCCTGCTTTGGCCTAGTCTTATAACCGTGGACGTAAAAGAAACTGGCCAAATGGTCGAAGAAGTCTCTATGAAGGATGCTGCAGCTAGTCTGTGTGGGCGGGTCATTGGTCGCTGTTGTCAGAATCTCCAGATGCTTTTCTAGATCGTTTTTAATTAATTTAGTCTTAGATTCATCTGCCATAATAGCGGGCCATTTGAGCCGACGTTTGTTGTTAGTAGGGATTACCTCCTTAGTGCTCAATGGGATCAGAGCAACCCTCCCCCTATCGCCCCATGGATGTTCGACAGTCAGGCTAAGGGGATTGTGGTCGCTATCACAAGACGGGATGATGACCATGTCCCATACTAGAGGCCATAAAGTGAGGTCCACTAGTAGGTAGTCTATCCTACTCGCCCCATTTGGTCCGCTAAAGGTCATCCCCCTCCTTTGTCGGAGCTGGTTCTCCCATTAGCGGCCCTTAGCCTATGTTCTAAAGATATAGCATTCAGCTGCAATGCTGCTTTCGACCATTTTTTAATGGGGGTGAGCTCCAGGGGTGGTACCATCCACACTTTGTCCTCCTCACTCACATCGTAAGACTCAACCCAGTCGAGTGGCTCAAATGTAACATTAAAGTCACCACCGACTATTAGGGGGTGGCCGTCGTGCCTGGCTACCAGCTGGTTGTCCAGGGCGTGCAGAGTTGGGGAGCTACCTCCTCTAGTACTTCTAGCGTACATGTTGAAAATATCAATGGACTTGCCCTTACCACTATTTAGCCTAATCCCCAAAATATCTGAGCTATTGGTGTCCAGCTCCTTGGCATCACAATTTAATGTGATATTGATTAGGATGAGCAGCCCACCTGACGGCCGGCCATAAAAAGACATAAACCCTGGTATGTGTGTGGGTGTCAGGCTCCACGTTTCCTGCAATAGGCAGATCTCGTGTTGATTAATAAGCTCGAGCCAGTGGGGGCAGTCAAGTTTCCCCCTTATGCCCGCCACGTTCCATGACACTATTTTCAACGCCCTGCCGTTAGTTGTTGGGGAGTGAACCTGGGGAGATAGTGGGGTAAATAGATGAATCGACTTTATTGAAGGATAGCTAGGTGTATCTGAACTACTGACCTGCACATGATCGCTCGACACTGGCTCTGTAGCAGTATCTGAGACTGACTGTAGGTTTGAGGACATGCTCTCAAACTCTTGAGGGGGGCCCTCTTGGTAAATGGGTGCTATAGGAGGAGTATGCTCAGAAACTATGCGAGAGATGTGCATAGGATCCTTTGCAGAGGATAAAAAAAGTCAATCGTTCTGGGATAATGTTGAAAAAGGTAAATCCCCAGGGGGCAGAGGAGCAGCTTTAACTCGTTCAGTTGTAGAAGGGATTTTTAGTTTCAGCCTAATGTTTGTAGAAGGTGGTGAATGTGATCTAGCTTCCAGGGCAACTAGATTATGTACCAGATGATCACTAACTAATGTAAGCTCTATAGCATCGGTTGAGCTATGTTTAAGGATACATCTTCTTGCCTGAACGATGTCATCCCTTATTATAGATCTACAGCCCCTGGTATGCCTCAGCCAATGTATAGCTTTATTTTTAAGGGTTTCTCCGTCCTCATGTTTGGAGCTGTTGTTTTCCACCTTGGGAATATTGGTCAAATAAATAGGAGTAGGCAGGGGAGCGATGTACATGGGGAGAGTTAATTGTGGAAGTTGGGTGGGGGTAGAGATGCCCTCCTGCAACTTCTAGTCAATCTCTGGGGCGCTTGCTTTGTCAGCGTCCCGTGCCCAGCTAGGTCCCGTGGTGCACCCCTATATTTCTCACCATGGTCCTCATGAAACCTATGATGGGCAGATAGTGGGATATCAAGTGCCCTATCGTTGCAATCAAATGGGCCAAGCTGGAGGGCAGTGTGTTTAATCGGAGCATTGTGGCTGGTTCGCTTGGGAGGGGACGATACAGGCCCCGTCCCCAAGTTAGCATGGTTAAGTAAGGTGGGCACAAATGAGGGGGGCTGAGGTTTAGTGCATTCTTCTAATTTAAGATAGATTTTTGACACTAGAGTGGTCAGAGTCTCAATAGAACCTTTTAGGGCAGCTATTTCCCTCTGAAGATCTAAGTTAGAGGGTGTAGATTCATTGGCAGCCTCCCTTTTTCCCTGTGAGGGCTGCGTATTTAGCCCAAAGTCGGATGTACTTGTGTACTCCACGTCACTATGTGTATCGGTTGTGGCCAGATTATCTGCGAGAGGGGCAAAACGATTACTCAGGGGAAGGTCGGCTAGTGTAGCAATCTCAGAAGGGCACACTTCACTCGAGGGACACAAAAGGTTACAGGAGCGATCTATTGGGGCTTCTGGAGCTGGCGTTGGAATTAGTGTTGGCTGAATTTTGTTAGCCACTTTCTTAAATAAAGTTGGAATATTCCCATACCCAGTGCTATTGGACCCAAACGAGGTGTGTGAGTGGGAAGGCTTAGGGGTGGTTTCAAGGATGAAGGTGTCTGTGGCTAGAACAGGTGACATAAGCAACCCTTCACAATCCGCGACGATATTCTCAATACGGTCTAGCACTTTCACCCCAAGCACCCCTTCATTCCCAGTTTCATGTCTTGAAACCTGGGACCGTTTCTTGGATCTCTTCTTTGTTGTTCCACCCACCCCGGCCTCAATCCCCTTTCTTTTTCTCATGCCAGGCAGACAATAGAACAGACAATAAGACAGCAAATCAAATCTGCCGGGGATGATACAGAGTAAAAGGCGAGGCAAATATGGGGCAATTGGTAAATGATGATCAAGGTGTCGAACAGTACCTTAGAAATTAACAGGTCAGGACCTCGAGCTCAGGATGACAGAGGTGTGGCCCAGCCTCTTCCGGGCGATGACGGGCAAGGACGGGCCCGCCCTTGGCCCGGGCTTTGGGAGCCCTCAAGAGTTTTTAACGCGCCTCCTGGCGCGGTAAATGACGCGGGCGTGACGTGGCCGCAATGCTGATGGGGCTTGGAGTCCTTTGCCCCAACGTCTGTAGCAGCGGCAGTGGCAGCAGTAAAGAGGCGTCCCGCGCTGCGGGAGCCCTCAAGAGGTTTTAACGCGCCTCCTGGCGCGGTAAATGACGCAGGCATGACGTGGCCGCAATGCTGATGGGGCTTGGAGTCCTTTGCCCATACGTCTGTAGCAGCAGCAGTGGCGGCAGTAAAGAGGCGTCCCGCGCTGCGGGAGCCCTCAAGAGTTTTTAACGCGCCTCCTGGCGCGGTAAATGACGCGGGCGTGACGTGGTTGCAATGCTGATGGGGCTTGGAGTCCTTTGCCCCGACGTCTGTAGCAGCGGCAGTGGCGGCAGTAAAGAGGCGTCCCTCAGGTGTCAATCCAGGCAGTGCATTTTCAAGGCAGGTAGAAGGAACGTTGGGGAATGCGGAGGGTTCTGCGCCCTGCACACCGATGAGAGAGTTTACATGTTTGTAAGTATCTTATGTGTAAGGTATTCAGAGTTCCATTAAGGATCACAAAATCTGCTAAGATATGGATCACCAAAGATTGATGCTTATTTATTATCTTTGATCGAGGCACAAGAGTCAAGTAGGTATCAAACTAATGTTTCTTAGAGAGTGTATGGTCACAAAGCCTCAGGTAGTTATCTGACTAACAGAGCTGAACTACTGATGAACATATATAAAAGGACCTCAACCCCTGCAGGACTAACAACTGTCACATCAGCGCGCAGAGTTGGTCCAACAGAGATACACGTAAGGTGTTTCCACTCATGGTCATAGTTAGAAGTAGGACTTCATAGCAGGCTACTGAGAGATTTTCACTGCCTTTAAGTACCCACTTTGCTTCCAGACATCAGTGCACAGCAGCAGTGGCGAGCTAACGTGGAGGTGTCTGGTGTCTGTTTTCTTTCTTCTCCCATTTTCCTTTCCACATTTCTACCACCGGCCTTCACATTCTGGTTGTATTTGGGTCACTGGTGGAGACGGTGAGAGATGAAGGGCACATCCCTCCCGTTGGACTCGGAGTACAGGATGAGGGCTTTCTGACAAGCAGGTCATCCTGTTCTTCTCCCTGTAGGATTACAAAGCCCTTCTACTTCCAGTACATCTACTTCCAGTTTTCTAAAGTGCTTTCCTTTCCCATTGACCTACAATATTAACAAGCATTTGCAACGCAATTGGTCTCGCATTAGTTAAATGGAGAGCTATTGGCGTTGCAAATGGAAAAGAAATGTGGCGCCCGCCTGCCTTTGTTTTGTTATTTATTGACTTTTGAAGCAATGGCAGCACGCCGCGCTTTAGATTTAGATGTTTAAAGCTAAAGCGTGTGTGCCACCATCGCTACAAAAATCAATAAATAAAAAAAAAAAGTTGTGTGCCCATCATATTTTTTTCTACTTATTTACTATTGTAGCAATCGCAGCACGCCATGCTTTAGTTTAATATGTTTAAAAGTAAAGCGCAGCAGGCCGCAATTGCTATAAAAGTAAGTAAATGGAAAAGAAATGCGACATCCGCCCGCCTTCGTTTTTTTATTTATTGACTTTTGTAGCAATGGCGGCACGCCGCGATTTAGCTGTAGATGTTGAAAGCCACAAAAGTCAATAAATTGTGCGGTGAAAACCAGGAAGGACGGCAGCAATAATGGGAGGGAGAGGGTGCGTCGGCAAGCGGGGATGCAACAGATGGCCAGAGATGGCCAACCAAAAGAAATAATCGGTGGCGTCCCTGTGGGAGGGAACCAAGCACCAAAGATGGGACAGGTGGGCACTATTGGCCAACCACAGTAAAAGAATTTCCAAAAGGCAGGCCAACCAAACAACCAGAACCGCTGGGTGGAGCTTAAAAGTTTAAAGCCCATATTCTGAATACAACATGTCTCGAAGAGACAGCGCAAGCGCTGCCTAGGCGAGACCTAAATTGGCATTATCTTCTTCTTTTGGCAGGATTATAAAACACTTCTCCTTCCTGTACACCCATCTCCAGGAAGATAACATACTTATCCCTGTTCATCTACCTCCAGTGTTTAAAAGCATTGCTCCCTTTCTGCTCCCTTTTCACATGCATCAGGAGTATCAAGAACTCCCCTTCCATCCTCCTGTACCTCTAGGATTATGTAGGACTACCCCTCTTTGCTTGTCTAACCCTAGTATTACAAAGTATTTCATTCTGTCCTTCTTCTTCCAAGATTGCAGAGCACTGCTGCCCATGTCCCTTTCCCTCCAGGATTATAGTGCACTTCCCTTCCATCCTCCTGTACATCTAATTATATAAATATATATATATATGAATATATATATATATATATATCTCCAAAACCTCCAAACACTCCAAAAGGAAGACGGGGCACTCAAGGCTGTGATTCTCAGTGGATTTATTTCTCAATCAACACGAACACTGTCTCACAGGACGCGTTTCGGCTACTGCCTTCTTCAACAATATATATATATATATATATATATGTATATTAGGAATATACTATATCAGGTATAGGACTACCCCTCTCTGCTCGTCTTACTCTAGTACTCTAGTAATGTCCTGGTGCACTTGAGACACCAGTGTGGGAGGGAGGGGAGTTGGATTACTGTCGCAGAGATCATCACTCAATCTGACATTCCAAAAACGCAGTGGATATATCTATTTAAAGATGATTCCCCCATCAATAGCAGCCCACTCAATACCTATCTCTATCCATGCACGACTTACACTTTCACAAACCAAAACCAGGAATGTAAGGTGTCTTATGAACCCTCATAAAGCGTGTCAGGCACTAGCATGCCTGGACATCCACCATATTAATGTAGCCCTGCTGCAAGAGACTCACCTGACTCCTGGGTCGCACATCCACTTTGCTGGCCGAGGGGCTGAGCATCGTGTCACCCCCTTATGTGCCCGAGGTGTCATTATATTGATTAAAAAGGGCACCAAGTTTCACTGCAGGGGTCCATGACGGATGACCAAAGCAGATATGCGCTCCTCTGGGGCCACCTGGGATCCATGCAGGTAACAGTGGGAAACTGTTACAGCCCAAACACAGAAGGTCCCAATTTTTACACCATATTATGGGGAGCAATAGTCTCCATGAACCCACACTCATTAAATTGGGGCAAAGGTTTTAATTGCATGTTGCAAGGACACCTGGACGGATATCCAATCTCCTCTAGAGGCAGATCTTACAAAGCCAACAGGTTTTAAGGTATAATAAAGGCAGACAAACTGCTAGACGCCTGGAGACACGAGAATCCCTTTGGCAAAGAAGGCACCTTTTATCCCTTGTACATAACATGTGGTCTTGTTTAGATTACTGGATTCTTACACCTGATGTAGAGCACTTGTTACTGGGGGTAAGACATATAGCCCGCACTTTTTCTGATCACTCTCCAGTCTTGAATAAAATCAGATTACTGGATGCCGTGCCATTTGGGGGACTGTGGCGACTAAGGGACAGAATTAGATTTTGATGGACGGGTTACTCTGTCATACCGGTGAGGGATATACAATACAATAAGGATTTGTAGAGCGCGCAGCTACCTCAAATAGAGGTGTCAAGGCACCATGCAGAGATTGCAGGAGAGGCTATAGCCCACCATCTAAACCCTACCCCTGACTAAAGAGCCAGGTTTTTAAGGTGTTCCTGAAATCATGTTCTGACTCTATCTGGTGCAAATAAGATGGTAACGAGTTCCAGAGTCTGTAGGCCCTGACCGCGAAAGATCTTCCCCCTAGTCGAGACTTTGCAAAGCACGAAACACTGAGCAGACACTGATAGTTAGATCTCAATGTCCGTTCCTGTCGATACGGACTAAGCCTGAGCTTAAGGTAACCTGGGCACAAGTTTCGAACAGCCCGGAAGGCCAAGATCAGAGCCTTGAATTCTATCCTCTTAGCTACTGGGAGCCAGTGTAGCTGCCTCAAGTGATAAGAGATATGATGGCGTAAAGGTACCCGCCAAATTAGTCTTGCCGCTGCATTCTGCACCATCTGTAGTCTGTAAATCAGGTAGGCTGGCAGCCCCAAATAGAGACTGTTGTTGGTGTAGTCCAAGCGCAAAGTCACCATTGCATGGACTATGATCCTGCGGCTGTCCTCCGGCAGTAAGTCGAGGAATTTTTTTAAGATTGTCAGCTTTCCAAAGCAAGCTGAGGAGATCTGACGAGCTTGAGCCGAGAAAGACAAATCTGTTTCCCATTTGATGCCTAGATTCCTTGCTGTCTTTGTCAGGACCGGTGGTGAGCTCAGTTCTACTGACCACCAAAGATCCGCAGGGGGTGGAGACGCCTGACTAAAGAACAGTACTTCCGTCTTATCTGCATTTAGTTTTAGGCAGTTGTTGTTCATCCATTTGGAGATGTCCTTCATGCACTCCTTGAATCTGAGAAAGGCGGCCTTGGAATGTTCTCTAAACGAAAACACCAGCTGGGTATCACCTGCATAGGAGACTATTCACCCCCTGGGATGCGATGAGAGTTGCGAGAGGCCCCATGTAGATATTAAAAAGCAATGGACTCCAAGCGGAGCCCTGAGGCACTCCATATCGTAGGGGTTTAGCTGCAGATCGAAAAGGTTGCAGATATCCCGTCTGCCAAAATATAAATCCCATAGGATATCATGTTATTTATATTTCGGCGGACAGGATATCCGTCACCGTTGTGACGGAGTAACCCATCCACCAAAATCTAAATCAGGCCTTGAATCCTGAACTCCTTGCAATCACCTGTTCTGCAAGGACATACAGGAAGGAATTCTAGAATACTTTAAGCATAATATGGGCACAGTGGACTGCTTGAGCACTGTCTGGGATACCTTTAAAGTGATGATAAGAGGGCTCTGTATTACTAAGCAATATGGGGGCTTATTTACAAGCCCCTTGCGCCACTTTTGCGTCACTTTTCCCATGTTAAAAATGACGCAAAAGTGGCGCAAGGGGCTTGTAAATAAGCCCCATGGAGTACATAAGGCACTCAGACAACATTTGGACTAGCTGGAATGTGACATTAAAAGATTAGAGGGAAGGTTAGCTAGGATTGAGATTTCACAGATACTTGAGCGGATATGGAACACACTTACAGAATATAATGATATAGCGGACAGGGAGCTGAAATTTCATGGCAAATATGCGAGGGCTTCATCCTATGGAGAAGGCAAGCATCCTGGAAAATCATTGGCGACAATGCTCAAGTGTCCATGGGCAACCAATGACATTATGGAAATCGAGGACACAGCTGTCTGTCGCTTCCAGATTAATGATCAGGTACTTGACATATTCACCAATTACTACACTGACTTCTACACCTCACAATCCACCTACTTCTCAGCACAGGTAAACAATTACCTTGAAGACACTGCCATAGCTTGGCTGGGGAAGAACCCAGAACATTTTTAATGCAACCATTTGATCTTGATGATAAGTAAGGCCCTGGGGCCTGATGGTTTCCCAGCCAAATTCTATAAGTGATACATAGATGTTCTGGCCTGACGTCTGCTAGATATATATGAAGACACCCATAAAAAGAAAATATTATCTCCATCTATGAGTGAGCCATTTATAATAACACTACTTGAGGCAGACAAGCCCCCTCGCAAATGCGAGTCCTACAGGCTATCATTGATTAACTGTAATGCCAACATTTTAGCCAGGCTAATCGCAAATCACTTCACCCTGATATTACTAGACTTGGGCCCTGATTACGGGTGGGCCTGTAAATTCCGACCCGTGCGTAAACCCCTGATTACGCACGGGTCGGAATGACGAGTTTGGCTGTATTTAACATTTCTAGTCATTATTCGATGCGTTAAATACCTCAGCTGTTGTTAAATTAACATGCTGAAATTTAACAGGGAAAATTGTACAGTCCTTACTGTACCATGTGGATTTTGGTGCGCTAAACACCAAAATCCCTATGTTATTACCCGCAAACTTGTGATACGTGTTATAACGTACCCCGCGGCATTGTTATTTATCAAGTGTGATAAATAACAACTAAACTCATTATCAGGGCCTTGGTTAGGGCTGATTAATGTAGTTTCATCCCAGGTCACACCACGTCCCACAATCTGTGCACATTATTTGCACTACTCACTTACCTGGATCCTGACTCGGATGCCGTTGCTATTTTCCTAGACGCCACCAAAGAGTTTGACTCGCTGGAAAGGAATTATCTTTTTACCATCCTCACATGTGTGGGGATGCCCAGCTCCTTCATTGATTGGATGACACTACTCTACACCGACCTGTCTGCTTAAAATCTGAATTAATAATACCACCACTCCACCTGACTTAATTGCCAGAAGCACCCGTCAGGGTTGTCCTCTATCACCCATCCTATTTGTTCTGGCTCTTGAACTATTAGCAGCAAAGATCAAACAGCATCACACTAAACACGCATGTCAATATCACAACCGCCAAATGCAAATATCATTCTATGCAGAAGATATGACACTTTATCTCAGGAACCCCGCCGTTAGCCTTAACTCTGTGATGACAGGATTCGTCCGCTTTGAGATGTTTTCTGTAATACAGATCAATTGGTCTAAATCCCATATTTTCGACGTACTCCTGCTACACCACGATTCACGCTGGACTACCCACTACAATGGTGACACCATCAAATATCTGGCCATTAAAATAAATTGAGGTCCACAGTTGGTAAGCCGAGAGAACAGTGGGGTTGCGTCGTCCATATACCTGAATGTATCACGTGATGGATAACCTTCCCCTTGTCCCTATGGGGCACATCAGACTCATAAATATGATTATTCTACCCAGACTCCTGTTGCAGCGCGTACAATAAAAACTATCCTCCTCCCAGGTTACTTATAGGTCATCCAGGGGCAAACTATATTTCTCATATCCACATGACGATGGGGCCCATAAACATCGCCTAAACACACACACACACACACTCCTGGATTTCCTTTTACACCTTTATGAAATTCTGTACTCCTAGGAGAAGCATGAGAACTAAATGGAGAACACCATTTTATGTACCGCTGGAAGAGCAAGGATATCTATTTACCTTAATTTGTCACTTTCTTTTAGTTATTTCTTAAGATATTCCTGCTCATTGTTTTGTCGATGAATCATTCGTTTAAGAAATTAGTTCATAGTGATTAAGACCAGCTGAATCACAATCAACCAATTACCCATGTCACAATCATTTAGGAAAATAACCACTGAGTCATTTTGGTTTTTAAAGAATCTTAAATTTTATATAATTTTAAAAGCATGAAAAGATTTAATACTTTATTCAATTATTCATTTTAAATTCACAATTTTATTAAGCATAATCAATTTATTGCAGAAAGGAAATTTTGTCATGAAGCCAAAAACCTTAGTTACCTGCCTAGCTTCCTAATTTAGCCTAATGTTTTCTAACCTAACTTTGGGATTAGAAATAGCCTGATTCTCATACTCAACTGTAAAGTTAAGACCGCAACAGCAACTTCAGCTCGTCAGCATCAGCTACCTGCAACCCGTCTCCTCTACTGCAACCACGATTCTCGAACTGCAACTCTCTGGAACTTCCCTGGAACTGACCCCCTCCCACTAAGAGTAGGCCCTCTTATACCCTAATTCTAACTTTGCTAACTAACTGTTGCAACATTAATATCACGCTTTTCTTTCATTGGTCCATGCATGTCAGCTTATTCATTCTTTAATCAAGTTCTCTTGGATTCAAGGGTCCTTGGATCATTTCCTTTCCCATACGCTTAAACATTTCCATCCGATTCGATCAGTTCATTTGTATCTTCTTTTGACACATTCAAGAACTCCGCAGTCATTGTCCTTTCTCTTGGGCTCCTTTCCCACGGACTCTCTCCTGATCCTCACGGCACACTATCAGTTCAATTAGGTCACACCAGCCTTGACCATTTCTTGCATCCTAGCCTCTCTGAGACATCACGCGGCTCCAGATTTCTTCAATCTCATCCCGTACCACGTGTCCCCTTGCGCCTGCGCACATCTTCCCACTGGCGGCCATTTTATATCGCCACTCGGTTCTACTTTAGAAACACTAATTTGAGGCAAATAAAACATAATTAAAATAGAGAAAATATCCCTTTCGTTTCCCTCCCGTCTACGTACCCCAATTAGTTGTTACCTAGCAAAAGCGACATTTAAGCTGCTCCTTACTTACCATCACTATTGTTTTTGCAACGACACATTTTATTTCTATGAAGCACAAACATGCATTTATTTTATTTAGTACGCTTTTTATTCTTACGTTATGATTAGACACACGGACATTCATTAATAGATTATTTAGCACATACATTGGCATATTACCATTCCCACATATACAATGTTGATTAATACATTTAAACGAACAATTTTTTAATTAATTAATTATATAATTTGTTAGGGGTTAAATTTTTTATTTTTACTGCTCCATCAATCCCCCTTTGGTGATTTTTAAATCACCACATAAAACCCAAGTCATACTTCTTTTCAGGCAGCATGTCTTTCATCCTTTACTTTCTGTTATTCATATCTCTGTCTCTTCTTCATCTTGCCTTTTAGTCTCTTTATACATGCTTTCTTTCATTTTCTCCAACTCAATTTCACCCATTTCTCTCTCTCTCTCTCTCATTATTCTGTTATTTCTTCTTATCTTATTCTGTCTTACTTTTCTCTTTATACATGTTATTACTATTTTCAATGTCATGGCTAACAATATCACTATAGTTGCTACTATTATAACTTTCCCTATTACTAGTTTACTCATCCTAGTTAACCAATTTGCTACTGAGGAAAACCCTCTACCAAGTTTTCCCAAAACACTTTCAACCTCCAGTGGGACTAATTCTTTGTGCAGACTTGTAATATTTGTAATATACTTCTGTATATTTTCACTGTTATCCGGAATGTAAGTACAACAATGTTGAACTTTCAACATTCCACAGACTCCACCCTCTTTTGCCAAAAGAATATCAAGGGCAAGCCGATTTTGCATCACCATAGCTCTCATGGCAACCATTTCGGTATTTACCATTAAGAACCCTCCCGCAGTATCTGTAGACAAACGATCTACTACTGTGGATAACTTCCGAATTTTAAATGCATTCAAAGATATTCCCACTGCTGGTATCAATGCTCCAAAAATATCTCCTACAACTTCTGAAAAACTTTCCCTCTTTCTACGTTTAAATCCATTAATCATTTTGTATGTTCCCTTTTCTTCTCTGTCCATGTGAAAGATTTTGGAAAGACCAGGCCTACATAGCAAGTTCCATACCAATGGTCCGGTAACCTGTAATAAGCTCTATTCCCACAAATATAATAGATACCTGGAAATATTGGATCTTTTCCACCTTTGAATCCCCAACCTCCCAGAATTTGATAATTGTCATGGCAGACACTGGAACCTACAAAGTAATTGTCATAGACTGTCTTATTTCTCCTAATGCACAACTTTCCTGTTTGCGGCCAGTCTAATGTCATTGCTGCATTTATCTTTTCCCTTCATGATTTCCTTCCTCAAACGTCCATAAACGTTTTCCTTCCTCTTTATTGCTTCTTTTTGAAATTTCATTCTTCTTTCTTCAACCATGTCTAGAAATACTTTTTCTTCTTTCTTTAACTCACAGGTAAGATTGTTACTAACTATTTCTTCTAACGTTAATTTTCTATGTTCTAAAAAGAATTCTCCTAAAACCTTTGCTGGTTTCACTTTGTTAAGTTCTGGCACTACAGGAATGTTTGCAAATATTTTATCTATATCAGTATAATACGATTCTAATCTACCTGTTTTATAAAATAAACTTGCTATTACACTACATGTTATTCCATAAGTCAAAGGTAAGTGATGATAAGTCACACCTTCAGATACTGATGCAGGCAATTGCATACAAACATAACAATCTCTTACTTCCATTGTTTTTACGTACTCATACAACAACTTTGTAAAAACATTCTTTGAGAAATCTGTTACTGACCTATCCTTATGCAACTCTGCACTACTTCTTAAAACAACTTGTTCTTTAATATTAGTTTCTTTTTCTTGTTTAGTATCATTCTTTGCTTCTATCACAGCCACGCTAATTGGAATTGTGATTGCTAAAACTATCCATATGGTCATTAATAACCCTGTACAAAAGCAGCACATTTTGCACCATCTCTTTACAAATTCACATTTATTTCTTCTATTCTCATTATTTTCCATTTTTCTTTTTCTATTTGTTAAATTTTCAGAAAATTGTGTCACTACACCTCAAAATGACTTAGACGCCACTCTGCTTTCAAAAGTCTTTGCTTGGTACTTTCTTTAATTCTCTCCAGAATTCTTTCGTTGTCACATCCGGTGATTTGTCACATCCAGTAAAATTGTCACGTCCGGCAGAAGCACTTTAAGTCTTCACTTCAGTCCTTTTGTTGCATCTCACCTTTTCCCATCCGACTTCTCAGTCTCTGGTTTCCGTGAGTGTTTTCTTCTTCTCCTTTGTAATCTGTTAGTGCAATATACAGCCACTCAGGTGACTTAAATTTTGAATTTATTTTTCTTGTCCTTTTGGACTTTTCTAATCTTTTTCCACTGGGTTTTTCTTGTCCCTTTTGACTTGTTACTTCATTTACTTGTTCAGCATCTTCATCTTCTGCTCTTATTATTCTATATCTCAATTTTCTTACATAGCTGTTGGGCCAATTATCTCCTTTTCTTGGCCTTTTACCTCACCCTCTCTTTCTTCTCTCTCTGACCTCCAATTTCTTTTTCTTGATTCAGTCTTTGCTTTTTCCTCTCCTCCACTTTCTTCTGTTTCTGTTTCAACTGTCTCACTATTGTCTCTTATTTTGAAACTTATAATCTCGTCATCTCCTACTGGTGGATCTATCTTCTCCTTTTCGTTTTCCCTTATCACTGTCCCTCCTCGGGGTTCTTCCGATTTGGTGTTTTCCTCCTTACCTGCTTCTGAATTTCCCTGTTCTCCTGTTTTTCTATCTATCCCTATTGCTCCTCGGGGTTCTTCTCGATTTTCTAACTTTTTGTGTACTTCTTTCCCTACTTCATCTATTAATATTGTTTCTGAATTATTTCCACCATAACTTGTACTTGGTTGTTCATCTAACTCAATTTCTTGCTCAGTTTCTTCTCTAATTGGTTTATAACCCCAAGTTCCCTTTCGGAATTCTTCCCAATTTGCAGCTGAATCATCAGATCCTGAAGTTGTGTCAGATATTTCCAGATGTCGACTTACAGGTCGATCTTCAAGTTCTGGAACTTCTGAATTTCTTTCTTCTTCTTCTTCTTGTTCCTCTTCTTCTCTAGAGGTGTTTTCCGTTGGGGTCTCCAGATGTCGACTTTCAGGTCGATCTTCAAGTTCTGGCACCCTTTCTTTTATCTTGGTTGTTCCCGCCGTTAAACTTTTATCCCACACTTCCAGACGCCGACTCACATGTCGATCTGTAGGTTCTGGAATTCTGATTGTGTGGCTGGCATGAACCCAGTTCTTTACTCCTGCACACTTGACAGCAGTCGTTGTTACTAGGATTACCTGTCTTGGCTCATCCCAACGCGGAACTAGACAGTTTCTTCTCCTGTGGACTTTAATACGGACCCAGTCTCCTGGATTCAAGTCGTGGGCTGGTTTTCTTTCAAGAGTGGTCGCATCCGGTCCAACCTGATGAAACACAGAACGCACCACATCAGCCAGTCCTTTGCAATAATCCAGTATTAGATCATCAGTTATTGTCAATAACTTGTTGACTGGTACGTGGGCTTGTCTCATTGCTCGTCCCATGATCATTTCATGAGGACTGAGTCCCGTTTTCTTTTCAGGGATGCTTCTGATGGTCATCAGAACAAGAGGCAGTGCATCTGGCCATTTGAGTCCTGTAGCTTGACACATTTTTCCTAATCTGTTTTTAATTGTTCCATTTATCTGCTCTACTACCCCAGAAGCTTCGGGTCTGTAAGCACAATGTAATTTTTGTTTAATACTCAATGCTTCACAAATCAATTGAATCAACTCATTTTGAAAATGTGTTCCTCTATCTGTCTCAACTGTGACTGGAAAACCATACCTCGGAATGAACTCTCGTAGCATAAGTTTTGCCACTGTTGTTCCATCATTCCTTCTTGTGGGGTATGCCTCCACCCAACGAGAGAACAAACAGACGACCACCAGAACATATCTTAATCTGTTACTAGGGGGCATCTCAATAAAATCCATCTGTATCCTTGTGAATGGACCTCCTTCTCGTCCTATTGTTCCTAGACTCACTACTGTTTTTCTTCCTGGGTTAAATTGTTGACAAATAAGACATCTTTGACAAAGACTTTCAGCAATGGCTCTGAATTTTGGATTATACCAAGTTTGTCTAAAAGTCTGATCATTGCATCTCTCCCAATATGAGCTTGTCCATGGTACATCCGTGCCATGTCTGCAATCATGCTATCAGGCATAACTGGTCTTTCATCTCTGTATACCCACACTCCATTATCTTCCTGTCTTCTACATCCTGCTTTAATCCAGTAATCCTTTTCCTCATCTCTTGCTGTTTCTTGTAACTGCCTTACTTCATCCCATGTTTCGACTGCATTAGTGAAAAGCAAAGGACAAGAGACATGCTCCCTTTCTCTATTTCTGTTCAGGGACGCCATGTTTTCCGCACAATATCTAGCGATCTCGTCAGCATAATTATTGCCGACCGCTATGTAATCTTCGTTTTTCTTATGTGCCTTGCACTTCACTACAGCTATTTGTTTAGGCAGCTGTATCGCCTCAAGCAGTTTTTTAACATAATCTCCATTTCTGATAGGTGTTCCTGCAGATGTCAAAAATCCTCTTTGTGACCAAATCTGGCCAAAATCATGTACGATGCCGAAACCATATTGGCTATCGGTCACAATCGTGATTCGTACATTTTTCCCCAATTTACATGCTTGAATCAAAGCAATTAGTTCCATAACTTGGGCAGACCTAACTCCTTTCAGACAAGACGCTTCCATTACAGTTGCCACTGTGCATACTGCATAAGCTGCGCTTAACACTCCTTCCTTTGTGCGTAAACATGAACCATCTACAAACATGACATAATCGGATTCCTTTAACGGTTCATCTTTTATGTCAGCTCTTGGTTTTGTGCAATATTCCAGCACATTCAGACAATCATGATCTACTTCATCTTGTTCAATTATACTCTCTTCATCTGGCAATGAAGTCGAAGGATTTACATTTATGCATCTATCTATGGTCACATTTTCTGCGCTCAAGATGACTTTTTCGTACTTAGTCAGCCGACTATGTGTCATGTACTGTGTTTTTGTTCTTGTCAAAAGAATTTCTACTGAATGGGGAACATATACTCTCAGTGGATACCCCATCACTATACCTTCACTTTGTTCCAGACTTACACAAGTAGCAGCAACTGCTTTCAAACATCCAGGCAATGCTTTTGCTATAGGATCTAAAACAGCTGAAAAGTAAGCTATAGGCCTCTTCATGGTGCCATGTTTTTGTACTAGTACTGAAAATGCACATCCATCTCTTTCACTGCAGTATAACTCAAAATCTTTCTCATAATCAGGCATGCCTAATGCAGGGCCTCACACAGTTTCCTTTTCAATTCTTTGAAAGATTTCATTTCTTCTTTGTTTAACTCAAAAGGGTCTTTTACATCTTTCTTTGTCAATTTTTGTAATGGTTTTGCAATCAAAGAAAATCCACTTATCCATTGTCGACAATATCCAACCATTCCCAAAAACATTCTTACCTCTCTTTGAGTCATTGGTGCTCTCATTCCTTGAATCATTCTTACTCTTTCTGTCGCTATTTTCCGCACTCCTTTCTCAATTTTATGTCCTAAATACTGGACTTCTTTCTGACAAAACTGTAATTTTGAAGGGGACACCTTATGTCCTCTTTTCTCCAAATGGTTCAGTAAAGCAATTGTGTCACTTACACATGCCTCTTTGGTTTTCGATGCCACCAATAGGTCATCGATATACTGCACCATCACTGATTTTTCTGGCATTTTTAAATCTTCCAGAGATTTCTTTAGAATCTGATTAAAAATTGAGGGGCTCTCTGTATACCCCTGAGGAATTCGGCACCATGCCAAAATACGCTCTCCAAAACGGAATGCAAATAATGGCTGGCTATCTGGATGCAAAGGAATAGAGAAAAATGCATGACACAAATCTATCACAGTGTACCACTCGGCTTCATGCGGAATTTGATATAGAATCACTGCAGGGTTTGGCACTATTGGACAGCATGGTACAACTATTTTGTTGATCTTTCTCAAATCCTGTACTATTCTGTATGTTCCATTTGGCTTTTTCAGTCCCATAATAGGTGAATTACATGGACTGCTCATGATTTCTTTCAGAATTCCCTGTTCAATCATCTTATTTATCACAGGAGTTATTCCTTCAATTATTTCTGGAGTTAATTTGTACTGTGGCGTGTTTGGATAACTTATCCCTTCTTTCACTGTCACTTTTACGGGATCAACTTCTCTCATTAATCCAATGTCTTCTCCTGTAAAATCCCACACACTTTCTTTCACTGCACTTTTTAATTCTTCTGGAAGTTTTCCTGCATCAAATGCAGGAAATAACCCATTCATTTCAGGTTCCTGATTCATCAAAGTTACTTTATACAAAGCATCTTCGTCTGAAGTCTGAAAACCAATTCCATCTGGTGTACAATAAATTGTGCAATTCATTTTACACAAGAGGTCACGACCTAGAAGATTTACAGGACTACAATCGCACACTACAAATTTATGCATTTTCCTAAAAGAACCAATTTTTACTTCTACCAATTCAGTAAGTGGGGTTTTAATCTGCTGATTGGCAACTCCTACCACTTGGATGCATTCACCTGAGAGAGGAAGGTTCGGAATTTCCACTGACCTAACAGTAGAACGGGTAGCTCCAGTATCGACAAGGAATGTTACGTTTGCTCCATTCACTTCTCCATCCACAAAGGGACCAGACTGATCTACCTCTAGAGTTGCGCCAAGCACGCACTCTTTCCCCTCTCTTGCGCACCGTCAGAAACTTTCATCCGGGTCATCCTCACTCTGATGCAACCAATACTGGGAAGTGTTAGCTGCTCTCGGCAACTGTGTTACCTGCTCTCCTCCGTAGAATCCTGTTTCTGTACTGTATCTTTGTTGGTTAACAGTGTTGGGAAGTGGTGGTTGTGGCACCTGACTTTGTTGAACAACTACCTCATTCTGCACCTGTGGAGTTAATGATTGATGTTCCAGATTAAGTTTAGGTGGGAACTTACACTCATTTCTCCAATGCCCCAATTTTCCGCAATTATGACATGGCCATTTCTTCTTTGCCTCTTCTAGACTCACTTGTCCTTTTCCTTTACCTATATTTGGTCGCATCTTATTCTGTCCTGATTCGTTTCCATTATTATTATCCAATTGAGCTTCTTGTTTTTCTGCCACTTTCACTTGTGCCCACATTGCTTTTTCTTTCAACTTACGCTGTTTACTCTCTATTTCATCACTACAATACTTAGCATACCTCAGCACCTCATCTACACTTGCATTCTGCCAGTTTATCATATGTTGCTTAATCATATCACTTATTTCTTGTTTTAAGCCAAATACAAATCGGTATACAAAATGACTCATATCCTTCTCACTTAATTCCTCATAACCACTATCCTGTTTGAAAACCAATAACAATCGCTCATAATATGCATGTACACTCTCCTTGCTTTCCTGTGTAGTTCTATCAATCTTAACCCAATCTGTCTCTTTTGGAGGAATCTTATTTTTCAAAAAGGTAATCACCTTATCATATTTCTTCATCACATCTGGTCCTGGAGCTCCTGTCTTAGGATCTCTTGGATATTCTGTAGTTGGCCAGTCAACTGTAATCTTACATTCTGACCACAGATCCGTTGGTACTACTATGTCAAACAATCCATCCAAATCTATCCACAACACTTTCGAGACCTTTACAAACCTTTCTACCTGTCGGTACCACTCAACTGGCTTTTCTCTTAACTTTGGAAAATCATTTGTAAATGACAGGATGTCCTGCCTAGTCCAGGGAACATGCACATAACTACCACCTGGAGTTTCTCTCATAGGGTACTCTTTAACAACATGTTCCTTTTCTGTTATCATAAAAGCCAATGAACCTTTGTCTACACTTTTCTCATTCTTCTTTGTCCATCTAACCTTCCATCTGTCCACATCACCCCATTTTCTCAACAAAACAATCAACTCTTTTATCTGTGTCAGCCTTCCTGCTGTATTCAAATTTTCAATATCTTTTTCACAAAAATCTACTCTGTATGGTTTCTGCAACTTTTTACTTTTGCAAAATCTATTCCAATCTCACCGGCCACTTCTTCTAGTTTGTCATGTAAATTCTTTGCCCTCCATGTTATACTTTTGCACAGAAACATTATTTCATCATCCTGATAATTCTTTATCTTTTCTGTACCAATCGTTCCTAAAATTAATTCTTCCATGTCAATCTTCAATCTGATCACATCTAATGGTTTTTCTTCCGTTTCTTTGATTTTAAAAACTTTCATCCACTCATTTAACTCATCAGGAGTCGGACCTATAGGAGTACTATTTATTTCTGTCCAATTTCCACTCTTTTCAGGTGTCACTGTTGCAGATTCAGTTACCATAGGCATTTTCCTACCGCTACACTCATTCACTGTCAAATTTTCAGGTGGACTTGGTCTGTAAGCACTAGTCAAATTGCTCGTACCTGGACTTGTTTCTATTCTTTCCTTTTCTCTTTGGAATTGCGAACTCAAGGGAATCACCAAAGATCGTTCATCAATTTTCTGATTCTCGAAAACTGGTATTACTGGACCTATTGTTACGGGTACGGTAACTGCTTCCATATTCTTTGTTAATTCTCTAATTTTCTCAGTTAGTTCTTTTGTTGTCCTTGCCAATTCTCTTGCACTATCATTTTCTATTCCCTCAATTTGGGAAGTTCTTATTTGTTCTTGTGACCTATTTATTTCTTGTCTTTTTTCTGGACTTTCATTTCGCATAGCTTCTATTGGTGGCGCATTTGGTGTCACCACTGTAGAATTCTGCTGATACGGAGGTGGATTTTTATTTAATATATCTTCCAGCAACTCGTCATCCGTTTCGCTCTCATGCATATACTTTTCTCTCTCTAAATGTTTCTTTTTCTCAGTCCGTTTTTCTTAGTCCCTTCCTCAACTGTAAAGCTGGAAACAAACCTCCTGTCATGTTAGCACATCTCCATCGTTTTATTCTGTCCTCATGATTCATTCCCCACATTCTTCCGGGCACGAACCTCTGAATCTTTCTTTCTCGTACATCTCATCTTCCCATTCTGTTAAAGCCTCAAACTGTGTCGGTCTAGGTCTAGGTTCCAATTTAAGCATCTTTTCTTTTAAATTCCGTAAAATCGCTACATTAAAAGAACCATTTTCAGGAAAAGCCAATGCTCCATCATTCTTTGTATATTTTACCCAATTATCCAACCATATGCACGTATGATATCCATATTTCAGCATCATATGTGAAGCTGCTGATTTCGGCGGAGGAATTACTTGTCCCTCTCTAGTCACAACCTTTTTGTCTTTCTTAAAGAAATTCTTCAATTTCGTCGTTCATGACGTTCTCTCCCTTTCATACTCGTAATACGGCATGTTTTCTATTTGTTTTCTCTTTACTCTAACGCTGTTTCTGTGTACGGAACTTCGTCCAATTACAGCGCGATTCACACTAACGTACCAATCAGAACAATTTCCACCGTCCGCGAACCAACCAATCCTAGCGCGGCACTTTTCTACGTCACTCCTGCTCTGTATTCACGTGACTAGTGCACTGACCAATCCTAGCGCGGCACTTTTTCACGTCACTTCTACTCTTTACCCCTCCTTTACAAAATTTATCGGCAATTTTTCTTTTTACAATTTTCTTCGTTAGTTACAACAAATAAACAATTCCATAGTCTGATTCGCTAAACAAAGTGACAGCTTTGTCCTTTTACACAAGAATCCTGTTTTTCCAGTAGGCAGCGCTTACCTCTACCCTACCACAGAATTATTTGCTTTCGCCGATAAAGTAGCACTTCCCTCTACCTTACCCTTCTTTCAAACAAACAATTTACTCGTTTCTCTGGGGATAAGACACATGTGGAGACTAGGCTCCTGAGAATTAAGGCCAAAGTTTCACAAGTAAACGTGATTTGCTATTTCATTTACACACTTTTCACACCGAAATCCCTAACATAACACAACCTGCGTTATAACCAAAATGAATTCAGACCATGTACCAAATTCCATGTGACTTCTCTTGCCACACGTGTTCCACTTCCTACATCCCAGAAGCGTGAAAACTTACATATAACATAACGCGACTCAACATATAGTGTTAGTCAGCAAATAATCAATAATCAATAAACAATAATCACTAAACTAATCTATAGAAAACCATAACTCTGCTACCAAGAAATCTGTTGCAGCGCGTACAATAAAAACTATCCTCCTCCCAGGTTACTTATAGGTCATCCAGGGGCAAACTATATTTCTCATATCCACATGACGATGGGGCCCATAAACATCGCCTAAACACACACACACACACACTCCTGGATTTCCTTTTACACCTTTATGAAATTCTGTACTCCTAGGAGAAGCATGAGAACTAAATGGAGAACACCATTTTATGTACCGCTGGAAGAGCAAGGATATCTATTTACCTTAATTTGTCACTTTCTTTTAGTTATTTCTTAAGATATTCCTGCTCATTGTTTTGTCGATGAATCATTCGTTTAAGAAATTAGTTCATAGTGATTAAGACCAGCTGAATCACAATCAACCAATTACCCATGTCACAATCATTTAGGAAAATAACCACTGAGTCATTTTGGTTTTTAAAGAATCTTAAATTTTATATAATTTTAAAAGCATGAAAAGATTTAATACTTTATTCAATTATTCATTTTAAATTCACAATTTTATTAAGCATAATCAATTTATTGCAGAAAGGAAATTTTGTCATGAAGCCAAAAACCTTAGTTACCTGCCTAGCTTCCTAATTTAGCCTAATGTTTTCTAACCTAACTTTGGGATTAGAAATAGCCTGATTCTCATACTCAACTGTAAAGTTAAGACCGCAACAGCAACTTCAGCTCGTCAGCATCAGCTACCTGCAACCCGTCTCCTCTACTGCAACCACGATTCTCGAACTGCAACTCTCTGGAACTTCCCTGGAACTGACCCCTCCCACTAAGAGTAGGCCCTCTTATACCCTAATTCTAACTTTGCTAACTAACTGTTGCAACATTAATATCACGCTTTTCTTTCATTGGTCCATGCATGTCAGCTTATTCATTCTTTAATCAAGTTCTCTTGGATTCAAGGGTCCTTGGATCATTTCCTTTCCCATACGCTTAAACATTTCCATCCGATTCGATCAGTTCATTTGTATCTTCTTTTGACACATTCAAGAACTCCGCAGTCATTGTCCTTTCTCTTGGGCTCCTTTCCCACGGACTCTCTCCTGATCCTCACGGCACACTATCAGTTCAATTAGGTCACACCAGCCTTGACCATTTCTTGCATCCTAGCCTCTCTGAGACATCACGCGGCTCCAGATTTCTTCAATCTCATCCCGTACCACGTGTCCCCTTGCGCCTGCGCACATCTTCCCACTGGCGGCCATTTTATATCGCCACTCGGTTCTACTTTAGAAGCACTAATTTGAGGCAAATAAAACATAATTAAAATAGAGAAAAATATCCCTTTCGTTTCCCTCCCGTCTACGTACCCCAATTAGTTGTTACCTAGCAAAAGCGACATTTAAGCTGCTCCTTACTTACCATCACTATTGTTTTTGCAACGACACATTTTATTTCTATGAAGCACAAACATGCATTTATTTTATTTAGTACGCTTTTTATTCTTACGTTATGATTAGACACACGGACATTCATTAATAGATTATTTAGCACATACATTGGCATATTACCATTCCCACATATACAATGTTGATTAATACATTTAAACGAACAATTTTTTAATTAATTAATTATATAATTTGTTAGGGGTTAACATTTTTTATTTTTACTGCTCCATCACTCCTCTACCTATTCGTCAATATACCCCTGGTGCTTAACAAAATGTTCTTCCGTAAATTAAAAATGCAGCTGATTCGCCTAGTGTGGGCGGGTAAACAACAAGCAAGGGTCAATTGAATACACTAAGCCTTGACTTCCATTTGGGTGGCTTTGAGGCACCTGATTCCGAGTTATACTTCTTGCGTGCCCAGGGTGCACTTTGCATACTACTGGCACTGCCAGATCCCCCACTTGGCCTAGGTAGCTGTTGAATCAAAAACAGTGTAGACACCATTGCGCTCACATCCTTGATTGGCACACCACTGCCAGACTAAATCTCTAATGCAGCCTGTACAATCCAGGCCTGGGAAGACCTGTTAGGGTGAGCTGAAATAGGTATAATATACTCTCCTGGCCTGCCGTTGCGTCACCACCTCCACTTACAATCAACGCATGAACTGTCGTACGGTTGATACTTTCTCAGTAAAACTGCGCGTTTGTTGGACAACATAAATGTCAAAACTGCGCGAGACTGAGTCCACGCACAACATCAGGATATGTTGGCCTTAGTCCTGGCTAGTTCACAGTGCACATCTGTACCCCTAACCTAGGAAGGTAACAGGTGGTATGTGCAACCTCAGAACATGACAACCCTGACTCCCCAAGGAAATTGTGGAAACATATCTCGAATCCTTTCATTTGATAACCCAAGCATGCCCAAAGGGAGACACAAAAATACTTGATTTGGCATTTCAAATATTTATTGAAGCAATAAGATTCTTGTGTAAAATAAGTGTGCTGCAATTATCAGTAGAAGGAAACAAAACAAAACAATCAGCATCACGAGAATGGCAAAGAAAAATGAAAATTCAACCATTATGCTGTTACATAGATTATATGCCTGCATATAGGTACAGTTTATATTTATGCTCCTTATAGCGCTCCCTATCCTAGTGTGCCTAGGCATGTTCCTCTACTAGCTTGCAGACCCCAGTTAACCATCAGAACTGAAATCTCTCCCAGCACTAGACATATTACTTAATACCACTACTACAAAACACTTGATATCTATTCTGTACCATACAACACAAGAGGATTTCCCCAAAGGGACCATTTAGCTGGGACCGGGTGGGAAGATGAAATGGGGTTGGAAATGTCCCCAAACATTTGGAAATTCTGCTGTGCCCGAACAGGCCCGATATCCTCAAGCCGTAGGCTACGTATCATCCATTTCAAATACCTCCATCGTGCGCACCGCACCCCTAAAGCCCTATGCTGCTTTGGCCTCTGAGAGGACTCACACTGCCTATGGTACTCGAGTTTAGAGACAAGCTTCTCCCACCTGTCATGGTCTTGTAATAGAGTGTTGGCCTAATGGACAGAAGTAATAGACACGCTGAAACTTATGCTAGAATGTGACATCCCATTAGACCCCAGGATAGCCCTACAGGAATGGACAGAGAAAGTTCCCGCCGCCCAAAAGAAATTCCTGATGCTAGCACTACTCTTAGTCAAACACTTGATTGTCTGCTACTGGGGCAAGGAAACGTTGCCCTAAACTCAAGCATTGGTTACATGCGTTAACCTTCTGTAATGAGTAACTTGAACTATGTGCATAGCGTCTGCCTCCTACATCCCCCCCCCAGGGAAATTTAGGCCCCACTTAAGAACTATCTTTTACAGTATAAGGACAGTGGCGAGGATACTCACCGGCGAGATGACTGGCGACAACTATAGAGCACAGGCTCTCAGAAAAATGGTAGACCATGCATGGGGATGTAATTGATGCAGAGAATGGGGAAAGAAGGGAGAAAAACTGAGCGAATCTTTCTCGTCATTCAATGTGTATGTCAGTGGACAGATTAATAAAGTGGATACAAATAAAGAGGAAAATGCACAATTGAAAATTTTAAAATGTTCTGTAAATGTGAAGGAATTTGAAATCTGAGGACAAAATGAAGTTAGTGTCCTCAGATTGATTCGTGGGAGCATTGCAACAGTGCATCAACAGAATATAGTATGGACGATGAGTGGCCTCAATTTAGAAATGCTCCAACCTTCGTAATACAATTAACATTTTATTTTTTTTATATTTGTTTGTGAATTAAATACTATATTTAATCATATGTGTATTTGTTTGATGAATGCTTGTTTCTGTATTTTTTGTGTATTGTTTTACAATTCAGATAATCGAAGATGCTTGGTCCGGGGTCCCCAGCTTCCAGTAATGACTCACTGGGGGTCCCAGGATTACAAAAGTAATTCAGTGGGATCCCCAGGCTCCAGTAATGATTAAGTGGTGGTCCTCAGGAGTCCGATGGTTAAGAACCACTGGTGTGTGTCATTGAAACAACCCAAAAACTGCCAACTGTTGTTTGTATATTGATATTGTGCATAACCTGTATTACAATTTGGGCTGAAGTTCTACTGCTTTTCAAGAAAATCTTGTCCAAAGTACACAGGGTGCCTTGTGATCTGCTTACGTCATGAGCCATGGCTCGTTGTAGATTGTGATGTTATCTACAACTATAAATGAAACAATAAAACACTTTTCTTTATATTTTTTCATTCTTTTTCAGTGGCCAGAGCCTGCCGAGCGCCATCACAGGAAGTCCAACGACCCAGAAGACGATCCTCGACTGCAAGAGGTGTGAGGGGGGGGCACAACAGTTATCGAGCAGCAGCGACGTGCAGGAAGCCAACACCAGCTGGGGAGTGCACACACCTGGAAACAAACACACTTCTCAACAAAAAGAGTTTGGGCAGAGGCTACACAGTCAAGTGGGTTGTGGTAGATGTGAACCCCAGCTCGGAGGAGGCAGAAATTGTGGATCCTCCTGGCCTTGAGGAAGATCTGCCATTGGTGTCAAAAGAGCAGGCCCTAGAGTCATCTGGGCCTGCACCCACCCACATACCATCGGGACCTCCAGCTGCACCCCCTGCACATCCTTCTTCCCCTCCCCAAGTGCCTACCCAGAGCAAGAACAGCAGGCCCGGGATACTTTTGCCCCTCACTCCCGTCAGCCCCCGTGTAATGCCCACTCCCTTCCCCAGATGATGTCATTTCCTGCTCTCAATGAGATCCTGAGGCCAATCAAAGAGGTTCAGGGATTGATCTCTCGGCAGCAGACTTGATGTTTCTTTTGCCTCCCCAGTACACCCGTCTCTCCTGTTGTTCCGTCAACCAGTTTGTCACAGTTTCATCTACTACCTTGTGTTTTGTTTTGAGCTTCCCATGGGGGTCCAGTCCTGCAGCGGCAGCCATTTGACATCCGCGACTGAGAAGGATTTCAACTTTGTTGTGATGAAAAGCGAAGCAGGCGATGGGCAGGAACTTCTGCAGCCAAACCATGAGCTTGATTCAGACATTGGACTTTATTTGGTGACTTTATCTTTTTTTAGGATTTTAGAATTTAATTTAGGGACTGATTTCCTTGACATTGTTTTTAGCTCATTTTTTTAAATGTATGCCATTTGGTATATAGACTTGCTCCCTGAGATTTCCTGACATGATTTATTATCTCTAGGTTTGGATTTCCCTCTGCAAGAACAGTCTATGTTATTTTCTTTTGCCCAATTCCAAGGACAGTTTCCATTTTTGTTAAAATATTTTCTAATAAATTTATTTTCTTTATTTAATCTGAAAAAGACTAAACATTGTTTAACCATTACACATTTGTTTTTCTTTAAATAAACCTCATATTAATACATTCTATGTCATGAAAATGAAAGGTTTAGTTATATAGTGTTTGTTTCCTTAGAAAATCAACACACTTTGAAATACATAATACTTAGAAAGTCAGCAAAGAATACAACATAAATAATACCTTCCTATGTACTAAGTTCAAACTCAAAATTGGTCACAGATACAAGTTACACACAATGTTTTTAAGTGCATACTATATTCAAATTAACAATGGTTTTCAAAGAGTGAGTTAAGAAAAGAGTAGTGAATATTTAAACAGTTTTTGTTGGGGTGTTTATCCCACTACTCTGCCTACAATGTTGGTGGTGCTTTCAGTTGTGACATGTTGTGTTGTAGGCGGTTCACTGTGTGGCGGTGGAGGTGATGGTGGTGCAAGTGGTTGGGGCAGAGTGGTAGGTTTGTTCCTAGATTGAAGTGCCTCTGAAGACTATTGTGCATACATTCCAGTGGCGACTGGTGGAATTTAAAAGTGGTGAGGGTAATGAATTTTGGCGCGAGAGCAAAGCGAGCCCGACATTTATCAGGCACGTTTCGGGGGGAGGGTTAAACATTGGTGTATTTCGGTGCAATTTTCTGCAATATACAGTGAGTATTTATGCTAAGTTACTAAGAATTCATAAAAACTGTGACTGTTTTTAAGGATGAACTTAGAAACGTTAGTACTGCCACCCACCCTGCTGATAATGCCACCAGTAAACTAAAAAGCTGTCGCGACTTGCATCATCTGTAATTGTGCCAGCAGCAAGCACATGCTTTTTACTGCTGGGGACCCAGCATTTACTTCCAGAGACCCAGCGTTGTCAATGTTCCTAGACTCGTGTTTTTTTAAATTCGAAATACTCCAAAGGGAACCAGCGCTTTCATTAAGGTTAGTAGCGTTTACTCCCGGGGTCTGGATAACTGGCTTGTAGCGTCTCCAGTATCTAAAGGCACGAGGTCCAGTCAGGGGCGGCTTCTCCGTTTGAGCAGAAGAGCATCGCACCACTCATAAATCCCCCCAAAGATGAAAAATAAAATGGCAATTACCATTTTATTTTTCATCCCCCGTACCGAGCCAAGCGTCAGGACGGGGTGGGGCCGCTGCTAAGTGACAGAAGCATGTCACTCAGCAGGGAGGAGGGAGGGCTGGTATGGCACTGTTTAAAGTGCGCATGTCTTTTTGACAGGCCATCTTGCGACGGCCAATCACACATGCGCACTTTAAACATCTCTAACCCAGCTGTCCTAAGACAGCTGGGTTAGAGAAAGCCAAAGCCTCCAGAGTGCAGTGGAGTGCCGAGTGAGGCCGCTCCCACCAATCCTAGAGATGCTCTCATTCTGGTGAGAGCAGCCTTAGGATTGGCCGAAGGAGTTGCTGCTTCCAGTTCCTGGGTCGAAAGATGAGGTCCGGAGCAAGGACGTTGCCGAGTTCAGGTAAGTTTTATTTTTATATATATAGCAGACAGAGATTGTCCAACACCATGGGCGCAGACAAAAAGAAGGCCAAGGAGCGATCGAAAGGAGCTGAATATAGTTCAGAATATAGTTCAGAAGCGAGTTCAGTGATAAGCTCAGATGTAAATACTGGGTCAGATGATGGAAACAGGAGTAACAACCGCAGTGGAAATCAACAAGAGCCCCCATCTGTGATTGATGAATTGCGTTTTTTACGCTTGGACAGGACTCAAAACATAAGACCGAACCCGCAATGGAAAAGAAAGGAGTATCAAGGAGGGGTAAGAACCGACGGGGCGGGAATGCAGCTGCGATCAGGAGCAAGGGTGAAGGAACCTTACCAACGGAGATAATGGATGATCCAGCAACGATAATCAACCTGACAGACTTGTACTTAACTGAGGAAGAAACACAAATACTATCGCTGGGCTTATCATTTTGTACAAGGACCAACTTTAACTACACCCAAACCCGCATTGACTTCTTCAAGTTTGTCAGGAAGTTAAAGCTTAAAAAAATTTTTTAATACAAAAGATCAACTTGAAAAAAAACACACAGAGACAGAGGAAGTCCAGAATCTAGAAGTTGGAGATTTGGAGGTACTACATGACCTATATCAATTGGAGAAAGAATGTGAGGGACTATCAATGCCTGGGACTTTGAGTGACACTGCTGGCAAGTTTGGTTTAGACATCTATGAAAGCACCAAAACTGTATTTAAACCGAAATCAACCTTTACCCCCAACACCCCAAAGGATGCTATTGTTGTCTTCTCAGAGTTGGTCATTAAAGATTTAAAAGAATTATCGGTGGCATCGAGTAAGGCACTCATGAATAGTGGTAGCCATTATGATAAAAAGTACTCCACTCTTGTTGATAAAATCAAGAATAGAAAAGACATTGTACTGCGACAGTCGGATAAAGGGGGCAATGTGGTCCTTTGGCCACTTGATCTTTACAAAGAAGAAGCTAAAGCACAGTTGAGGGACAACAGATGCTACTTGAAAGTACCGCAAAGTAACCTCACAGAGGTGAAGAACAAATATTTGAAAGATTAGGCAAGATGGCGGGGCCTAGGCATGATATCCCAGACAGAATATTTATTTCTGAGGGTAGAAGATCCTGTCACACCGATCCTCTACTTTATCCCAAAGGTCCACAAGAATAAAGAAATCCCACCTGGTAGGCCTATCATTTCTGCCATTGGTAGTCTCTTTGAGCCCACTTCTAGATACTTGGATCATTTTTTGCAGGAGTTCGTTAAAGGGCTCCCTGCGTATATCCAGGATACAAGAGACTTTTTGAATAAGATCACTAATGTGGTATGGAGGGACTCATATCTTTTAATTACATTTGACGTAATGAGCCTCTACACAAGTATAGCTCATGAAGATGGATTGCGTGCTATACGCCACTTCCTCAACACACGACCCATCTCATTTTATCAACATTCTGGGATGTTGATGGAAATGTGCAGACTGTGTCTTTATAACAACTACTTCATGTTTGGAGGTGATACATTCAAGCAGCTACAAGGGACGGCAATGGGCATCTGCTTCGCCCCCAGCTATGCTAATTTGCATATGGGCTGGTGGGAGGAGCAGGTGCTCAAAGTCGAGCATGCTAGGGAATGGCAGGAAAACATAGTAACATGGATGAGATTCATCGATGACTTATTTGTAGTGTGGGTTGGTACATTGGAATCAGTTCAACATTTTGTTTAGGAAATAGATGTTAACTCACTGAACCTTAGATTCACAGACACTATTAGCAGGTCAAAAGTTTCCTTCTTGGACCTAGAAGTGTATATCAAAGACAATACAGTACACACTCGTACATTTAGGAAACCAACAGCCGGAAACTCCATCCTGCATGCCAGGAGTTTCCATCCTCAGAGGCTTAAGATGAGTATACCCTATGCTGAGCATCTGAGGATGAAACGCAATTGTAGTGAGGCACAAGCTCTGACAGAGGCCCAGGAATGCCTGACGATGAGGCTTATTCAAAGGGGCTACAGCCCAGATGTTTTAGATCAAGCATTACACTAGGTGAATAAGATCGAAAGGGAAGCTTTACTTCGACCTAATGAGGCAAATATCATGAAGAAAAAAGTCACAGGAGAACAAACAAGGATGATTACTGGATACAGTGCTTACCATTCTAGGGTGAGAGACAGTTTGTGTAAGCACTGGCATCTGGTAAAAAGAGACCCGGTTTTGAGTGAGATGCTGTCACGCAGACCATTGATAACGTTCAAAAAAGCTAAATCAATGAGGAATGATTTGGTCAACAGCAGCCCAGAAGTTGGTACCTTGGAGGGCTGGTTAAAAGCAAGTCCCGGTTTCCACAAATGTTTTAAGTGTAAAGCTTGTAAGATTGCATGCAATGAGAAGCAGGTCACATCACACCTTATGAAAAGTCCCTGGAAGATCAGGACTTCTTTGAATTGTAGAAGTGAATTTGTTGTTTATATTCTAAAGTGTACTTGCCCCAAAATGTACGTGGGCAGCACCATTCATATGGTTTACATTCGGATATTACAGCACTTAAGGGCAGTCAAGAACAACAACAAGAATTACCCAGTTGCACGACACATAAATGAAGTCCACAAGGGCAATGTGAGTGACCTGTCTTACTATGCAGTAGATCAGGTGCCCAAATTAAGGAGGGGAGGAAACCGTGAGGTGAGATTGCGTCAGCTGGAGTCCAGATACATACTGTTGTTTAATACTAAAATTCCATTTGGACTGAATGCAGAAGAAGATTTACATGTCCATTTGGGTTAGTGAGGGTATCCAGAATCAGCGTTTTTAATATTTTGCAGGGTGTGAACAGTGAGAAGAATGTAGAAGACAGAGGTGCACAATAAATAGTGTAGGGGACCAAGAGGAATTGTTTTAGGATTAATTTTTTAGTTTTAAGGAGATGCACGAGTTTTGTACATTTTATACAAATTATGAAATAGTACTTTATTGGCAACTGTTTTGATAAGGGCTCTTGATAAATCAATTTGCACATTTAAAGTATTAAGATATGCTTGACAGGGCTGCTTCCTGATTTTAAATGGAGAAAGTAGGTTTTATGAAAGCACTTGCACTTTATTGTTCATTGTGATGATCTAATGCAGCATTTGCACTTTCAGAGATACATTCAGAGTACAAACATACTAATTATAAATAAGTTCTATATAGCACTTGCACTTTAGAACTATAGATTTGCACTAAGGCATTTGCACTTTATTTAAAAATGAATCTAACTGTATCTTGTGATGAACTTTTATGGTACTTGCACTTTCATAGACAATCTTTTGGTACAGACACGCAAATTGTGAACGAGGTCTATAAGCACTTGCACTTTGGAACTTTAGAGGTACTACGATGCATTTGCACTTTAAGTACAGAGGAATTAAACTGTATCGAAATAATGCGTGTTAAAATCTCAGGGAGCAGCCGATTCGATTGAAATTTTCACAACTCACTTCACATATGACATATGTTATTGTTATTGTTATGCATTGTGAATTCACTGTAGTTATTTTGACACTTCATGAAAATTGTAATGTGAAAGCCCAATTTTCTGCACATAATTATATGTACAGGAAATAGAGTGGGAGAAATGAGGGAGAGGGAATAACAGTCCCGTTTTTATAATGAGATGCATTATTTTGTGGATATTTTAAGTCCAACCAATTGTGGTTTAGGCTCTCCCAACTTTGTCTGTGTGTAAAGAATACTTGTCAAGGCCTTAACGTGTACTTGCACCCTTTTGTTATAAAATGATGAGTATAATGAGAAATGTCACATTTACGAGTCTCCGTACCGAAAACAGCAATAGGCGATTGCCAATGAATTTTAATTGCCTCTGCGTCTGCTGGATGTTGAGAGAATGGCCCTGGGCAAATCTGCAATTATCGATTTTATTTTATTTATTTTTTGTAATGAATTCAATGGTAACAATGCCAGGCATTAGCGGCATAGCCGAGTCTGTTTTCCATGTCCTTAGATATTATGAACCATGTGATCATTAACCCTGCATTTTAAATGGTGGAGCTATAATGACGTTTTGTTGTGTGAGCAAGGCAGGAAGTGCCGAAACGCGTTACAGCGGAAATACAATAAACCAGAAACCTATCGTTTGATCCAGCACCTCTGTCGGTGTCTGTTTCTTGATCGAAGAAATTGGAGTTGGAGTTGATATATATATATATGGAGCATATATATATATATATCTGCTCCAAATATCACCCACACTGCCGAACTCCGGACGGGTGCTTTCCCCCGCTACGTAGCGGGGAAAGCACCCGTCCGGAGTTCGGCAGTGTGGGTGATATTTGGAGCATATATTTAAATGACTGCCAGAACCGCTGTGATAAAAGATGAAATACAATTCTACCGGCCTCAATAGGCCGTCAATCATATATTGATAGATTGAAGTCATTCAGACTGATACTTGTAGTAATGTACAACATTTGTATTCACAGCAGCGGCGAGGAACATAATGATGACCGGCATGGCACTTTGTTTGTTTTGAGGCACAGGGGCCTCTTTTTCCACAAAGGTCTACATGGATTTGTGCTGCGTGGAAGGAACAATTGACATCTTCGTTTTCCTTCCTATATAAGATGGGATGTTGAAATGATCTATAAAAGACTGCAATAACTTTGAAAATCAATGAAAAACGAAAAACTTACCATAAGGCTTGAAAGATCAAAAGCACACGCAGACATGGCAAACATGATATCGGTATTTGGAACTTGAATTGTGTTAGTCCTTCGTTGCAGGCCATGACTCTGCGCCTACACCAATGGGAGCATCTTGCAAAATATTTTAACTTGGGGTCGTGCTAATGAGCACTGAGGAAGGCAGAATGCCGAAATGCATTTGCTCGCAATAAATCAACTCATCAAGTTCCGTGAGTGCTCTATATATATCCATCCATCCATCCAAAGCAGTATTCCACCTGGGGCCAGCCGAACTTGGGAGTATTATGAACTCCTTGTTTATTGCTGTTTTATAAGCGGTTTCCACCACCGCTTCCCGGTTGCACCCGCCGCGAGTTCGGCTGGCCCCAGGTGGAATACTGCTTTGGATTCAATTTGGGCTGCCTGAACCGCCGCTTACGGACTCTGTTGACCTATTTAGGTCGTGGCTTATACAAAGCTAGAGTGTTTCACCATATGTGGGACACTCACAGTGCTTTCGTTTTTAATCCAGCGGCAGGCGAGGGGATGTACAGGCACAGTTATCACGGCTGCCAATTGATTTTTTAGCGATGGGAGCGCCATAGAAATTGCATAGGCAATAAATAATGAAGACGGTGATGCCCCATTGCTGGCCCTTCATTGGCCAAGGATCCACCAACCATATGGCAGGACCATTTTAAATAACTGTGTTTGCTTTTTTGGCGGCTTTTCCGCACTGATGACGGCAAGAGCCAGAAACGCGTCTGCGGATGTTTTATAGCCGACACACCCTGTGAGTGCACCGGACCTTGGGAGTATTATGAACTCCTTGTTTTTTGCTGTTTTATAAGCGGTTTCCACCACCGCTTCCCGGTTGCACCCGCCGCGAGTTCGGCTGGCCCCAGGTGGAATACTGCTTTGGATTCAATTTGGGCTGCCTGAACCGCCGCTTACGGACTCTGTTGACATATTTAGGTCGTGACCTATACAAAGCTAGAGTGTTTCACCATATGTGGGACACTCACAGTGTTTTCGTTTCAATCCAGCGGCAGGCGAGGGGATATACAGGCACAGTTATCACGGCTGCCAATTGATTTTTTTAGCGATGGGAGCGCCATAGAAATTGCATAGGCAATAAATAATGAAGATGGTGTCGCCCCATTGCTGGCCCTTCATTGGCCAAGGATCCACCAACCATATGGCAGGACCGTTTTAAATGACTGTGTTTGTTTTATTGACGGCTTTTCCGCACTGATGACGGCAAGAGCCAGAAACGCGTCTGCGGATGTTTTATAGCCGACACACACCCCGTGAGTGCACCGGACCTTGGGAGTATTATGAACTCCTTGTTTTTTGCCATATATATATACATTAGTTTAGACTCACGCATGCGCTCCCGCTCCCCCTCCCTTCATAGATGCCAGCCGCCGCTGGGTCCAGTCAAGTCTTGCAAGAGTAAAAAGAGATTTGGCCAGGTCACGTGAGGCGGCAGACATCCTGTTTGGCAAGGCACTGAAAGGTAACGCTTGCACACGTGCAGGTGTTTGACTTCCTGGTGTTCGAGAAAGAAGCTTGCAGCTGACCTGCTTCCGGTGATTCTAGTGACGTTGTCACCCAAACCAAACTTCTGCCACTCTTCACGGCGCAGCAAAGAAAAGAAACGTTACTGACATTTTCTTCGACAAGGGCGACGGCGCATAAGCAAGGCAAATAATTTTTTTAAAACACAGTAAAATGGGTACTCAAAAACATTGGAAAAAAGGATCCTTGGCAAAGCTTAGAAAACACAATAATTCTTGAAAACCTCAAATCGAAGATTCAGAGTAAAGACATCCCAAAAGTCAGCTGGTAACTTCCTAACCTCCTTTCCCCTGGTCTGGTACTTCCACCAGTTGCACAATCGGTTGGTGAGCATACTCGCTGAGGGGGTTGGTTGGATCCACGTCACTCCCACAACTCCAGAGGTTCTTGGTATCAGAAGGAAGGTTAGTGCTTGTTACAAAAGCAAGTTTGCTGTCATATGAACTTCATATTGGCCTAGATTATATGGCCTAACTGCAACATTATAGTATCTTAAACACAATATGTGTTTCTTCAGCACAAATTCTGATCTTGCACATTTGAAGGTGTTCTCTTATGTGATAATGCAAAAAAGGAGATTCGGTGATATCAAATATTGACCTAAGGCTTCCTATTTGTACAGAGCGCGTCCTGAGCTCCCATAATTCCAAGGCTCCAGTGATGCTGAAGCCATTTTCAGAGCGAGCGCACAGGTGAAAATGTGTGAAAATCGGGTTTGCGCAAATAATTTATCATTTCCACATCACCAAGAAAAGTGTCTCGATTAGTTTTGATCCTATCAATATCTTTTTTTCCATCACACTTCAGATTTTCAAATAAAAAGTGCCTCATTTGTGCTATCCTTGTAGCTGATATATTCTGAAATATGTCTACAGTTCACCCAGCCATGAGGCTGGAAGCAAACACAGGGGAGCTTGAAGCTTAGTTCCTTTCAGCTTCATTGCTTCCTGAAATCATGCATTTTAAAACACTCTTATATGTGCTAATGAAGTTATTAGTACATAAGAAAGCGCATTGAAATATGCGAGCTTCGGATGAGCATTGTGTAACTATTGTAGGCAGTGTCGCATTTGTGCTGTTTCAGAAAGGAATTGTGAAAGAAAAAATACAATGTGAGAAATTCTCTACTGTATATTTTGCTTTTAAAGAACAAGTTACTTACCTTCGGTAACACCTTATCTGGTAGAGACTCTATCTAGCTGCAGATTCCTTACCTTAGAATTATCGTTGGACGTCAGACTGGATCTGCAACTATTTCGTGAGCAGTACCCCCTGCGTGCCTGTAGGTGGTGCCGTTCGGCTCCATGTGGCATCATCCGTGCCAGAAGTGGCATGTGATGGGCCTATATAGGCGCCACCCCAGCGCACTGACGTCAGTTTCTTTTCACAAATTTCCACGCCAGGAGCACAGAGCCACAAAGAACACTGACCACTGGTGTGGAAAATTAGGGCCCTGAAAGGGGAAAACTCTCTCCCTAGAAATCCGTTCACAGAGTGGGGAGAATTGTTGGGTTGGTAAGGAATCTGCAGCTAGATAGAGTCTCTATGAGATAAGGCATTCTCAAAGGTAAGTAACTTGTTCATCTAATAGAGACTTCTAGCCGCAGATTCCTTCTCTTACAATAGATTATCAAGCAATACCTCCCCGGGGGTGGGTCAGCAAAACAATTTCACACTAAAACTTCCTTCAGGACAGAACGGGCAAAGTGCCTGTCCCAATGGACCTGACTGTCCATGCAGTAGTGTTTTGTGAATGTGTGCAGAGAGGTCCATGTTGCTGCCTGGCAGATGTCCAGGACCGGGACTCCACGTGCCAACGTAGTGGTCACAGCCTTGGCTCTGGTGGAATGAGCACACAAGCCCTCAGGGGTTGCTTCTCAGCCAATGCCTAACAGATTTTAATAGAGAGCACGATCAATAGGGAGATGGACCACTTCTGCACAGCCTTTCTCTTCCTTGCTCTGACACACCCCACGAGGAGTTGGTCATCCAGCCGGAACTCTTTTGTGCGTTCAAGGTAGAACGACAATGTTCTTTTTGGGTGCAGGCGGTGAAGCCGCTCCTCTTCTTTAGAGGGATGCAGCACAGCATGAAACGTAGGCAGGGTGATGGACTGGCCTATATGAAAAGGAGTGACCACTTTCTGCACAAAAGAAGCTCTAGTGCGAAGAACCAGCTTGTCTGCGTAGATATTCAGATATGGAGGATTTGATGACAAAGCCTGAAGCTCACTGACCCTCTGGGCAGTTATTGTTACCAGAAAACTGTCTTAATGGTAAGGACCCTGAGAGGACATTTGTGCAAGGGCTCAAAAGAAGTGCACATCAAGAATGTCCGGACTAGATTAAGGTCCCACTGAGGCGTGATGAAGGGGGAAGGAGGAAATATATTGTGCAAACCTTTTAAGAACCTATGTACAATAGGGGATTTGAAGAGGGATGGCTGGTCAGGCAATCGCAAAATGGCTCAAATAGCAGAAAGATAACCCTTTAAGGTGCCCAGAGCAGAGCCCTGCTGGGCAAGGGAACGAGAAGGACCTGAGAGAGGGGAGCAGAAAGAGGGTCTATCTGTTTCTCTGCACACCATGCCACACACTTGCGCCATAGGCAGGCGTATACCGTTTTGCTGGAGGGACACCTGGCTGCCAAGATAACTTCACAGACTTTGGGCAGAAGGTCAAAAACTGTTAACCGTTGCTGCTCAATCTCCACACAAGAAGACAGAGTTGACAGTTTCGGGTGGAGAATCCTCCCCTGCTGCTGCGACAAAAGATCCTTCCGAAGAGGCAGGCTGATCGGAGGACTGAGGCCATGTTATGCAGCTCGGGATACCAAACTCTCCGAGCCCAGTCCAGTGCCACAAGAATGACTTGGGCCCAGTCGTTCCTGACCTTCTTGAGAACTCTGGGCAGGAGTGGTATGGGTGTAAAGGCGTACAGGAGGCCTGAGCTCCACTTGAGATGAAAAGCGTTTCCGAGCAACAACTGCCTTGGAAACTCCAGCGCACAGAACTGTTGACATTGCAAGTTCTCGGTGGTGGCAAACAGATCTAACCAAGGTTCTTCCCACTGCAAAAAGATACCTTGTTCCACCTCCGGATGGAGATGCCATTCGTGATCCATCATGCACCTGCGGCTGAGTTCGTCCGCCCTGGCGTTCAGAGAGACTGCCAGGTGTTAAACCATCAGAGAAATGCCCTGCTGTTCCAGTCATGTCCAGAGACAGAGGGCCTCTTGACAAAGGGTCCACGACCCCAACCTGCCCTGTTTGTTGCAGTACCACATGGAGGTGGTGTTACCCATGAACACTTGTACTAGCCTTCCCTTGAAGGAGGGTAGAAAGGCTTTTAATGCCAGCTGGATCACCCAGAGTTTCAGAAGGTTGATATGGAGTCCAGATTCCACTGGAGACCAAGAGCCTCTAATCTCCACCACTTACAGATGGTCGCCCATCCCAGGAGTGATGCATCTGTCACCACTGTGAGATCTGGTTGGGGAAGGGAGATGGGTCTGCCGCTGACCCAATCGCGACATTAACCATCGGTTAATAATCGCTTTGTTAACTATCACTGCAGATCATTTGCAGTTCCCTCCAAGATCTGGACAATGTCGGCGAGATTCCCTTGATGCTGCGCCCACTGGAACTTCAGGTCTCACTGCAAAGCCTGCATATGCCAGCGGGCATGTGTCACAAGCAGGGTGCACAAGGCCATGAGTCCCAGCAGCCTCAGAGTCAGTCTTACTGGAATCCATGATAGAGGCTGAAACATCAGTATCATAGAATGAATATCCTGGACGGGAGGGTCCAGTTCCCTAGCAAGATGTCTGTAAAGGCCTCATTAAACGGGAGAAGCAGTTCTGGGCAGGACACTCCCAGCTGCAGCATCTCTGTCAAGACAATTGTCTTGATTGCCACTGAGGGCAGGCTAAGGTCCAAGACCTCGACTTCCCTTCTCACCACAATTGCAAAGGACGCTCCCTCCTCCGTAGCCACGGTAGGGGGAGAAAGCATGTCAGTATCTGGAGAAGTGTCCGGTCACCTGGCCTCCACTAAGTCCTCACACCAGTCCATTTGTGGATCTAAAGGCTGGTATTCCTCAGGGTCCATCGACCCCTTCAATCCTCCCTGAGTCCTAGCCCACGGGAATAGGGTTCAGGCTCCGGCATGGCTCCAGTCGGTGCCAGAGTCAGCATCGGACGACACCCCCCCCATGTTCCGTGTCGGAGTCGGGGATCAGAATGGAGGTGGTGCCGCTGGTGGGCGCTGGCAGTGCCAGGAGCGTTGAGACATCAGGACCAGCACCAGGGATGGTTGAGGTGGTACGACCGGTGCCGGTCCGGATCTACCGTGGATCTATGGGGCCCGACAGGTCCCAGGGCTGGAGCTACCAGAGATGAACCAGTAGGGGCCCCTCCTGAAACCCGCAGGCCCAAAGGCATGTCAACAGGAACTGTCAGCTCAAATATGAGGTACATGGCCTCATAAATCGTGGAGTTGAGTGAGGGTCGCTCCGGCTCCCAGAAACTCAGGGAAGAGTGAAGCCGACCCAGGAGTTGGCTTAACCATGGAGCCAGGCCTCGATTGACAATGTTACCTTGTCTCGTCAGCATATGGACGAGGTGAAGTCCAAGACCTCTTCAACTTCTTACCCTTCTTCTTGCGGTGGGACTTACCTGAGTGACCCAACGACTTGAGTGCAACGAGGATTTCGGGCTCCACGACTGATCCCAGCACCTTCCTCTCAACTGCTATCCAGACCGTCGCTGGTGTCGCACGTCGAGCCGCCAGGAGCTGGAGGGACTGCTCCCTCAAGGCCTTCGGATTCGTTGTGCGACAGTCAACACAGGTCTTCACGCAGTGGTGGCGCTCGAGGCAACAGAGGCAAACACGGTGTGTGACTGTCACGGACATCAAGCAGTGACAGGTGCCACAGGGCTTGAAACAGGCCTTCCTAGAGGACATTCCTGCCACACCAGGAGAAAAACTCTCAAAAAGACTGACAAAAGTTAAAAAAGGGCTGACCAAAAAGTGACTAGGGGTAGCTCTCTCCGGATCTGTGCTGACTAGCATGGAAAGAAAAGAACTGATGCCAGCGCGCTGGGGTGGGACCTATATAGGCACCGTGCATGTCACTTCTGGCGTGGACTAAGCCACGCAGAGCCGAATGACGCCACCTACCAGTGCGCAGGGCTACTGCTCACAAAAAAATTCCGGTTCCTGTCTGATGCCTTGGGGATGATTCTAAGGTAAGGAATCTGCAGCTAGAAGTCTCTATCAGATTGAAGTTGTTTAACATGGCAACTTACTGTAAAAGCAAAATGCCTGAAAAATGTACATTAGAAAATTCCTCACGTCAGTGGCTAACAGCAAACATGCGGCACCAGAGGTGGGCAAGCCACTGATAGCTTGGGCTAGATGCCTGGCTATGGCTTAGCTTGAGGTCTTCTCGGACCTTTGAGCCCAAAATGAGCCACACTTTCATGTGCCTTTGTCTGCCACCGATATAACATCCTGTGCCAAGAAGGAAAGACAAATTATTAATTTGTGATGCAAAACAGGAAAATTAGATAGCTATCTAGTGTCTGACTTGCACAATGTAAAACAAGAAAACCAGGGATCAATTCCGGCTTCTTTGCTTGACTAACTTGTGTGATCCTAGGTGAATATGTTATTTCACTGACCCTCCTGTTTTCATTAGCACATGAGAGAGCACATTCAAAAGCATTACATCAGGATGTGTGCGCTACAAAAACCTCTTGCGTTTGATTGATTCAATACACCATATTGTTGCCATAAAGCTAAAAGAAAATTGAGGACGAAATGTAGGGTACAAATGACACAGACTTACCTTTTACCATTCTACTTAAAAGAGTGACTGTATGAAATAAATGAAGATTAAAAGAAAATGTATATAAACATCAACGTATTTATAGAGTAGGTGTTATAGGGTGTGCTTGAGGAGTATGTAGTGATGTGTGCTTAACAATGTATATATGGGCAAAGGACAGAGTTGGGTCAGTGGTTGTAGGATAGAATGTAGTGACAGAGAGAGGGTTTAAATAATACACAGCACCACATTAGGGTTGTGTGCTCCTGGCAGCCCAGAGAGCAGTTGAGGGTGCGTTGTGGCGAGGACAGCTTCCTCGAAGGGGGAGAGACAGAGATGGGATCCAGGTACACTCCAGAACTTCTCGATAACCTGTCTCTTGTCTTCGTATCATTTATTTTTGCTATCCCCCACGGTACAGGAAGTGCTTAATTTGTAACAGAATAAGTGCCAGGGCCCTTGTCAGGAGGCTGCTGCAGCTTCCACCACCCATTGTCCCTGCCAGAACTGCCAAGGAAAGAACCAGCACAACTACTAACCATTGCACTCCTAGAAGTGTAACAGTTCAGACTATTCCAGGCCCTCAAAGCTATAAGAATGACTTGGGCGGCATGTATTTCATATTTTTAATGTACATTGAATTACTAAACAGCTGGTGTTGTGCTCATCTCTAAATTAGACAAACAGCGCCGCCATTTGGCAGACAGTCATAAGTGCCGGTGTTGACAATTAAGTGCCAGTGCCGAGCACCAGAAATCACCCGCTCAAATTAAGCACTGGGTGCAGGCCTCCCCGCCAATGCATTAACAGAATCTGACACCTCTGCCGCACGGTGTTAAAAGCAAAACAGTAATCATGAACATTACCTGCGCCATCTTGTCTGGTGGAATTCTATGTGCACATAAGTTGCAGTCATTTTAATCTATCACAGCCATTTTGTACTCTGTTGGTCACCTTTGTTTCACCCTGCCCTTACTAGCATCCCTCTGACCCTCTGACCGACCTGGTATGTGTGCTGGGGGCTATAAACTCCATTGCCACAACAAACCTCAGCGCCACTTGCTGCCACAAACTCGTTTTTCCTCTCATCTCTGTTTTCAGGCAAACCTTTGGACACTCTACCCCTCACTGCACCTAGTTACACAAACAGGTTCCAAACACCAAAAAGACTCTTGCAACATGATTTATTGCACTGCAAACAGCAAGACTTGTTGTTACCAACAATGGGACCTGTTTTTATCAACAGAACGGACTCTTAGATCTGGCCGGTCTCACATGTTTTAGACCCTGAAGCAAGGTCCAGCTGCAAGATAAGATTGTCTGTTTGACCTGGGTGGGAAGAGAATTACTGTTGGGCTTGTGTGACAACCTGCCCGGGCGGGGACCCCAAGCTTGTGTAACCATGTTAATGAAACAAATGCATTGTGTCAAACCTGTATAAAAGGAAGAGCCAAAGGAGTATCAGCAGAACACCTCCCTCAGACATCCCGGTGTCTCAGTTGACGTGATCTCCTCATGAGAAATAAACCTTTTTCTTGTCTTCCAGTTTCCAGCGCTTGCCTCATTATTTTGATAGCGAACCCAAAGTGAATTAGAGGTGGAACCCTGCACCGGGCAGCATTGAGGGTCTTAGAAGACTCGCTGCCTTTCACAAATTGGCGCCCAACTTAGGGGCCCATCAGCGACGCGTGGGTCCGGTAGAGAGGTCCTAACGACGGAGTGAACGACTAAACGATTGGGGTATACCTGCCTGAGAAGACCCTTGTCTGGCTGCCGATCGACTGAACTTCACCGGTTCCGAACGGACCTCTCTCGAGTGACCTGCGGTCCTGACTGGGACCTTAGAGGAACGCCGCATTGATTGTTGGAGTGAGAGGACAACCAGGCGCTGGAAGGGGAAGACGAAGAACTGTCCATACGGTCCAGGTAAGGTCGTGAAAAAACGACTTAAATTGATTGATTGATTGAATAGTTTGATTGAAATACTAGTATTCCTTTTTTTGATATTGAGTTATTTGCGACATTTCCCTGCTTGCAAACAACGAAGAATAGGAATATTCTCTCTCTTTGCAGGCAGCGAAGGACAGGTAGTGCAGACTTTTTGTCTAAATTGATTGATTGAGATATTCATTTTTGACCAATAAATACGTCATGCCTGTTTTCTCTAGATTGTTTGATTGTAATTGTTTTGGACCCGACAGTTCGTTAGAGGTCAGTCAGCCGGCACCGCTGGAAGGCACCCCTAACAAGGACATGTACGTAAAGTATGGATTAGCCACCGTAGCTTATAGCAAACTATGGCATAAATACACTAGGAAGGACCGGGTAAATCAGTGGCCACTGACGGGATCTTTCGATCCCGCTAAAATAGAAACGTTAGAATTAGCTCTCCATAAAAAGAAAACTAGACCAGCCATGTTTGACAGTTTTGGTTTATGGCGAAAAGAGGCAGCTCAAAGAAAGAAAAGGGACAAAGCTAGACAAGATAAAGAAACGCGAAAATCAGCTTACCAAGCCTGTAAAAAATTAGAAGAAAAACTAAAAGAAAAGGAAATCGATAAAAAGGAACAGGAATCAAAAATATCAGGTCAATGCCCTGTTAGAACGCCCTCGACTCTTTACCCCAAGTTACCAGCAAAACAAAGGGTAGATGATGATTTATTGTTAGGTCCCCCAATCATATACATGCCACCCCCTTACGCCCCTACTCATCCCGTAGCACAACGCCAGGACCACCAAAGTATAGCCGGAGATGGCACGATCGCCTCAGTCTCCACCGCCTCTGCTCCCACCGAGTCACCCACACCAAATGCCTCATCAAAGGATTCCGTAGTAGAGGTAGGATCAAAAGAAAAAGGAGCGCCCAGGGTCCCGCGATTAAGTAAAAATGAGCGAGCAGGCATTGATAAAGTAGTTAAATCCCTCATAGATAGGAAGGAGACAGAAGAGTATGTAACTGACATATGCAACTCCTAAGTTGAAAACCGCAAACGATACTTTATTGTACGTCTCTGTTACCACACTCTTACTGCATATGAAGAGAAGTACCAAGATGTAGGGCCCGAGCGGCCAGTGGCTCTCTATAGGAAGGTAGACACCGGAGATGAAGGCGACAACGATGTTACAGAACTCTTTTCATCCACACTGGAGGTATTCCGTCACCTCGTGGAACAAAGACGGATAGATAAGGACATGACATCTAAGATAGCAGGACCCCCGGTGGAAAAACCAGATAGCATGATGCCGATAAAAGAAGCTGCCCCTTATTGGGTACCTCCTAGAGGACAAGGGACTCATGACGATATGAACCATCAAGACGCTAGAGGAAGGGTGGTCTACAATTGGGTGTATCAACCATGGGACAGACAGGACATTTTGACGTTCCGTAAATCTTTACCGGATTTACGAAAGAACCCCACCGCCTTTTACACCGAGCTAGGTACCGCTCTAGGATCAACAATAATGACACTTGCCGACATAGACTTGTTCTTCGGGTTATGTTTGCCAGCAGATGTGTGGAAACAGATTAGGAAAATAGACCATACCGAACTGCTTGGTCATACCTGGGAACAACTCAACACATTAGATAAACAGCGGAACCCTGGTCAAAAACCGGTTAAAGCAATATTGGACCTCCCTGACAAAATAGTGCAGAAAGTGAAAACGCTGATCCCAGAGAAAAAGATAGACTGGTCCATAGTAACCGCGTGCCGCCAGAAACCACAAGAGGATGTCTCAGAGTATTTCTCGAGATTTGAAACGGTGTTCTCCGATTACAGTGGACAAGACATGTCCACCGCAACCGGACACCACTTATTTGTGCAGAACTATGTCAAAGGACTACTGCCAGATGTATCCCAGAAATTACAAGCCAGCGAAAGTTGTTGGGCAGCATCTAAACCGGCGGCCATTCTCCAAATGGCCCAGTACTATGAGCATCAGAAAAACGAAAATGACAGGGCTACAGAAAGGAAAAAGAAGGACTTGAAGGAAAGGGTAATGGTAGCACAACTCCAGGGGGCGAATACAGGAAGGGAGCAATATAGGGGAGGATACCAGCAGAATACCCCTAGAGTACAGCCACCTAGAAACAATTCATCGACATCATATGTAGGACGCCAAGACCTAGGACAGGATCAATGTGCATTTTGCAAAGAATATGGACACTGGAAAACCCAATGCCCGGCTTTGTTAGGAGCTGGTAGGGGCAGAGGGGCGAGGGAAATAGCAAGTGGACAGAGAGGACGTGGGAGAGGGTACGCAAGTGAAGCAAGCGAGGAAAGGCCAGGAAGAGTGAACACATTTGACCATCCCAAACAGAATCAGTACCAACAGACAGATTATGACAATACGTACGACTTTGCATAGGACAGCCAAGGGCAAGGGAGGGATCCAGTCGAGCTCTATGTTGATCAGCAAGGCCCTTATGTTACCGCTGAGGTCCTGGGCACAAAGTCGCCATTTCTGGTAGACACGGGAGCAACACGTAGTGCACTATCCAAACGACTGATTCCAAGGGCACCCTTGTCAGGCTCACATGTGACCTCAATAGGATTTGACGGTACGCCCTCCACCAACCCTTTGTCCCGACCGATCCCTTTTAACCTTGACAACAATAGCGTCGAAACGACATTCCTCCTCTCTTCCAACACCCCAGACGCCATTATGGGTCTCGACCTTTTGAAACACTTCCATGCGACTAGCAGATGCTCACCAGACGGAGTGCGTGTCGTCCTGTATGACAACCCCCAGCGCCATAGAGAGAGCCCTTCTCAGCACATGTTTCCCATCTCCGAGACTGACGCATCCCTACTGGACACTTTGCCATCACACTTATGGGCTAGGGCTGATTCAGACGTAGGACGAATGATGATTGACCCAGTACACGTAACAATACGACAGGACGCAACCCTACCGAAAGTACCGCAGTACAAAATATCGCCAGAGGGTGAGAAGGCACTGACAGAGATTATACACTCTTTGGTAGAGGCAGGGGTGGTAGAGGAAGTAGTGAGCAACGTTTGTAACAGTCCCATACTACCGATTGTAAAGAGACAGGGAGAGGGAGACGGAAAAGCCTACCGCTTCATCATTGACCTGCGGGAGATAAACAAAATCGTAGTGCCACAATACCCAGTAGTTTCCGACATCACGACAATTTTGACTTTAATCCCCTCCACTGCCACCACCTTCACTGTAATTGACCTCAAAAACGCATTCTTTTCCATACCTATACACAAGGACAGCCGCTATCTATTTGGATTCACCCTAAACTCCCGTTCGTACAGATTTTGCAGAGCACCTCAGGGGTACACTGAGAGCCCAAGCATCCATAGCCAGGCGCTTAAAAGACAGTTAGACGCCATACAATTGCCAGATGGAGTGGCACTAATACAATATGTAGACGACATCCTTCTAGCAGCAGACACCATACCAATAGCCGTCACAGCCACCATCAAACTACTCCATTTTCTTGCTGAGAATGGTCACAAGGTCTCCCGGAAGAAATTGCAGTTCTGTAAATCACAAGTGACCTATTTGGGTCACCTTTTATCCAAAGAAGGGAGGAAACTCACGCCTGACAGGATCCAGACAATTCTAGACACCCCTGTCCCCAAAGATCAGAAACAAGTCCGCTCTTTGATAGGTCTCACTTCATTTTGCCGACAGTGGTTACCGAACTTTAGCCTCATTGTCAAACCCCTTCTCTCCCTCCTAGCTAAAGACATCCCCTCACCTCTCCCCTGGACCCCCGAATGCCAGTCAGCCTTTAAAGAACTACGCAATGCCCTTTGTTCAGCGCCCGTCCTAGGAACCCCGGATTACTCCAAACCATTCTTCCTCTACACGCACGAGAGGGAAGGATGTGCATTGTCTGTCCTAACACAATCAATTGGTCACAAACAACGCCCTTGTGCATATTTCTCTGCCACCCTCGATCCAGTAGCCAGAGCGCTGCCAGCGTGCCTGCGCGCTGTGGCAGCTGCAGAAGTATCGATACGCCAGAGCGAAGGAATAGTACTCTCCAATCCAGTCACTGTTTTAGTACCCCATGCAGTCGACACACTACTAAACCAGACCAAAACCCAACACTTGACTAGCGCCCGACTGACAGGATATGAGTTGACCCTGCTAGCACCGCACATTACCCTAAAGCGATGCACCACCCTCAATCCAGCCACACTGTTACCCCTACCCGAAAATGATCCTAGCGTGACTCCACTACACGACTGTGTGACACTAACCGATGAACAAACAAAGAGTAGAATAGATCTCAGAGACACCGCCTTTCTAGAGCCAGATGGAGAACTATGGGTGGATGGTTCGTGCATCAAACTCCCCGACGGCACCACCTCAGCTGCATACGCTGTCACCACAGCCCGAACCGTTCTGGAAACAGCCCGTATTCCCCAACGTTCAGCCCAGGCTGCAGAACTCATTGCCCTCACACGAGCATGTATCTTAGCGACTGACACGACAGTTAACATATACACCGACAGCCAATATGCCTTCGGGGTGGTTCACCATTTTGGGATCTTATGGAAAGAAAGAGGGTTCCTGACTTCACACGGTACACCCATCCTGCATGGAGATTTAGTCTCCGCCTTGACGCAAGCAGTCCTCCTCCCCAATAAGTTAGCAGTGATAAAATGCCAAGCACATAGGAAAGTGACTGATCTCATTGGACAGGGAAATGCACTAGCAGACGTTACTGCCCGAGCCACGGCAGGAGACAGAACTACGACACGAATGTATGTGACCAGGTCACAAGCTGAACGATGGACTGACGCTAGGACCACTGTAAGGGACATACAGACTACAGGCACACAAGACGAATTGACCGAGTGGGAAAAGGTGGGACTAAAAGACGAGGAAGATTGCTGGAGAACTAAAAGACGGAAATAAATGGCTGTTACCCAATGCCTACCTCATCCCCATATTGACCATGGCACATTTACCAGCACACATAGGCTCCACCCCCATGACTGAACTAATCACCCGAGTATGGCATAACGTCAAGATAGCAGAATCTGCAAAACGCCTAGTACAACAATGTATAGTCTGCCTACAACACAACCCAGGGAAGGGGACAGTAGTACCACGGGGAGGGTTTGGAGTCCCTGACCACCCCTTTGAAATCCTTCAAATGGATTACATTCAACTAGAGAGATGCCTTGGTCTAAAATATGTCCTGGTGGTTGTGTGCACTTTTAGCAAATGGGTGGAGGCATATCCCACCCGCGACAATACCGCCTTAGCCACTGCAAAAGTATTGCTGAAAGAATTCTTCCCCCGATACGGCCTTTGCAGAATTTTATGGAGCGACAACGGCCCCCACTTCGTAGCCGAGGTGATACAGAACATACTGAGAGGGTTGGGGGTAAAACAAAAGTTCCATGCCGTCTTCCACCCCCAATCAGCGGGCCTGGTAGAGAGACACAATGCAACGTTGAAACTAAAACTAGCCAAAATAGTTGCCACGACCGGGTTGAAATGGCCCGACGCCCTCCCATTGGCATTGTTATCGATGCGCTCCACCCCAACCAAACACCGACTGACCCCGTATGAGGTGGTCTTCGGCAGGCCTATGAGCATTTGGGCGGCACCAAGACCCACCTCCATTAACGATGTCCCGAACATATTAATGTCGGATTACTTGCATAAGTTGACAAACGAGCTAACAATTATCCACCAACAGATGCAGCAAGCCTTGCCTGACGTATCCAGGGGCCCGGGACATGAAATAAAGCCAGGCGACCATGTATTGATTCGCAACTTCCAAAGAACGAAGAATCTGGAGGCTAGGTGGACGGGCCCCTGGCAAGTCCTGATCACCACCCGAACTGCACTCCGAGTGGAAGGAAAACGAAACTGACTGCATGCCCATCACTGCAAACGAGTCCCTCCAACCCTTGCAACCTGTGAAGGGGTGGAGGTGCAAGAGGAAGTACTCGCGAGAGACCGACCAGCTCTGAGTTGCTACCCACAAGAAGACACCCTCGAACTATCAGAATTTCCCGACCCCACGGTGCCATCCAGGAAAGGGTACAACCTAAGATCGACGAAAGGAGGGAGCTCCAACGACCAGGCCACTAACCAAGTCAAGGTCTCAGATCGGTAGCACAGTAAAACAACGCTACCAGGAAAGCGCCAGACAAAAGTCTGTGGTCCTAACAGTTGTTGAGCTCTTCGAAGATGATGGAAGAAACTGAACACCTGCAAAACCACCGCAAAGACACCAAGACTGCTAACCTGCACAGCACAAAGACAATTGCACTTGTAGCCGCATTTCTCACCTGTCTCCTGCTAATGGTCGCACTCTGGATCATTGAAGAGAATGCACCTGCATACAGAACATTGTCACCCACCATGCAACCAACCACCAAGAAAGAACACTACCTGGTATCACTACCGCCACATCTCCGAGAACGACGCAAAGAATTCTGGAATAATTCTTTCGTGCAGATGATGCACCAGCACAATCTTGCCACCAATGCTACCAACTGTTGGGTCTGTGGGCTGTTACCCCTAACAGAGCCACATTTTCCTACCTGAAGAAAAGAACTGCTGCAACACTGACTGTGGCCCTATCTGTGGTGAACGTCTCTGGCCTTGTATGCATTGAAGGCCGTGGGACTAAGAATGTGGGTCACAGCACCTGTAGCATTGTAAGGACTTTGAACACTGCCAACCCCCAGCGCTTGTTGCATCACCCAATATGTACTTTGTTTGTGGAACCAAAGCCTACACCAGGCTCCCAAGAAACTGGGGGGCACGTGCTACATCGCCTTTGTTTTGCCACCAACCTACACAGCCCCTGCAGAGCATCATCGAGAAAAGCGTTCTAAAGACATTGATCAAGCAGACTCTGCCTCATCACAGTTCCTCGACGCAGCCTGATAATTCACCTTCTGTCTATGAAGCAATCGAACATCTCCATAGACTATCTTCAGAAATTCATCAAGGATCAGAGACTTGGACAATTGGAAGTTGGCTTTGGGGCATCTTGAAGGAGTGGGGTTGGAAAATATCAATGATTCTCTTGGTCCCAGTATTGACAATATGTGGTTGTTGTTTGGGTATACACTGTATACCACCTTTGTGTTCTCTTTGCATAACTACCTTGCACCCTAAGACTATGGACACTCAGCTAACAAAAATGAGAGTAATGTATGATCAAGAGATACGGGACATTATGGAGATCGAAATAGACTGACAAGCTGGCTAGTTATGTTCAAAGGGGCGACTGTTAAGAACAAAACAATAATCATGAACATTACCTGCGCCATCTTGTCTGGTGGAATTCTATGTGCACATAAGTTGCAGTCATTTTAATCTATCACAGCCATTTTGTACTCTGTTGGTCACCTTTGTTTCACCCTGCCCTTACTAGCATCCCTCTGACCCTCTGACCGACCTGGTATGTGTGCTGGGGGCTATAAACTCTATTGCCACAACAAACCTCAGCGCCACTTGCTGCCACAAACTCGTTTTTCCTCTCATCTCTGTTTTCAGGCAAACCTTTGGACACTCTACCCCTCACTGCACCTAGTTACACAAACAGGTTCCAAACACCAAAAAGACTCTTGCAACATGATTTATTGCACTGCAAACAGCAAGACTTGTTATTACCAACAATGGGACCTGTTTTTATCAACAGAACGGACTCTTAGATCTGGCCGGTCTCACATGTTTTAGACCCTGAAGCAAGGTCCAGCTGCAAGATAAGATTGTCTGTTTGACCTGGGTGGGAAGAGAATTACTGTTGGGCTTGTGTGACAACCTGCCCGGGGCGGGGACCCCAAGCTTGTGTAACCATGTTAATGAAACAAATGCATTGTGTCAAACCTGTATAAAAGGAAGAGCCAAAGGAGTATCAGCAGAACACCTCCCTCAGACATCCCGGTGTCTGCAGTTGACGTGATCTCCTCATGAGAAATAAACCTTTTTCTTGTCTTCCAGTTTCCAGCGCTTGCCTCATTATTTTGATAGCGAACCCAAAGTGAATTAGAGGTGGAACCCTGCACCGGGCAGCATTGAGGGTCTTAGAAGACTCGCTGCCTTTCACAACGGTGGTCTTCCCTGCTCCACTGAGGGTGTTGGAAGCAGCCTATGTAGTTATTTGTATTGTTTTAACACAAACTTCACTACACTGTCTGTTTTTTCCTCAGTGGCATTTATTTTCCTCTCTTGGAGTGGGGTCTGCATCCTTCAGGCAGAATGTGGTGGCTGCAGGATTTCAAAAAGGAAGAAATCCGAGTCTGTGGTGCAGGCTGTATTTACGTGGTTGGAAGTGAATGGTTGTCATGTGTGTGATTTAGGCCAGGGTATGAATTTATCCTATTCTCATCTATGCGGAGGTCTCCCTTCAACATGTGGAGGTCCCTCTTCTCCATGTGGAGGGCTCCGCCCTGGTGGTTGAGGTCTTCATCAAGTGTACAGAACATAAAATACAGTTGTAAAGTTACTGGTAGTATCTTTAAAGTCATAAATAATGTTGTAGCAGACTCCACCCCCAGATCTGAGGGGGCAGAGACATAAACATCTACACTTAGGAGTAACTTTACAATGGAAAATGGTAATGGCAAAAAAAGTAGTAAAGATACTTGTAGGTGTAGGAGTAAATTAGCACATGCATAAATTTACATGTGTAAATGTACCTCTGTTAATAGGCTCCTAAGAAAGTAGCTTGCCTCAGCCACCAAACCAGCACATATTGCCACAAATAGCCTTTGGGATAGCCCTTCTGCTTCGCCTTATTGGCGGAAGGGCGAGTCTGAGCCAGGTGGCCCCCAACGACATTTCTACACACTGGATGTTGATGATGTGCCTGGCAGTCTGAAGGGCATCCTTCTAGGCTCCCTAATCAACGTCTGTGGTGAAACTCAACCTTAAACACATATGTTCATAGTGCAGTCCCCTACATCTCCAGCGACACTGCTTCTGCTTCTGTGGGACCCTACAAAACACTCCTAAATGAGCAGCCACTGGGGCCATGTGGTGTCTGACACCTTCAGCCAATCCTGGGTATTTTGGCTACATGCACTTTGCATTCTTTAGGTGTAGCCCCACACTTATGATGGGACACGTGAAACTACAATTCCCAGAATGCACAGGGCTGTAAGATTTAAAACAGAGTGGATAAGGGTGCCATTATAAATTCACTTAGATGTAATACATCTATTTCAAGAGGCAAAGAATACATGCCATGGTCAAAGCACTGTTGAAATGCTAGTCTAATGCCGTCAGTCAGGTAGGAGGCGGGCCTGGGCCTGGGACTAGGTGAGGCTGTCCATCACACAGGTGGGCCTTGTCTCCAGGGGCGGGCTGTCAGTCAGCTAGGAGGCAGGCCTGGGACGAGGTGAGGCTGTCCATCACACAGGTGGGCCTTGTCTCCAGGGGCGGGCTGTCAGTCACCCCGCAGGCGGGCTCGGGTGGGGCTTATAAGGGCTGATGAGCAGCCTTCTCTGAAGTGTCTGTTTGCAGGGCTCAGGATGCATAACGCAGGGTTCGTGGCAGTTGTAGCGCTGTGGGTCGCCTCCCTCGTGGGTCGAGGCGCTTCCTCCAACCCCTGGGAGACCTTTCTCAAGAAGAACCCGCTGACCTGGGAGACCCTGGGGAGCCGCTTTGCTGCTCCCGGTATCTCCCTGGGCGGGGTCTTCGGAGCCGATGGGAGGCGCGCAGGACCCCCGTACCGCCCGGTGGCTGTGCAGTGCCTGGAAGCCGACATGCTGGTGACGGTCCAGAGGGATCTCTTCGGGACAGGCAGGTTGGTCCAGCCGGGGGACCTCCGGCTGGGGGCCGCTTTCTGCAGCTACAAGTCTGTTAATGCAAACAACACTGTCACTTTCCAGAGCGCACTGCAGGACTGTGGCAACACTCTGCAGGTGAGTGCCGGCCTCTGGGCGCTATCCGTACTCTTGTGGGTTCTTCAGGTCTCGAGGGGTGTGTGTTTGTGGGCGAACGATGGCTTTGACACATGTCCCTGCTTCTCCTTCCTCGGGTGATGTTTGGGTTCACTAGCTCCCTACCCTGGACTAGAGCAGGAAGGTAACTTAAAGTTTTAGAATCGGTTTATACTCTTCTGTGTAAAATGACCCGCTAAGCCTCAAATTACGACGCGGCAGTGCAAACGCTTGTCTTAGCTCAGTAGGTAATGCACCTGCAGCCGCAAGCTGTGTAAAATGTAAGGCGCCTTTCACGCGCAGAAAGCTGTGGGTTATAGCGGCTTCTGCTGAGACCCGCCCTCAAAGCTTTGTTTCTCCCTTTCGAGGATAGTGAGCGGCAATCACTGAGTTGGCCGGAAACCTCTCGCTTAAAGCGCCGCGAAGCTGGGCTGCTACACAAGCGCCTTGACTTGTTAATTCCTAACTTGCCCAAATCCAGTGAACTAACACCCCCCCCCCCCCAATATCTGGGCTAAGTTTTTATATTGCGCTTACGAGAAAGGGGTTAGCAGGGCTTTAACTGGTGCGAAAAAGCGGGGGGGGGGTGGGGGTCTCAAAGGGGAGTGGCCAAATAAACAACTCTCACGTGACGATGTGATCTTTCAGCTAGTGCACCCGTTATTACAACAACTGGCAGGGCCTGCCCGTAGGTGCTGGAAGTAGGGGGCTGTACCCCATAATAACCACACTGCAGTTCAGAAGGTGAACGAGCCTCTACTTTTTATCTTGTCACTTCTGCGGCGCTTTGAAGGACGGAGGTCGAATGTCAGGCGCGGTCTTCTGACACATTGCTGCCTATTATCTTAACCTTGGGACGGTGCTCGCTTTTCTTTCCGGCTGTAAAGTGAGGGGAGCTTTTAAAGTGAAGGGTGACAATATAGCTGGGTACAGGGAGTATGACAGGAAAGGCTGTGTAGGGTGTAGCGGTTTGTTCTAGCGCACAACATTTGACTACCTGCAAAATATATCTGCAGAAATGACTCATATCTTTGGAATTCTGATGAGATGTAAAAGATTGTGCTCTGATCATGACACATTGTGGTGTGTAAATGATGACTATTCGCTGAAACGAGTTTCCCACGCCGTTTGTGCGATACGTAGTTTGTATGAGTAAAACTGTACGCCTGTGTAAACTTGGTGCCCACTTAAATAAAAAATGCGCATCTGTAAATGACGGTGGCCGACCACATGATGCATCAGTAATCTATATTTGCAACGGCCTGATCCTAAATGCAGCAGTGTTCTGCTGAGTGGGCGTGGCTCACTGGCTGCCCTGATGTGTGGATTTGTTACACAACCCCTGACTTCAATGACCTTACACTGATGGCAGCACCCCCACTCTGAAAACTGTTCTAGCCTCACTGCCTACAACAAGCCAGACCGATTAGCTTTGCCAAGGTTTGTTAGCAGTATCCGATGATTAGCAATAATATTGAGTAGCTCAAACTGAGTTCTGACCGTGAGTGTGTATTTAAACATTACTACGGTCTGTGGAAGGGGGTAAGTCATTTTGGGGTATGTCATTCACTCCTGTTCACCCCCGCCCCCAAATCTCCTCTGCAGCCTCCGACAGCCTAGGTTTTTCTCCATGTCTGATTCTCCATCTGCATATTTGATCATCTGCAGCCCAACCCCCCCCCCGCTTCTAGTATCTTCCACTTCGCTGTCACCCCCACAGAACACCCAAACCGCTGTAAGCACTGCGTTTTTTACTTTCACTGTCAATAGACCGTGGACGTTTATTCCAATAACATGGCATAAAATGGGGGGGGGCGGGGGGGGGGAATGATCTACCACCAAACTTGGCCGTGCGGATGAGGTATCTTTGATCGGACTTGTTGGAAGATCTCAAAACCTGGGAGGGCTGATGCAAAGCTTGCAATGCGCACGGGTGGGCAAGGCCTTGATTTAAGCTTTGTCATTCAACATCTTGAATGCATTTCCATTTTAAGGACGGCCAGTCGAGGTCCGTTGACATGGGGGCCACAGTTACAAATGAGCCGGGCAGCAGTACTGTGCACCACTTGGGGTTTTGTAACCAAGGTGCGAGCTGCTCCTAGAAGTGCATTAGCGGAATCCAGGCGACTGGTAATGAGGGCCTGTGCTAGACTTTCTATACCTGGGGAGGGGGCACGGAAAAGTCTTCCTTAAGTGCCCCATGGTACCATAGTCCACCTGGGATTGCATCGGTAGGGATTTGATCAAATTTAACCCAGATTTTTTTACTACCTGTTTAGGAGCGGGAGCTGGGCCAAGCTCAGTCAGCTGACTAAATTTCCAGGGCTTTGCTGAAAAGTAGAATCTCAGTTTTTATCTGTTCAACTGGGGGCAATTATTGGTCATCCATGTCGCAGTTTCACACATGCAGTGTGAACTTTCAGTCGGGTCAAGATAACAAATTGCATAGGATATGATCTCAAATCCATATGTTCTCTCTCTGTGCTGGACGCGGCAAGTAAATATTAAAGAGTTGGGTTCGGGCAGGAACCCTGTGGAACTCCTTTGTGAAGGTTTTGGACCTGAAGGAGTCAAGACAGATATTTTGGGTTTAGTTGTCTAGAAAATCCTTGAGCCAAAGCAAGGCACGTCACACATGCCAGCCTCGTACAGTCTATGGATAAGAATGGAATAAGACCGCCTCAAAAGCCGCAGTCCAGTAAGATCCGCATAATCTTGGTCGCAGCATCTAAAGACTGTCTGTTATCAGACTGCCACCAGAGCTGTCTCCGTACCTTGGGATGCTCTGAAACCCAACTGAGTTGTCTTAAACTTTATACTCCCAAATGATGCCAATTGGGAGTTGAAGTGCTCTTCTAAAACTTTGGCGCGTGATGGCGGCTAAGAAATAGGGCGATAGTTGGAAAGAACCTCTGGGTTAGCAGAAGGTTTATTAAGGATGGGCCTAACTTGTGCACATTTCCACCTCTCCAGAAGCTTGGCTGAGGTTGGAGATGGAATATCTCCCTTACAATTGGGGTGATCGCCATATTTAAACTAGCCGTTATCCCAGGGGGGCGGGATCAATGGGAGATCCTGATTTGGCTAGTGATGGCACCCACTAAAATCCTGGGGGTGACGGCACTTTCAATAGCAACAACTAAAGCAGTTTTGTTTGTTAAAATCTATGAAACAGATTCCAGAGGGGGGAGTAAATAGCCTAATGTCTGTGACTGGTTCCAAGAGCCAGCTAGGTGTTATGCAATCATGTCTAGCACTTAACAAGCCCTCGCAATGGCTCTGGCTTAAGTGTCATTGATGGGATTTTGGCGTCCAGTAAGTCGTCATGCATGAACTCTTTGAGTCGGTGGATGGATGAACAGATGCATGAGTGCGTCCTTTCGTTCCCTCTAACACAGCCCGAGTAAAATGCAGAAACCCAACATCTGCAGGATGACAGTAGAAGAGAACATGCGGTCATAGGCTTGCAATAATGAAACTAAACAGCAGGTGTCAGTCTTGCAGAGGCAATGGGCATAGTCTCATTAAAGTCCCAGCATGGCCGCCGCGTTTAGAACAAACATATCGGCCAACTTGGAATGGTAAAACGATAGTTTACAGTATTCTATGATGTTCCAGTTTAGAGGAAGTGACCATGGGGGTGTGATTTACTACTGATTAAATAAGCCAAAAGCAAGTGCCTTATAGGCACTGCCTGGGGTGCTGTGGTATCAGATTAAGAAATGAAAGGGATCTATAAAGGTAACTAAAGGACTGGTCAACCGGCCTGGACATGAGTTCATTCAGTCTCGTGATGTGCTTGTGAGCACACAATGCGGGGAATCTCAAGGCAAGAGCTAATGACTGATGGGGGAATGAGCTACTCCATGCGGTATGCTGCTATGGACAGAATCAGTGTAATTGACCCTTGTACAGACCAATGACGGAAGACGTCGGACCCAAAGACCCTCTGTGGGTAAGGGCTTATATGGGTTACCTAATCTTTTCATTACAAGATCTGGCAGATGTCAAGCCTTCTGGGGAGTCTAGCGAGAATTAATAGTGCAAGTCTTCTACCCATTGTGTTTTTTCACTAAAATGCCTAACCGCTGTCTTTAACAAGGAGCAAAACCATCCACCCTTAAAGACCTATTGGCTATAACATGTTTGTTGCCTTTTGTAGTAACTTTTCATAATCAACAGATCAGACCTATGGCTTGTCACCATAACCAACTCTGGCCTACTCTTTAAGAGCAAACTTTACACATTTCAACTGCAAACATTTTCAGAATTAAATAAGTGCACAAAATTAGTCTGCTAAGCAAAATAAAATGTGCGCCCCCCCCCCACAAGATTTTTCTCATTTCAAATCTGTAACAATATTGTCTGGGTAGGAGGTGACCCCAAAACCCTTGTCTCTGGTAATTTGAGATTCAGAGTATAACCATTGACCCTTGAATGGCTGCTGACTGACCTACATTTCACAATCCATGTCAGCCCAGCCCTACTGACTCTATCGTAACTTAATATACATTCAGGTCTGTAACCAGTGACTGCAACTAGCTCAGACCTACTGTATGGCTGGCTCCATAAACAGTAAAGCCAATGGAATGTGACTTAACAATGAGGTCTATAGTCTTTAACCATTGGTTGACACCAAAACCTACATGGGCCTGTTGGCTAGGTTTGTGCTTAGAAATACCACATATATACAACTGGCAGCAGACTGCTCTATAGGGTCCTAGAGAAACCAATGATGGCGGTAGCTGGGCTACGGATGCTTGGTTGTGATGTGCTGCTCTTTAAAGAGAAGAGGCTCTAATCTTTCATAGATTGAGACGCACTGGGGGACAAGGTGGATATGGGGGTGTTCCTGCTCTCTGCCCAGACTACCTAGTGTTTCCTGAGTTTGGAGTTTGTTTTTTCAAGTCCAGGCTAGTGTTGAAGGGGCTGGAGCAGGAGTGCACTGGGAGGTGCACCAGGTCAAGCTCTGGGCTCACAGTACAACATGCACTAAGTTTATGCGACCTCTCCTTCCTGTTCTGCAGGTCACCCCAACCCTGCTGATCTACAGCTCTATTCTGACCTACAACCCGACTCCATCCGGCAGCGCAGTGATCATCCGGTCCAACCCAGTGTCCGTGCTCCTCCAGTGCCTGTATCCCAGGTGAGTGGTCCTTGCCTCGCGGCTTGGACTCATCTTTACTGCTGGGGATGCCCTTCATCTTCACTGCTGGGGGTTGTAACTTGGCTGCTGTGGTCTCCTCTTTTCCAGGAATGGCAACGTGAGCAGCAACCCCATCAGACCCACCTGGATCCCTTTCAGCTCCACGGTGTCGGTGGAGAGCAGTCTGGTCTTCTCTCTGCGCCTGATGAACGGTGAGGTGGCATTCTAGTAGTGATGGGTGTAGGCAGACTCTAGGGCCATGGGACTCTTGGTTGTAGTGCAGTACAAAGGTCATGGCCTTAAACCTGCATTGTCCATGTTCCACATTTCCAGACAACTGGTCTGCTGAGAGGACCACTACCACCTTCCAACTGGGGGACGTCTTCCACATTGAAGCCTCGGTGAACACTGGCAGTCACATGGAGATGAGAGTGCTTGTGGACAGCTGCGTGGCCACCCTGACTCCAGAAAAAACCTCCAGCCCAAGATATGACATCATCGCAAGCAATGGGTAAGGATGGTGACTGATTGTAAAACCATGTAAGGGCACGACCCGGAGTGGTTGAGTTTGATTGTCCGAGTTAACTTTGTAGCCAGTGCATGAGCCTATCTGGCCAAGACCCACCCTTGCATCCAGTGGGAAAACTGTCTGCAGTATCTGGCCAGACCCTTCTGTGAGGTGGGTCTGACAGGAGCAGTTTCCACTAATGTGTCCTTGCTTCAGTGGGTGAGCATTGAGTGCAACCAGATATCTCTAGACCAGTTACGCCATCCTGTGGGTAAAAGTAGGGGCTAAAAGTTGAGTTTCATAGATCATCCTGAGATCTCGGTTGCAGGAGAGACCAGAGTTGTCAGGAGGCATCTTATAAGCTGGACTCAAAGCCAGCAGTTAGCCATGTGAGGGGTGTTTACACTCTGGGGACAGGGTTCATCCAGAGTACTCTAGGGAACAACTTACACCAAAGATATGCCGATCCCTGTCGGGACTTGTGATTCAAGGACTTGCTGTGCACTACATGCTACCAGTTAGGAGTTCTGAGGAGTGGGGCAGCACAGAACTGAAGTCTGGGCCACTTAACTCTTAGTACCTTCATTTGGGGTGGAAGATTGGTCTTTGGCACCAACAGTTGGTATCAATCTCCTGGAGCAATGCTTGCTGTGGCCCTGATGCTAAGAGGTCACTTTAAGCACCTAGGAAATTCCTTTTTTTAAAGTGTCTGCTAACTGCTCTAGATTAAGTTCTTAAGATCACTTCGCAATCTTTCCTGCTTTTAATCAGTTGCGTTTACCCCAGGTTCTTCCATATCAGACCAGTGCCAAGCGGCCATGGTTACAAGCACTTTAGAAATAAGATTGGCACCTTTCATAGCACCTTCTCATGTCAAATTGCACCCCAGCCTGGGTGATTCCTTGAACCAGACTGGCCTTGCATCTGTGGCAGCCTAACAATGAGTAACTCATTCTGCCACACATCCGGCTAGAAAACTAGTGCATATTCTGCGACTAATCACAAACTCTTCACTCTGACACAAATGGCCTCCATTATGCAGACTCATGTGGCTAGTATAGCCAGTGGAATCTAGGCAGGCACCTTCTACTGGGAGCCAAGTGCAAGCCTGTGGCTGTGCACTGGAGGGAAGTGGGATAAATTGAGTTAAGACCTCCCACTCTCCTAGACTGCATAGGATGTTGTGTATTGAACATTGCAAGTTGGGCACCCCCGCCTTCAGGAGTCCTTGAGTTGGGTCACTTCACTGCTGGGTTTTGGTTCTAGGTGCCTGGTTGATGGGAAGCTTCCGGACTCCTCATCTGCCTTCATCGCTCCACGGTCCCAGCCCAACAAGCTGCAGTTCACGGTGGATTCCTTCATTTTCATTGGAGACACCAGATCTTTGGTAAGATTACTTTGTGATCTAGATGATGGTTGCAGAGCTTGGCCTTCCCAGAAGGAACCCTGGACTGTCCCAGCCCTGACCTCTGACATTCTCCTTTCCAGATCTACATCACCTGCAATCTGAAGGCCGTTGATGCCACCATGGTCCCAAGTGCTGAGAACAAGGCATGTTCGTACAGCAGAGCTGGCAGCAGGTGAGTAGTTGCTGGTGGGCTGTGGGGGATGCTGGTGGGCTGTGGGGGATGCTGGTGCTGATGGCCTCCATACAATGTTTCTCTTCCAGCTGGTCTCCAGTAGAAGGCTCCAGTGGTATCTGCAGCTGCTGTGACACCAGCTCCTGCGTGAGGACCCTCGGGAGCTCCCGCCTCTTCAGCATGCACAGCAGGCGAGCGAGGAGAAGCGAGGCTGCTAGACCTGGTAGGCTTTTCATGAACTTCTGATTTGAAGGAACATGGAGGCTTTGCTCCTAGTTTAAGACTGGCTTAATTGTAAATTCATTTTTTGCTTTACTTGGAAAGGAGTTATGGAAAGTTGCCCAAGTTAACCCTTGTTGTCCCAGTCCTTGTGTATGATGAAGCCAGGTGCTTGAGTGGGAGGAGTGGGGCACACATACAGGGCTCCATCATACACCAGGGCGTGGACCACAAACTATCCTGCCTCTTTAAACCATTGATGGGATGGTGAATGAGTACCACCTTGAGTAGTGGATCAGTCTAATAGAGGCCAACAACCCCCTCTGATCAATTTCTGTGGTGCAGACCAGATTGAAGTCAATCAGTAATGCACCATTACCTGCCCCATGGGTGTGGAGTGTGGGGGCCACAGTCCCTTAAATGGCTTGTGAAACCTTTGAGCCGATATCATGTGCAACTCAATGTTTCCATAGAGTTGCACTTGCTGAGTAAGAGCTTGGCAGGGTCTGTAGCTCACATCCTGAACTGTTCCTTAATTATCTGTGGGGGTTTAATTGGGGAGGGGGGGGTAGGTTAATGTCTGATGTAGGAATGCCAGACCCTGAAATGTGAAGAAGCGGCCTATGAAAAATCGCTGAGGGATGTCCTGTAGATTTCCAGGTGGGATTGCTACATGGAGCATGACAAGTGAGATGTAGTGCTGGGACCATAATGTCTCTTTAAGGCTCTAAAAAACATGTGCTCGCGACCTGCTGGAAAACATGCAGTATCTCTGGAAGGGTTTGAGTTTCGCCTCCATGAATACAATTGTGTGCTCACTGGTGGCTCCCATGTTAAGTGACTGGAGAGCCTCTAACATCTGGAGGGGCATCTTTAGTGTGCCCCTCTTGTGTGGCATTTCTCACCGCTGGCAGTAATGTGCATTAGACCAGAAGTAAGGTCCTTTTCATCCTGGCTCATGGGTGTGAAGTTTAAAGGCCTCCGCGGAGAAGGTCTGCCTCTCTCTGGGTCCTTGGCTCCATCAGCATGTGAAATGAAGGAGGGGGCGGCATGTAGGAGGTACTGTGAGCATGTTATGCTCTGTGGTGGGTAAAGGAATGTATTTGAAGCTTGTTTGGCGATCTATACAAAATGGCCGGTTTGGGCGAGGATGCCCAGGTCCCTTTGAACTTGGAGTGGGTGTTTACTGAACCCTCACCAGAGAAGATGACTGGGTGTGGGGAGAATACTTTCACTCGCTTTGTGACAACTGGAAAAGAGTAGTCCCGTTCCCCCCCCCCCCCTCTCCCCATTCTCCCTACCCCAGATTGTTACTGAAATTGGGCTACAGCAGCTAGGGGCAGAGATGCCTTTTCTTACCTTTTGTAGGTATGCCTCTTGTTTTGTCGGGATACTTGCAGTATCGCCCCTCTGGGTAACAAAGAACCTGACTGCCAGTGTGGACGTACTACACAAGATAAGGCAGTCTGGGGCCAGATCAAGGGATGGCTCCTGTAGAGGACACTTTACGAACGCTGCTCATTCAGGATCTGGCTAAGACTCCACTGCCTGACCACAGCAGGGATCTGATTGGCCAACTGACTTGCGTTTCCCCTTGGATGGACCAGAGTGCCAATGGCTTCTCGTTGATCACTGCAGATCTCCTCCCCCCCCCCCCCCCCATCATGCAGTCTGGGGGTGAAGGACGGATCCTTCCTCTTCAGCTTGGGGTGAACCTGGAGCCTGCAAGGACGGCTGAAGCCTGCCCGAGAGAAGGGGCAGTCTCCTGGCTGGACTCGCCTTCCCAGAGCAGCGCCTGCCCCTGGGGGGGGGTGGGGGGGACTACTCGTTCCCTCAAAGGTATAAGAATGGCCTGGGCGACAGGTGTTTTAAAACTTATGGAATTTAACTATAGTGGTCCTCAATTAAACAAAGCGCCACTGTCAATGCGGTAAGTGCAGATGTCGGAAATAAAGTGCCGGTGCCGAGCACGGCTCAAATTAAGCCCTGAGGGTAACCTCATGGATGCAGGCTCCCAGGGGCATCTACCTCCTGCTGCTAGTCTGCAAGACTGGGGCAAGTTTACTTTTTTAGGGCTGATGTAGACTGCTGTAATTGTCAGCCACATTATTTTCACAAATTATTATATGGTTTGTGGTCCATCCTTTATCCTAGGACAACTTTCCAGAGGCTTAAATTGCATGTGGGCAGCAAATACAACCCAAGTTGATGACCTGATCTACCCAGGACAGGATCCCCTGTAGGGTGCCCCCCCCCCCCCCCCGCAGCACCTTCTCTACTGTAGAGGTTACCCTGGCTTCTGAAGTAGTTGTGACTTTTCCGAGGCATGACGCTATGTCCTCCATTAGTGGAGGCACCATTAAACTGCTTTCTAGTTGGAGTTCTTCGCATGCATTGGAATTTTGCTACATTACGTTTTCTAACTAAATTTAGTCTCTTGATTTGATTCCTGGTGTCATGTGCTGATGCATATTTAGGAACTTGAAACCTACTCTGATGCAGAGATGGTTCCAGGGTTTATGGTGGAAGCCTTTATTTCTTCCACTATCACAGCTGTCCTCTTTAATCTTCCAGTTTGTAGTTGTTGAACAAGTTCATAGGGTTTCAACCAGTGAAATCTGAACAGCATTGGCTACTCCAAGCATGCTTGAGTTGGTGGGGGATGAGTAGTGTCTTGTAGTTCTGTGGCAACCAATGGTAACCTAAGCTGACGGCTTATTGTTTGAAGAGTGGATAACTCTTAACTCCACTCTCTCCTTGGCTGGTTCTGCTAAATCTGTGGGATCACACTGGACTCAAGCCTGAACATGAGCTCACACACAGGTGCCTTCTACAACCTAAAACTCTTAATTAAATCAAGCCCTTCATCCCTCCGAATGATCTCAAAACTGCAACCCAAGCCCTGGTTCTTTCCAGGCTAGACTATGGGAATGCTACCCTCACAGGCAGTGAAGTCCCACTTAGAACCACTCTAAATGCAGTGGCAAGGATGGTCCCTGGTGTCAACACTATTGCATTTCTCCCCCCCCCCCTCTGAAAGATCTAACGTGGCTCCCAATTGAAGTTTGCTGTCGCTTCAAAACTTCTGGTCTCTCTGCACTAACCCTACTTATCTCACCCCAACCCCCCCTCACCCAGACCGGATCTCCTCCATAAGGGCCATAAACCTCTGGACAGTCAAGCATGGCGCATATTGAAAATCTTCACTCTGCTCAATGTGTAGATTGTGTTTCTCTTTACGCCAGTCCAGATACAACTCAACTGTTATTTATTTTTACTTCTTGCTGTCTTATCTGTCAATGTTGTAAAGGGCTCTGATCTTGCCAGCGTTATATAAAACTCTCAATGGGGCATAGGGTCTAAGGTGATAGCTCACACCTGGCTTGTTCTTCAAAGGGCATTGGGCTCAAGAGAAGATGGTAGCCCACACCTGATTTAGGTTGGAACAGTCACATGATTTGCTTAAAGACTGCAGGAGTTAATGTGCCAACAGTATCTGGGATCATTGTGATTAGAGTTCTGCAAAGGCATGATATGGTGTGGGCATGCAGCTGTTTAAATCCTAACACTTGATAATGTAACTTTCCCTCCCCTTTGCAGAAGAAACTGTTGCAGTCTTGGGACCTCTGGTCATCGTGGCAAATGAAGGAAAGAGCAGCATGGTCTTACAAGGTAAGGTCTGCTTGCGCTCGTTTAGCTGGAGGGAATGTGATTAGTTCCTACCCTGAAAAGGAGTGTTCCAGCTCAACTATCTAAAATGTAGAATATTTGATTGGATTCTGGAGTGACTTGTGTTGACCAAAAAGTTGGCCTTTTCTGCTCCCCTGACATCTTCACTGGGCATTGACTTTGTATATGGTCGTGCCCTGACATTTCATTCTTCCATAGCATTTCTTAAGCTCAAGTCTAGTTTCTGGTCTCGTATTTGAGTAAACCTCCAGAATGCAGCCTTGGTTGATGTACTGGCTGCAGGAGTTGGTTGCCCTGCATGTCTCCAGTGCTTGACAGACCCACACACTGCAGATGGGTCTTTGTCTTAGCCAACGCCTCTTCACGCAGAAGGCACTTGTCTTGGCTAATATAAGAGCCTGTGATGGAGGTGGGTGTGGGGCGGGGGCAGTGTCGGTCAACAAAGGTCTTAAGCAACTGGACCGTCTGCGCAGCAAGGGATGAGATTCAAGGCAGCAGCATTTAGATTCCTTTACTGGCGCAAAGCTAGGATTAAAGCCATTAAACACTACTAGGCGCAGAAATTGGGTCTCATCTGGTGTTGTCCATATTGCAGATGATGCCACTGTTATAGCGCCATGTGGTTAAAGGGGTAATGTTCTGGCTTCACTCTCTTAGAGGGAAGCCACATGCCCAGGGTGAGTATAGTATGGGCTGGGGGCAATATAGGTGTGGCTCCTGTTTAATGTTTGGTTTTTTTTGTTGGGGGGGCAGTTTCTAATGTGAATAAGGCGAGGCCAAACACCCTAATGCAATCTTATCAAGATGCTCCTTTGTTGCTGCTGAACTCTGGGTACAACTGTTGGTGCAACAGTCTCACATCTTGCACGTGGGATGTCTGGATACAACTTAACACCATGTTCTCCTCTTGCAGGTGAAGAGAAGGAGCCGTGGTCTGTTCTTGGACTGGCTTTGGTGGGACTTGCTGTTCTCCTGTCGTTTGTCACTTTAGGAGCCATGGTTGTGTACAAGAGATGTCGAGATTAAGTGTCTGGATTATCTGTGCAATAAAAGAAGAAAAGCTAGTTTGTCTCCATCATTCAGGCTCTGCCTGGCATGTGGCATTGTAGCTCTGTGGGTAGTGGGTGGATTTGCTGTGCTTTAAACACCAGGAAGATGTCTGGTTGGATACTGGGGAGAACCAGAGCTTCTAAACGAAGCGATAGATGAGTGCATGCTGAAGTCTCTTCTCAACCCTATCAAAGCCTGATGGGCTTCTGTGGTCTGGACTGCATATGGGGAGTTTCACAGGCTGGCAAGAGGATGAATGGTGCATTCAACCACCTGACTTCCAGGTGCTTTAGGCCATTGTCAGTGAATGACCAGCAATGGCAAGTGACTTTACATCTGCATTACACTCAGAAGACACACCTGAATATCTCTAGGCAGACAGCGGTAATAGAGTGGAGTAAAGGATGGTACTACCAGCTGGGGGCAGGCATGATGCCCAGGCTATATTAATGTTACATGTACCTGTGCCACACTTGAATGACTTCTCGAATATCGTGCTTATATGCCATGCACCCATGCCCCTTCCCCTGCACCTCAATAGCTCCTCGTCCTTGTGCATGTCATGTTTTACTTGAGTAAATCCTACCTGAACTTCAACGCTGGTTGAAATGATCCAATCTTGGACACCAGTGTACTCCCCTTGGCCTAGTTCAGGTTGCTGCGGGATGTTGTCAGTCATGAGCGGAGCTCGTACAGTCTCCTAAATCCAGAAGCTTACTTTCAATAGTGCTACCTGTTGAGCTACACAAGATCACAAAACTTGGATGGCCACTAACCTGGTCAACCTGTCGAAGGGCAAACCTCGGGGGACTAAGCAGTCTGCTGGAGTTAAGCTGAAAGCAAGGGTTCTTCATGGACCCTGGTACCTGCACAGCTAGATTACAAGTGACTTCTAGATCCGGGCTGCATGGGCCTGAAACGTGAGGCTGCACATCCCCAGGATCCTACACTGGAGGAATAAACGGGGAAAATACAGAAGGGGTAGAGGCGGCTACACAGGCTGCAGGCATCCTTCCATGGGCAGGTGTCTTAAGTAAGTCTGGCCTGTCCGCTGGGGCGACTTGAGGTCTCACACCATCTTCTCTCCGGTTGAGTATGGGGGAAGGTGTTTAAAGTTCTGAAATGACTTGGCAAGTGAAGTATTAGATTTATGTCCTGTGGGTGGTAACTTTTTTAATTAAAATCTGGTGCAGGCTAGAGTATCACCTTTGTAAGGTGACAAAGGGCAATGTTGTTCGATAGGACACATTTGAGGGATGTGTAGGTATGCCTTTCAGTGACACAATCTAGGTAAACTCAGTATTTTTGGGGGGTGGGGGGGGGCACTGATCGCTAGAGGTGAGTTGATCAGTGCTACAATCATGGATTCTCAAACTTTTTTGCTTTTTGCCAGGCAGATATTGAGGACCACTTCAGTCGCTCAGATGTTAGGTTTGTAATCACAGCAGTGAAGCACTGGAATTTAATTTGCTTGTTTGAGGGACCCTCTTGGTTATAAGCCTTTATTTATTGGTGCCTGGCCTATCCAGGCACAGAATGGTCTAGTGCCAAGAGTGGTATGGCAGATGAGCGGGGACTGGGCAGACTCCCGTGCAATGGTGTCTATGTCTGTTGGATGAGAGCAGGTCTACATTGCAATAGACCGCCAACCCACAGGACCGCTGTATTTGTGGGCAGTGTGGGAACGGACGTGCTGGAACGCGTAGTACTCCTTATGTGGGCGCATGCTTTGTTACGTTAGGTTGGTGTTCAATTGGGCACTTGTGGAGCAATTGCTGGATGGAGGTGTCTTGAGATGGCTGGGGTCCATAGCAAGTTGCCTTTCAGGATACCAAACATGGCAAAGATACGTTATGTTAATAAACTTATAAAAGCGCACCTATACCCAAAGTTTTCTTGGCACGGACTCTGCATTAACCCTAGGTGGTGAACTCTGCTCCATTTGGAGTTTTCTGCTCTCCAGAGCTCGCAGAGTTCTCAAACACTGAGCGGAATATATTTTATTTTCTTGCTTGAACTAGTCCAAGTTGGCAAGTGAGGAAAATCCACCTCCCGGCGATTTCTCAACACTGGTGGATTTCTCAATGTGAGTGCTTGTGTTGAGAAAGCTGCAGCTCGAGTAGAAAATCTACTCCAGCAGAAGGGAAGCTGTGCCCTCTTGCGCTGTGCATGGTGCAAATTGTGGTGATTTTACAGTGCTCCAAATGGCCATGAACTGCATGACCCTAACGCACTCCGCTGCTCGCGGAACTCTACGTAGTGCGGTGGAGTTTTGGTCACTTCACAGTTCTATGTAGCTGCCCAGGTTTACTCTCCATAAGACTGAAGTGGAAGCTAGTTGTTGAAGTCAGATTTTCAGGAGCTTTCTGAATGCTAATAAAAAGGGAGCGGCTCTGTTGAAGGGTAGGAGATAGTTTATAAGCTCATGAAGCAAAATAACTTGGTCTCCTTTCAGTCTTTTAAATCTGGGGCAGATGAGTCCATGATCCCCCTTGATTGAAGGTCTCATCTGGGTTCGTACCAGGCTAGGGTTTAAGATACTCCGGGTCAGTTGTGAAGGGCTTTGAAGGGAAGGCAAAGTGCCTTAAATTTGATTCAGTTACCTACGGATAACCAGTGGAGTCCTTGAATGGCTTGAAGACAGAGTGAAATTTAGGAAGGTCTAGAAGTCTGGCCGCTGCACTCTGCAAAGACTGCAGTTTGTTCAGATATTGCTTTTGGAGGTTTAGGTACAAACCATTAGTTATTTAACTTTAAGACTAGCAAAGTGATAACTGTTTTCTTCGAGTTAGGGGGAAGGATTTTCCTGAAAATTCTAAGGGTTTTAAAGCCAGAACGGATGATGGAGTTAATATTTGCTGATGTTGAGCTTATCTATTATGACTCCCTGGTTTTTTGCTTTTAGGGCTGGAGATGGGAGTGCTCCCGTTTCTGAACACCAGCAGGTAGGGGTCCAGAATTGTGGGTTATTTCCGGAGTATGACCTCAGTTTTATTAAAGTTCGGTTTAAGGCAACATTTGCATACAAGGGAATGTGTAGCTCACCTTTCCAACTATGGTAAGTGAAGACATTCATGTAAGCTAATCTCAAAGGCCAAGAAACAGCAGGGTAGTGGTTCAGGAGGAGGTTCTTTGAGCAAAGAGATCAATTTAAAGGAGCCCAGAGACCTATTGTAATTTTCACTAAGGTTTCTGAGCTTGTAGACGGGCTTGGTGTTACCAGATTTGCTTGACTGCAAGATCCGCATGCACATTTTAAGAACTCAAATCATGCTTCAGCAAAGGGCTGGTTTTGCATTGAGGAGCCAACTCCTTTGGGTGCTGTCAGAGGGGCTTTTTACGGGGTAGCCCACAACAGGAGTTGTACTTTCTCCAACACACCCAGTACTAGCCTGTATGGTTTCCAGTTGGGCTTGCATTTTGTGGTACCCATGCACTCGAGCTATGGGAAGCTAAATGGGTACATTAAATGGAATATAGCTGTTAAGAGGGACAGATACCATTTCATCTTTGGGGAGCTTTCATCAATGGGTCTACATTGGTCAGACACTTCACGAGTGGTTTATATAATCTGTAAATGCTTGAAATGGCTACTCTAAAGTTTAAATATAAACTGACCTTTTTGGCAAAAGGTCAGTCTGTCTTCCGATAGATGTCCCAGGTTTTGTTTAATAACACTTTTGCTTCATATATAGATTCTTCAAGAGATTTGTCAATGCCCTGCATCCAGGAATGGAGGGCTGGTCTCTCCCGCGTGGTGCTAGATTGGTGAGCAATTGCAAAACCCAGGTGTAAGAATGCCTTTGCACAGGGGTGAGCTTCAGTATTGTCAGAAGCCTTGATTCTGGGGACAATTGAATTATCTAACATAGAACCTGAATAAACCTAGAACTGCCGATGGTTAATGTCGTGATTGGGTCAGCGGCAGACCCCTCTCCCTTCCCCAACCAGATCTCAGTGGTGACAGATGCATCACTCCTGGGATGGGCGACCATCTGTAAGTGGTGGAGATTAGAGGCTCTTGGTCTCCAGTGGAATCTGGACTCCATATCAACCTTTTGAAACTCTGGGTGATCCAGCTGGCATTAAAAGCCTTTCTACCCTCCTTCAAGGGAAGGCTAGTACAAGTGTTCATGGGCAACACCACCACCATGTGATACTGCAACAAACAGGGCAGGTTGGGTTTGTGGACCCTTTGTCAAGAGGCCCTCTGTCTCTGGACATGACTGGAACAGCAGGGCATTTCTCTGATGGTTTTCACCTGGCAGTCTCTCTGAACGCCAGGGCGGACGAACTCAGCAGCAGGTGCATGATGGATCATGAATGGCATCTCCATCCGGAGGTGGAACAAGGTATCTTTTTGCAGTGGGTAGAACCTTGGTTAGATCTGTTTGCCACCACCGAGAACTTGCAATGTCAACAGTTCTGTGCGCTGGAGTTTCCAAGGCAGTTGTTGCTCGGAAACGCTTTTCATCTCGAGTGGAGCTCAGGCCTCCTGTACGCCTTTACACCCATACCACTCCTGCCCAGAGTTCTCAAGAAGGTCAGGAACGACTAGGCCCAAGTCATTCTTGTGGCACCGGCCTGGGCTCGGAGAGTTTGGTATCCCGAGTTGCATAACATGGCCTCAGTCCTCCGATCAGCCTGCCTCTTCGGAAGGATCTTTTGTCGAGGATTCTCTACCCGAAACTGTCAACTGTCTTCTTGTGTGGAGATTGAGCAGCAACGGTTGACAATTTTTGACCTTCTGCCCAAAGTCTGTGAAGTTATCTTGGCAGCCAGGTGTCCCTCCAGCAAAACGGTATACGCCTGCTATGGGGCAAGTGTGTGGCATGGTGTGCAGAGAAACAGACCCTCTTTCTGCTCCCCTCTCTCAGGTCCTTCTCGTTCCCTTGCCCAGCAGGGCTCTGCTCTGGGCACCTTAAAGGGTTATCTTTCTGCTATTTGAGCCATTTTGCGATTGCCTGACCAGCCATCCCTCTTCAAATCCCGTATTGTACATAGGTTCTTAAAAGGTTTGCACAATATATTTCCTCCTTCCCCCTTCATCACGCCTCAGTGGGACCTTAATCTAGTCCGGACATTCTTGATGTGCACTCCTTTTGAGCCCTTGCACAAATGTCCTCTCAGGGCCTTACCATTAAGACAGTTTTCTGGTAACAATAACTGCCCAGAGGGTCAGTGAGCGTCAGGCTTTGTCATCAAATCCTCCATATCTGAATATCTACGCAGATAAGCTGGTTCTTCGCACTAGAGCTTCTTTTGTGCAGAAAGTGGTCACTCCTTTTCATATAGGCCAGTCCATCACCCTGCCTACGTTTCATGCTGAGCCGCATCCCTCTAAAGAAGAGGAGCGGCTTCACTGCCTGGACCCAAAAAGAGCATTGTTGTTCTACCTTGACCGCACAAAAGAGTTCCGGGTGGATGACCAACTCTTCGTGGGGTGTGTCAGAGCAAGGAAGGGAAAGGCTGTGCAGAAGTGGTCCATCTCCCTATTGATCGTGCTCTGCATTTAAATCTGTTAGGCATTGGCTGAGAAGCAACCCCTGAGGGCTTGTGTGCTCATTCCATTAGAGCCAAGGCTGTGACCACTATGTTGGCACGCGGAGTCCTGGACATCTGCCAGGCAGCAACATGGACCCCTCTGCACACATTCACAAAACACTACTGCATGGCAGGTATGCTTTCCTTTCGAGACGGTCTCGCCCTCATCTGCTAAGTGATCTATGTCCCTCTCTGATGCCACCTGTTGAGTGAATTTATAACCAGGGCTATAGAGATGTGAAATCTTGTAGGGCTTACATTATAAATTTGGCCTTCCGTGGGATGAAGGCTGCAATCTCCCTATATTTAAGTAGGGACAGATGGCGTGCTGCAAATGAAGTTCATTGAGGAATTGAGACTTATAAAGGGCAGATCTGTGCTGTAGGCCAGCACCTGAATGGAGCCTGGGATTGGTAGCACATCCCCTTTGAGACCTACTGACAAGCTCCTATTCTGCAAATCCATGGGGGAAGCCACCAGAGTGCCCTGATCCCGCTTACCAGGGGGTGGGAGGGTCTGACTGGTCAGTGTGCTTTCCCATTGGAGTGAAGTGTGCTACTTTGACAAAATGCCACACTATGCTCTTCTACAAACCAAGCCCAGATGATCCTGCTTTCCAAAAAGAGTGTGGACTTCTGCAGAGGACCATACTGGCTGTCATGGATCATGAAGGATCTTTCCAGAGGGACCCTACTTCTTCCCATGTGACCTGTTGATTCTTCTTTGCTCATTTTGTACATTGCTGAAGAGGGGACCATGCCCCATCCTTGTTGATACTTAGTCAAGAAGGTTTGGCTACACACCATGAGAGAAATAGCAGCTGTTAACTTATGATCAAAATTAGTGAGAATAACTGTTTCCTGGCTTTAGGCATCTCAGTTGAGAGACTAAGTACCATGTGCTGCTCCTTCTGTACATAAAGTCCTTGTCAATCACATGGCCCATTTACAGGACTTGAGAGCCTTGGAAAAAGTGACTTCAACTCTGAGGATGAGTTCCGACAGCCCACTTATAGAGGTCATGGTCAATGCTCGATTGATCTTTGTCTAGAAGCCTTTACCCTTTGTTTAATAGCGGGGGTTGTTCAGACAGTATGGGGTGATCATAATGCACTTTTCGTTATGGGATTCCTTCCCCCACCCTCCCCCCTTAAATAGGTCCTGCCCTACACCAGCAATTTGACCAGTTCACCACTCTGGCGGTAGCCTTAGGCTGTGTTGGAGACTCTGCCTCTGATGCCTTAGCATATCCTAAACCTGCACCAAGGATTTTTTAACTATTTGGCAGAAATTCGCGATGACCATATGTTCGGTCGCTAATCTGGATTTAAAAAGGGTTCTATTGATTACTCCTGGAGTGCAAGCTGATGTCTCTGTAGCTCGCTTGGCCTACAGACCCGCCCTCAAGAAAAGGAAGGAAGCCCTGCATAAACGATTGGGAACTACTAGAAACAGCAGCAGCGAGGAGTAACAGCGGTACGTTCTGGAATACACTGAAGAGTATTGGGTCAAGAAACGCAAGCGTTGGCGCTCTGCTCAATTGTAACATCTTGAGGGTGGACTGGGTCTCGTTTTACCATTTATCTGCAGGAGAACATAGAATTGGACATCTCCATATGACAAACTCTCACGCTCCTTACCACTTAACCTATCGTTGTCCGAGGTGGTGCGGTCTCAGTCCACAGGAGAAAAAGTGCCCGTGCTGGAAGGGATCCTAATTGACCTATTAAAATGTAATGTAGAGTTATGGGGCCCGTTGATCACCAACATAACTAACCGCTCGCTAAATATGAACATCTCAGAATCTTGGTCCTTATCGACCATAGCACCTATTTTGTTTTTAAAAGGGGATTGCATGGCCCCAAAATGCTACCGACCTATTTCACTTATTGACAGCACAGTCCATTATTGGAAGAATGACCTAATTGCTTGGTTAAGTGGGCTGAAGACTGTCATTTTTTTGTCCTTCCAATATGGATTCCGCCAGGACTAGGAACAATTGAGCAGTGCTTGAGTGAGTTTAATTCTAAATAAATACTGTGGTTAAGTACTGCCCGTGTATCTTGGGTTCATTGTATTGTAATAGTATTTATATAGCGTTTACTACCCCCGACGAGGCGTCAAAGCACTTTTTCTGCAAGTAGCACGCTACTACGGAACCCATTAAGGATTAGTATAGCGAAATATGAAAGTAATTTGAGTGGTGGATAGGTTAGTCAGTTATTTTGATTCAGAAGGATGGCAGAGGGATAGAAGAGTGAAAGGATTGCGTTTATATAGCGCTTGTAACCCCTGATGGGGTGTTGAAATGCCTTTTTGGCGAGTAGCACGCTACTCTGGAACCCATAAAGGATTAGTGTTGAATTAGTATAGTGAAATATGAAAGTAATTTATGGACCGGTCCACGGCATTCGATTAGGTGACTAGATCAAAGTTGTGGCTAATGTTTTTGAAACTTGGGATTGAGGCCCCTTTGGTCAACTTTTTGTATTACCTACATGTCTATCTTAAAGCAAAGGTGTGCATTAGCTCGAATGGAGACATGTTGCCTGAGTTTTCTTTAAAATGTGGAGTGCGCCAAAGGTGCATGTTGGCCCCTTTACTGTTTAGTATGTGTGTATGTATATATTTGCCACCACTTGACATCTAGTCCCGTTGACACCCATAGAATTGCTAGAGCCCAGGTACCCGCATTGTTATATGCGGATGACGCCGTTCTGTAGCCTGTACACCAAAAGCTCTGCGTGAACTTGTGAACCGTTTTGTGCTCTTTATGAGTAATTTAGATCTGACAAATTGCGGCAAATCCCAAGTCATGGCTTTGGGCCCTGGTAAAAGTACCTTAAACAGACTTTACTGCTAATGGACAATCTTTGAGTGTAAAGGAATGTATCTATCTGGGACTCACTTTTAATTCAGCTGGCACTCCCGGGTGACTTCTTGTCCCTTAAAGCTTGGCAGATCAGTGGGAGCGGTTTTTAAACTCAGTCCCTCACTCAAAGGTAACTTCTCCCTTGTTAAATGTGTACAATGCCCAATGTATCCCTGGAGCAGTATACGGGGTAGGGGTCTGGGATTACCACACACCCTTTTCACTTCAGACTGAGGAAAATCACATTTGTAGCAGGATTTTACATCCCCCGACAGCTTCTAGTTCTATTATTCATGCAGAGCTTGATCAGCAATACATTGAGGACACAGTCCATTTGGCGCCCCTGTTGCTTTGGATTGGTATCTGGGTAAATCTCCATGCCAGATTAAGCAGGGACATTATTTTGGACTGTCTCGCCTTAGACACAGGATGTGCCATTCCCTGGCTGAGCAATGTATCTGATACTTTATGGCTGTGGGCAACAGAAGACAACCGCAAGGCCTTCAAAGAAAGAGGATAAGTTGATGGTTAAGCCTTTATCTCCAGTATGGTGATGAAAGATTTGCTTCGGGGAGTACGTAAAGCGCAGTGTTCAATTATTACAGGTTGCTCGCTTCTCCTGAGCCAGTTTTTTTTTTTTCTTCATCTTGGCCTTGAACTAACTCATTGGAAGGGATCTCTGCTTTGTCGATTCAGATCGAAGACTGTATGGCGTGTTTTACTGGCCCTTGTTTTCATTGAGGGAGCTCTGCAACACTTTGACCGTGTGATAACCTCTCTGAACAGTCCTTGTTACATTATGTGCCTATTATAAACATGCACACACTTTGACCGTGGGATAACCTATCTGAACAATCCATGTTACATTATGTGCCGATTATAAACATGCACACACTTTGACCGTGTGATAACCTCTCTGAACAGTCCTTGTTACATTATGTGCCTATTATAAACATGCACACACTTTGACCGTGTGATAACCTCTCTGAACAGTCCTTGTTACATTATGTGCCTATTATAAACATGCACACACTTTGACCGTGTGATAACCTCTCTGAACAGTCCTTGTTACATTATGTGCCTATTATAAACATGCACACACTTTGACCATGTGATAACCTCTCTGAACAGTCCTTGTTACACTATGTGCCTATTATAAACATGCACACACTTTCTCAAGCCTCTGTTAACAAATCTTGGTTATTGCAGGTGCAATGAAGCATTACAGCACTTGCTAAACACCTCATCTGTTTTAGAATATGCTTCTTTTAAAGCTGCTATAGGAGTCAGGAGAACGATGGAGGGCTAATTTATTATCTAAGGTTGCGATGATTTTTATCATGTTTGGTACGACTGATTTGTGAATCTTTTTTTTTTTTTATCTGCTTATTTTTTTAGTGGTTTTAACATTGATAATTTGCATGCTTAATCATTTACATGAGTATGCTATGTATTTATCTCTGCTTGCTGATATTTATTGACCAATTATCTTGCTGCAATAGTTTTTTGATTGTACTGGTGTCTGAGCTGTGGTCTTTTCTCTCAATGATTTAGTCTCTTGTGCAATGTTAAATTTGCCCTCTCTTTTATGGCCTGTATGGCCAAAGAAAGAAAAAAAGATAATGACTTCATATTTCCCAACTTGACTGGAAGATCAATAGCCCCTTTCATTTATCTATTAAAGAAATGAGGACCCCCTAGAGCCACAATGTTTGATTGGTATTTGTCTCGCCAACATTTCTTCTAAGGTTCAATAGGTCTGGCAAGGCCTGGTCAATCATTTGGACACTTCCAGAGAGGAAAAGAATGCCTTTAATTGTCTACACCAGAAGGACTGTTTTTACACTACATGGTAGCACCATGTTAACTAACGCGAATAAAGACCTCAGTAGTTGTCAAGGTCTACCTCTTTGGCATCCCATACAGACGACAAACTCTTACCTTTAGTTCCCATAGGCTACTATTGAAAAGGAGTCTGTTTGATGTTGACTGTAACAAATTACTGGGTGAAAGACATTTTATGGTCACGGCTGACCATGATCCCTGGTGTGGCTCTCCTAGCATAAGCCCTTCTCTCTTTAGGTTGTATGAATGGTGAATTATCTGTAGGCAGTAACAAAAATCTATCTGTCCAGTACCCCTCCTTATTGAATCTAAGACTTCTGGACAGCAGTAGGCGTATATAAATGGGTACACTCCTGGGTTGCCAGCTATGGAGGTTCTGCAGTACTAACAACTCATACTGGTGAGTCATGTCATACATGTTCTCGCGACTCCTTACCAGAGTCTAGAACGGTCTGCTTCTGGGGTTGGGGTGACAACAGGAATGGGTGGATATGGAAGCCAGCTTCCTATCATGCCACAGAAGTTCAGGAAGGGGAAGATGGAAGGTGGCCCATTAACGAAGGTGTAGGTGGAGAAGACAGACTAGCTGCCACAACACGTACAGCAGTGAGGATGGAGCATGTGGAAGACTACTCCATTTTCACCCAGTAGCTTTGCCACAGTTCAAAGAATACCCAGCCTACCATGGGGACAAAAGATGGACTAGACACGCTTTCTCCACACCTACATAAAGCGCAGAGCCGAATGGAAGTGAAGGAATCCATTGCCATACTTCCAGACCCTGGTATGGTCTTTCTAGTCTTTTTAGATGCAAGGAAGACCTAGAAGACAAGAATAATGCCTTTACGACTTAGACTCATGAGATGGGAAGATGACGGCTGTGAAATAAATTCTTCTGTGTGGCCCCCATACATCTAGCAGTGCTTCGTGGTACCCTTCAACTACCCTGCCATCCCTCTTTGTGCCCCACCTCTCTGTAGTACATGTGTGATCCCCACTTTTCCTCATTTCGCTCCCATCCAATTCTGCTGCCCTTCTGTGTGACACCAGCTTCCCACTTTTGTAAATCTGGCCTCCGCTGCATCTGTCTGCTCCCCCCCCCCCCCCCGTGGCCCGCCATACATCCTGCAGCCTTCTGCATTTGTTCCCTGCCACGATGAATCTGCTACTTGTGGCCTTGTAGACCCAATGTGATCCAATTTCCCCTTGCACACAGAGGGCTAACATGGGGCAGGGCTCATGCATCATGACATTAGCAACCAGACTGTGCGCCGGTCCTGGAGGCCGTCTATCATACCCTGCCTCGTTCTCTGCTGCCACATGCAGTGACTCACTGCCCCAGCTCTGTGCATTACACCCCCCCCTTCCCCCCCCCCCTCCTGTTGGTTCTGCATTCCGTCCATCAATTGTGTGTCTTTTGCTTTCTCACCCTAAGTGCGCTAGGTATGCCCAGACGTGGGTCCTGGGCTCACTGTGCCACTGGAATCAAGCTATCCTGGATGAAGAGGGGTGAAACCCTGAAACTGGTCCTAGGATGCTTGTTTCCGGGCCAGGGAGGACCTGGCTTGGCAGTTCGGGCTGGACTGTTCCCATGAGGCACAGGGTCAAGACTGATTTGCATATGGCCAGGTCTAAACTGGGGTGGCATGGTGAGCAAAAGAATGATGGATTTAACCCAGATCTCTTGATTGGGGGTGAATGTTTTGATTCGTTCTGCATTCCGTCCATCAATTGTGTGTCTTTTGCTTTCAGGCCAGAGTCATGGCCTTAAATTCGATTCTTTTGGCTACTGGGAGCCAATGAAGCTCCTGTAGATGCGGAGAGACATGATGCCGTTAGGGAATACGTCTGATTAGTCTCGCAGCCGCATTCTGTACCATCTGGAGATGTCTAATCGAATATTTAGGGAGGCCAAGGTATAACCCATTTGCGTAGTCCAGCCTAGATGTCACTGTGGCATGGACTACGGATTTGCGGTAATCTTCTGGCAGGAAATGTAAAAATTTCCGGAGGTTTCTCAATTTGCTGAAGCAAGTAGCGGAGACCTGTTGAATTTGAGCCGAAAAGGAGATCCGCCTCCCATCTCACACAAAGATTTCTGATAGTGGCGGGAGAAGGCGGTGGGCCCATTTCTGATGGCCACCACAGATCTGGATCAGGCACTAGGACCTTTCCAAAAAACAGCACCTCTGTTTTTCCCGCATTGAGTTTTAGTTTGTATTTATTCATCCATAGTGCTATGTCTCTCAAACACCCTTTAAAATTCTTAAAAGCCTCTACCGTCCGCTCTTGAAAAGGGAAAACCAACTGGGTATCGTTAGCGTAGGAGATCGCCTTCACTCCCCAGTTGGCAATCAAAGAAAAAAAGCAGAGCTAGGTACAGATTAAAAAGTAGGGGGCTCAGCGCTGAGCCTTGAGGGACGCCACACCACAGATGTTTAGGTTTGGATTCAAATGGTTGTAAGGCGACTCTCTGCGTACGACCGCTCAGATATGATTTCAACCAGGCCAGTGCCTTCCCCCCAAAGCCCGTGTCTTGTAGTCTCTGAACCAGCAAGGCATGATCGACGGTGTTGAATGCTGCAGACAGATCCAGGAGCACCACCAACGCTGATGCCCCTGAATCTAACGACCATCTCACTTACTCAGCCACCTCAAGGAGAGCGGTCGCCGTGCTAAAGCCCGCCCGGAAACCAGATTGTGTATCATGCAGAGAGGCCTTGCTCTCGATAAAGTTAGTCAGTTGGCGCTGGACCAGCTTCTCTAACATTTTTCCCGGAGCGGGCTGCAGAGAGGTTGGCCTGAGATTGTTGAGATCTCCTGGGTCACCATTTGTTTTTTTTTCTCACGGGGAGAAGGGTAGCGTGTTTCCACTTCTCTGGAAAAACGCCAGTTTCAAGTGAAGAGTTCCAGATATGAGATAGCGCACCAGTAAGGGAAGGAGACAACATTTTCCAAAGTTTAGGAGGACATGGATCATCTGGGGTGCCAGATCTACATTTTTGAATTTCTGCTACTGCATCTTGATGTGAAATTGGTATGAAGTTTGTAAACAGAGGAACCTCCGCAACTCCCAATAGCATATCTGATTTCACCTGCACCACCACCGAAGATGAAACCATGCCGGTCATGGAACACCTCAACTTCCAACTCCACACCGACAATAACACCATCAAAGGCACCCTTGCGTACAGACCCCCAGGACCTCGAACCGGCCTCAGAGACGTACTCACAGAATTCATCACCCTGCTCGCCACCGAATCCCAACACTACGTCTTCCTGGGAGACCTCAATTTGCACAGAGACAAATTCCACAGAGACAAATTCCACTGACCTCTTGGAACCAATGGACAACATCTGCCTCATGCAGCTGTTTTCAGACCCTATGCACAGAGCAGGACACAAGCTAGACCCCATCTTCACATCCAGCAACAGAATCCGAAACAGCCACACTACGGAACTCACCTGATCCATCATCCACTTCACCATTGCTGGACCACTTTGCGCCACCACAGCGCTCCCTTCTGCAGCTGGGCTAAAGTCACTCAGCACCAATGGACAGATACCCTGAGCCTCACCCAGCCTGACCTCTCCACCAACCATAGTAGAGCACGTCAACGACTGGATCACCTGCGCTGTAGTGTAGTTCCTATTTCCCTAATAGGCTCTGCGCATTGGAATAATATACCCTATAGGTTTGACATAGGACTGAGGTCGGTATATCCCTATCGAGTATATTAAACTTAATTACTTTGTGCCAACTAACTCAGAGGCCACTAGAAACTCCTTGTGAACAAGAAGGGAGTAGTTTCTGGCAACTGCATAAACATGACAACTTTGTTTCCCTTTTAGAATCGGAACGCTCTCAGAATCGTGGAAACAATAGATAACAGTTTCACTCAGCTAATCGTGCATGCTTAGTTTCCTCAGAGTTACACAGAAAGAATAGGCAGGCGTTTCAATAAAAAGGTTTTATTGAACAGTCTTGTTTCTCGTGTAAGATATGAGCTGTTATGATCACAAGACAGTATGCAAGATATATAATGTACAGCGTAAGCAGTAGAAATAAATAATACTGCGCTAGCATTATCTTTTAGCATATATTCACGTACATAAATAACATGAGCTAAAAATGCAAGTACTCATACGATGCTTCTCTAAGCTAGTTCTACCCCAATGTACCTAACCTAGTCTAGGTGTAGGAAAGGTAAGAAGTAGGTGAAGTATTCTCTAGTATGGTATACTAAGAGTATGTTAAGTCTAGTATGCCAAGAGTCCCTCTAGGTTCTAGTCAGCTCCATACCTTGAGAATGAGAGAGGTGGGAATCTCCTGCCGGATCTCAAACTCTAACACCCCGCGAAGGGAGTCAGAACACTGGAAGCTGGATTCTTCTGCGAGCAGGAATGACAGCGTCTCTTGTCAGTGCGTCAGGCCGGGACACGGGCTCCTCTGAAGTAGAGGTCTCCTCTAACTTGCTTGGGCAAGGGAAGGTATATTTATACCTGGTAGGTTCCTTGGAATGTTAGCATTGACGTGAAGTCGGACAGAGGAAGACGTCAGGAATTAACCCTTAAGGTATAGTGGTTCATGCATAATAGATTAGTTCTTGGAGAAATCAATAATCCTGTGCTAGGGGAACTCCCAAGAGCTTAAGGGTCTAGTTTCTAAGAACTTGTTGTGACGTTAGGGTGGCCGGATGTCGGTGACCATGCCTGTATTTGGAGTGCACGGCTAATGCCTAAATAAGGACTGGGATTCTATGCCTATATAAGGGCAATGCGAATTGTGCCTATATAAGGACATGTTTCAGGAAAACCTATATACGGACACCTAAAGCGGAATACAACAGTGCCACCAACAGACCCACCAAACAAGCCAGCTGGTACAACCCAGAACTCGGCACACTCAAACGCAGATGCAAACACCTAGAAAGAAGATGGCGCACCAGCAAAAAACAACATGAATCAAGCCCCATTGAATTCTGCCCTCAACACCTACCACCAACAACTCAAAGATATGAAAAAGGAGGCCCTGGCAAACCGCATCGAGGCCAGTGCCAACCAGACCAAGGAGCTCTTCACCATAGTCAGAGTTCAGTTGCCTATCTGCTCCCGATAACTCTATCCCCACCTCACAGGAACTCTGCAACGCTCTAGCAGCATACTGCCACAACAAGATAGCCACCATATATAGACACTTCGATCACCAACCTCCTTAGCCTCCCCACCTCCACGAGGACCACCAGCAACCACCTACTAAGCGCATGGGAACAGCTCATGCATATGCTCACATAAAGGTAAACAAATGTCATATTCTTCTCCAAGAACACATCACTCTGGACACAGATTTTCACACCATATTTTTTTTTAACATGCTTTTTCAACATTCAGTTTTAGGCAGGCAATAAATTGTACACTGATAAGGTATTCCCAAATACATAATCTTCTGCTATAGTATATATCGATCTTTTAATTCAGTCTTTTTAGCATATACCGACATAATAGAAAAGCAATAATAGATAAAACTAAGAATTACAACAGGCAAGGGACCAAATCCATGAGTGGGACCAAAAGTACTGTCTCTGCCGGCAGTGCGGATCGTTTATATTCACAGCTTAGAGACCACGTGTTAGTCTCCATAGACGGGTGGGGCATCTCGCTTCATTAAACTGCCTCATGTAAGCAGGTAATATAATGCCATGGGCCCACGGCGTGGTGAAATGTATGCTATTTTGGAAAATAAAGACGGATGCGCTCACTATTTTGAGGAGACACAGCTGGGCAGCACAGAGCGCTCACTGCATAAATGCATTGCAGCCTCCCCACGTTACAGCACACCTCTGGCTGGGCCCTGGAGCACTATATTTGCATGACTAATGCATTTTAGTGCGGTGATGCGGACACCAGCACTAAAATGCGTTCGTCTAAACCCTGCCTGATACGTGGCACTTGGCAGGGCTGCAAGTGAGAAATCCAGTGGGGGGGAAAGCGCCCCCCTGGGGACGTCCGGGTCTGTGGCATCCCACAAGATTTGTTCTCTCAGTCCTACCCTCTTCAACATTTACATGACGCTTCTAGCAGACCTCGCCAGAGCCCACGACATCAACATCATTTACTACTTGGCCGATACCAAGCTTGTCCTCTCTCTCAGCAGACTCCACCACCACTAAATCCAACTTCCACAACTGTATGAAAAATGTCTTCTCCTGGATGAAGGACAACTGCCTGAAGCTCAACACTGACAAAACCGAAGTGCTGATCTTCAGCAGCGACACCTCCCCATGGAAGACCACCCAGTGGCCATCGGAACTCTGACACACACCGAAAGACCATACCCGGAACCTCTGCATCATGCTGGACAACAAACTCTCCATGAATTGACAAGTCAACACCATCTCCTCAGCCTGTTTCCACACACTCCCCATGCTCTGCAGAAGCAGAGCTTCAAATGGCTCCCCATTGGCACCAGAAACAGTGACGCAGGACCTCATCACCAGCCGTCTTCACTACTACAACGCACTCTATGCAGGCGGCACCAGCAAACTCCAGAGAAGACTCCAGACAACACAGAACGCAGCAGCCAGACTAATCCTCAACCTGCCAAAAAGGACCCACATCACCCAGCACCTGAGACCTCCACTGGCTCCCCATCCAGAAGAGATGCCAGTTCAAGCTACTTACCCACACATGCAAAGCCTTCCAAGACCAGGGACCTGCAAACATGAACCAGTGTCTGAACTTCCACCAACCATACAGAAACCTCCGCTCCACCCACCTTGTATTGGAGTATTGTATTGTAATTGCATTTATATAGCGCTTACTACCCCTGATGAGGCGTCAAAGCACTTTTTCGGCAAGTAGCACACTACCCCGGAACCCATAAAGGATTAGTGGTGAATAAGTATAGTGAAATATGAAAGTAATTTGATTGGTGGATAGGTTAGTCAGTTATTTGGATTGAGAAGGGTAGGGGAGGGGTAGGGGAGAGATAGAAGAGGGAAAAAGGTTTGCATTTATATAGCGCTGGTTACCCCTGATAAGGTGTTGAAGCGCTTTTTGGTGAGTAGCACGCTACTCCAGAACCCATAAAGGATTAGTGTTGAATTAGTATAGTGAAATATGAAAGTAATTTGAGTGGTGGATATGTTATTCAGGTATTTGGATAGAGAAGGGTAGCGGAGGGATAGAAGAGGGAAAAAGGTTTATATTTATATAGTGCTTGCTACCCCTGATAAGGTGTTGAAGCGCTTTTTCAGCGAGTAGCACGCTACTCTGGACCACATGAAGGATTAGTGGTGAGTTAGTATAGTGAAATATGAAATTTGAGAAGTGGACATGTTAGTCTGTTATTTTGATTGAAAAGTATAGTGGAGGGATAGAAGAGTGAAGTATTTAGACTTTTTTTTTGTTTTGGAGGTCATATCATTAGGAGGAGGCTTGGGATGAGTAAAAAGGGATGTGGAGGGAAAGAGTCAGAGGGAAGGGTTTAGAAAGGCTTGTTTTGGGGGATCAGTATAGTAAAAGAGGTGTCAGATGATGCAAGGAGGGGTAGAGTAGGGGAGAGTCTAGAAAGGGCTATTTTGGGGATGATAGTGGCATGGGGTTTGAGATGAATGAGAGTGGATGTAGAGGATATATTGATAGGGGTATAGGGTGAGAGATAGGGTAGTACATTGGAAAGAGTAGTAGAAAGAGGTTTGAGATGAGTCAGAGAGTTGAAGTAGAAGATATATTGAGAGAGGTATAGGGTGAGAAATAGGGTAGTGCATTGGATAGTAACCCACAGGTGGCAGTGGAGGGCCCTCCACTGTCCACGAGAAGGGGTGAGAGAGGTGAGGGTGTGGATACTGCCTCCCGACTTAAACTATACTCACAATATTGTATCCAACCCCGTTAAGGCTCATAAAACTACTAAACTCCTTACGTGGCGTATACCGCAAAATGCTGAAAGGAAGCAATTCCTTTTTGTTATTTAACCCTCACACACCCTCTTGGTGTCATGCTTCATCATCGGGTTCACCCTGACTCCTAAAGGTCAGGGTGGGCTCGACCGTGTTTCAGGGAGCTCTTAGGAGATGTAGGCCAGGGGGACTTAAAGATAAAAATCCTACTACAATCCCCAGGTATCCCTTTATTCACGGGGATGTAGTGGACGTTAAAAAAGATAAAGAAGTGTCTTCTTGGAGGTTATGGTCCTATGACCCTAATAGACTGCCAACATGTTTCAGCCCAAAAATGGTCCTGGGCTTTCGTCAGGGCACAACAGATATTCCCTCCCTAGTGTTGACCAAAATTTGGACCTATATATTAGTGTTGAAGGTACAGAAAGCTGTATCCTTCGTGACAATAATAATAATGATAATAACAGCGGGGAGAATGCTTATCTCCCTTCTTCTAAAGACGAAAAAATTCCACCCAATTAGAGAGGAATAATTGTATCTCATGGATCACGGTGGGGTAGCCTTGTAGTCAAACATACTCCAAAGGTCCTGCCCCGTGAAAAACCTTTTTGGTATCCGTGTATGCCGGGATACACGGACCTTCAACACTAATATATAGGTCCAAATTCAGACGGGGTTCCAGCAGCAATATAAAAAAAAATTCACCCATTTGTGTTCCTCCAAATATCCGCTCAGGACTTCCGAAAATATGCAAATTTTCATCTCGAATGCACACTTTTTCATTTTGGTGCACACATTAATTCAGCCAAGCAAAAACTCTAATTTTGTAGACAGGGCTGCCACAGGGGAGATACTTACAGGTAACATAACATAATGTGTATTTGTAAAGCACACGTTCACCCAGAGGCATCTTGGCGCTGAATAACATATGTTTATTGTTACCCAACGGTACTCATTTTATCGACGTCAGATGGATGAAAGGCTGAGCGGACCCGCCGGGATTTGAACCTGTGACCATGAATTCAAACACAGGACCATACAGTGGATGCATTAGTGCACTGAGCCACCAGACCCGGCGCAGGTAACTGGATACTACTAGTAGCTCATGAGCTGCTCGTTGGTGAAGCCTGCTCTGGATGCTGATATCAGTGGTGTAATCAATGAAATTATTTAACATGTCATGAGTGATGTCTTATGTAACGTCATAAGCAGCGCACAAGGCCAGACGGAGTGAGTTATGGTCAGTTCACCTAACCATTATTGGCGAATTTCAGTGCTTTCTAGGTTTTGTAATAATAGTTGCACATATATCAAAAGCGAACCATAACTGCACTTTAAACCTTTTGATTTTTTTCAATGAAAATATATATATATTCACTGAAATAAACCCAAAGGTTAAAGTAACGTTATAGTTAGGTGAATGTCGTGACAACATTAACGTTTTGAACTAAAACAAATACAAAAGCTAGCTATAACTACCGCCCCTACCTTTCACTGTTTATGACCTCACATATTACATCACTCATGACGCGTTCCATGACCTCTTTCATGATATCACTAATAAGATCTCAAATGACATCATTGATGACATCGCTGATGGCATCATCCAAGCTTCTTTTGCACACACTGCTCTATATACACTAGTATGGCATTAGAGCTCTGAAAGTAAGTACAAAATAACTCAGAATAATATGAAGCAACATTAATGTCATCACGGGTACAACTCCCTTGGGCGTAGCAAGCATGGGTTATGTGCAGCATTGACCTTTTACCTTACACTGTACGGGTAGCCTACTTCACTTTAACAATCAACCACAGATATATGGGAAACCCTCATTGCACGCAGTGTTCAATCTGTGTAGAACTGTTCAGAGAAAGCCAAGTTCCTCACGATACTCAACGTCTGTGGCAAAATGAATGCCCTGCTACGGACAGCTTTTATCTGTATCAAACCTCTCACTGCCACCAAACCTACCTTGAGAAATGAAGTTGATATGAGTAGAACAGTGGGAACTGTAAACAGTGTTTACTCTATGGAGAGTTCACTCTGTACTTTTTGCAGACAGAGAAACCCATGAGAAATACACCACACCATCTATTTGGAGAAGTGTACACTCTATGCAGCACTTGCCAAAAATAACACTATTCACTTAAAACAAACAAGGCCTGGGGTGCTAAAGATCATGCTACCTGCAGCCTTCATACTGTGGTAAACGATTTACAGATACCCCGTCTTCTGAAGCAAAAGAAGCACTTGTACATAGGTTAGTACCTGGTGCACACAGTCTTCTATGTTATATAGAAATTGTAATGCTGAGACAATTCTGTCTAATAACTCTAGCCTGCTTACAATACTTAGGGGCATATTCACAAGGACTTATCGCCGAGTTATTGCCACCTTAACGCATCAAAAGTGGAGATAGATTTAACGCCCATTCACAAGTGGGTGCAAACTGCAGACATCGCCAGTATTCCTGCGATAACTGCCGCAAAATTTATCTCCACGGGCGACACCACCAACTAACCCTAATAAGATGCAAAGTAGGCGTTCCCGTGCAAAAACTCACAAAAACACCACAACACCACTTTCACAACGAACTGCCAGATCTGCGATGTGAAGCAAAAACAGGCGATAAGCAGCGGTAGTAGCAGGGAATTAACACCTGCCTTTTGCTGGTGTTAAGCAGGACGACTACCTGCAGTATGAAAGGGAGCCCAGCCAAGAGCCACATCTGAAGACCCAGAGATGCCATGGAGCCAATGATCATGCAGCTCGGAGACCCATGAGGGCCACAACACCCACCGCCACCACCCCCCGGGCCCCCCCCCCCCTCCCCCCCCGGACCACTACAGAGGCAGCGTACACAAAGACAGCGGACCCACCGTAAACGCACCAGCGCACAGACCTAACGCCAGAGGATGTCATTGCCCACTACAGGCCCAAAAGGACAACCATCCCCCGCATCCTGGCGGCACCAACACAGCGGACAACCAACATCCCTCCGCAGACAAAGCTGCCGGCTGTGCTGCACATGTTGGCCTCAGGTACCTTCCAACCCACAACTGCCAGAGTCGGAGGAGTCTCACAGCCAGCCCAATCCAAGTTCATCACACCTGTCCTGGATGCCATCATCAGCCTGGTACCCCAGCACCTCCACTTCACCCACACTGCGCAGGAGCAGCTGGAGACCAAGCAAGGCTTCTACGCCATAGCTGGATTCCCTCACGTGTTGGGGGCAATCGACTGCACACATGTACCCCTCGTGCCCCCTGCCGACACTGCACACAACTACCGCAACAGAAAGCACACACATTCCATCAATGTGCAGGCAATAGTGGACCACCGGGGACTCCTCAACAATGTTGTGGCCAACTCCCCAGGCAGTGTGCATAATTCATACATCTCCCGACAGTCCATCATCAACCAGCACGCCCAGGATGGAACCTATGGAAATGCATTGCTCGTTGGTAAGTACCAAATGAACACACCACACTCCTCCACTCCACAGTCAAGCAACTCACAACACTGGCAATGGGCACGCAGCAAAACTACATGCAGCATGCCACACAACATGCCAACCGACCAGACACGACAACACAACTCCATTGGGAACCTGGGCTTGCCATGCACACAACCCAGCCATGGCATGGCACCACAGCCACACAATAGCAGAATGTTAGGAGAGGCCTGGAGCAGGCATGTGCGAGAGTGGCAAGTGACTAATGAATGAGAACCTACCCAATGCCAGGTGTGGCGTGGATGTGCCGGACAGACTTCAGTGTGCAAACCACGGAAATGGCCATGTGGACATTAACTGCTGGTGCATGGAGTGTAGTGGCCAGTGGACGCTACCATGTCCCCACAGGCTGTGGGGCAGAACGCGGAAATGTCGCTCGTTACGTCCCCCCCTATATGCGCGGGCGGAGTGGGTTGGACCTGCGTATGCCAGGCCTGCGTAGGGGTGTGAATAAAAAGCCCGTCGCACTGGGCGTGGTTCTCATTCGGAATGGCCAACGTGTCTGCCAGGGCGGCGTCTCTCAGCCCGCCACGAGGCCGGCGCCTTGCGCGGCGGGGCCTGCGTCCCTTTGCGCCTGTTGCACCCCGGGCCGCTGGTCCCCAGACCCGTCATGCCTGCCCCAGCGCACCAAGGAGGCTCCGCTCACCTGCCGACACCGGCGTGTGTCAAAGAGGGCCCACCACGTGCCGGTGCAAGCTCCAAGCCCCAGTCCCGCGACCTTTGCAGCCTCCGCAGACCATCGCTGGCCTCCGCGACGCTGGCCCACAGTACTCCTTTTTCGTTGACATACCCCACCGGCGTACTCTCCGGCCCAGTTGTTGGCACATGTTGTACTGAGTCGTGAGTTTTGAATGGCAGTGACCCCAAGTCTGTGGCAGCGTCCACATCACTAAACTCCCTCCGGTCAGTGAAGCCAAAGTCTGCATCGCAAGCCTGCGATACGTGGTGCCACTAACCCTGTTCAACGCAAGCCTGCGACACGTGATGCCACTAACCCTGTTCAACGCAAGCCGGCGACACTTGGATGAGGGCTCAGGCCTACACTGCGGTCCAGTAGGTCCCACATGTGGAACTGTGTCCTGAGTTTTGAATGGCAGTGACCCCAAGTCTGTGGCAGCGTCCACATCACTAAACTCCCTCCGATCAGTGAAGCCAAAGTCTGCATCGCAAGCCTGCGACACGTGGTGCCACTAACCCTGTTCAACGCAAGCCGGCGACACTTGGATGAGGGCTCAGGCCTACACTGCGATGCAGTAGGTCCCACATGTGGAACTGTGTCTTGAGTACAGAACGGCAGTGACCAGATGTTTATTGCAGAGTTTATATCACTGAACTCCCTTCGATCAGTGTCCCAAACCCTGCATCGCAAGCACACAACACGTGTCTGTGGGCCCGTGCTGACCGCTGCCCCCGGCCTACACTGTGGTCCAGTAGGTCCCACATCTAGCACTTAGTCGTGATTCATGAATGGCAGAGTCCAAAACAGTTAACGAAAGGAGAGGAGTAAGAGGAAGATGCGGCTCAGTCCGGATGAAAGCCGGATCCTCGTCACGGAGGTGACCGAACACTAGCAACAACTGACCTGGTGCCACTAACCCTGTTCATCGCAAGTCCGCGTCCCGTGGTGGCACTGAACCTGAACTACGCAGGCCGGTGGGATCATCCAACGTAAGCCGGCGACACTCGGATGAGGGCCCCTGCTGACCGCTGCCTCAGGCCTACACTGCGGTCCAGTAGGTCACACATGTGGAACTGTGACTTGCGTAAGATATGGAGGAGTTCACACCATTGGACACGCCTCATCGCAGGCGGCATCCCCTATCAGCACTGGTGCCACTAACTCTGTGCGCAATGAGTCATGGGCACTTTCTGGTTGGACTTTGGTGGCGTCTGAGTCCATGGCCTGGGGGTTGTCTGCATCATCATCTGGCTGGGACGGACTTGGTGTTCGACATGTGTCTGTTCCATTCATCTCCACCATAGTGACTGTTTCTGCGTGGTTCTGCCCTCTGCAACATGCCCTGGGGGTACACCTTCCACTGTCCACCGAGACACTCCGCGACAACCCCCTTTCTCATCTACGAGAACCTGCTCTGCTCTCGTGACCCTGCCCCAGTGCACCGCAAGTCAGCGGCCCATGGCGGTCGGCCCGTGCAGGACGCTGTGCATCCGGGGCCACTGACTCTGTGCAGCTCAAGTCATGGAGCCTTTATGGTTGAATGGTTGTGTCCTTAACGATGGACACTGTTGTCGTATTTTGACTGCACCAGGCACTCCATGAAGGCTGGTGTACACACACCCCACATACATCCAACACAGGTGTCACTCGACATGTGAGCCTACTAATAAAAGTGGCCGGGAGCACATGCCCGTAGCCATTCACACCATCTAAGCAAGTGTGTCCGTGTGGTCATTATGTCAGCATGATGGGCCCGAGCCCTGTAACATCACAGTGTGCTGTCTTCAGCGGATGATACCATGTCACCTCAGCAGTGGCTAAGACCTTGGACATGTAGCTTCGTCCGCCCCCCTCCTGCATGCACAAGCGGCGTGTGCTGGTCCGGCGTACGTCAGGTCAGCGCCAGGGTGTGCTGATTCGGCAGGGGGATCAGGGCGTGGCTCTGGTCTGGCCTTGAGCAGGAAGTGTGGTAAGCGTGTCTCTGTGTTGGAGTGTTGTCGCCACCAGGGCCACAGTAGTCGATGTTGCAATGTAGCATGCACCCGGAGGGCGGGCCTGCACGTACGGGGAAATGTAGGAGCGTAAGACCGCTCGGGGTCTTGGCTCATACATGCCAAGTGTTATGTGTATCAGTCCTGCAGCTGCATAAGTCAGATGCCTAGCCTCAATCGCACCGCGATCACAGCCAGCCATGGACTGTACATCTGTGTCCGCCCTGTCCAGACCATTGGCCTGCACTCACGTGGCCGCACACCCTCAACGGCCAGCTTCACGGTGTTGTTGGCATGCCGCTGGACATGCGCAGACAGGCATGACAATGGTGTGCCGTAGGAGTGCACGTGATACAACCGCGCAGCGCACACAAGTGTGGGGGCTCGTGGGAGGGAGGAGCAGCTGTGAGGCAACATAACACACAGTGAGGCCGCTCATGTGCCACGTGCTCGGCATATCATCCATGATTCCCTGGGTCGCAGACATCCCACCCCACCCACGACAGGCCTCTGTACATCTCCTGTATGCAAGCAGATGGTAAAGTTACTGTAGGGATGAAAGGTCCTTTGTCTGAACTATCAGGCGGAAGCACATCTGCAGCTCCGAGCTGGGACTTGCATGTGCCCAGCACCCCCTGACAGATACAATAGCATTTGCTGGCGACTCCCACACTACGCACTGCCCGACGTGAGACCAACGTGTACACATCCCACACACAGAAGTCCTTGGTCGTAGTTAGCGTGCGTGAAATGGCCTTCACACGTACTCCCACCCCAGGCCTGCACCCGTTGCACACAGACACTGCTCATTGATCCGAGCTGTGGCATTTCATCCACAGGACTGGTGCGGGTCAGCACAGTGCCGCTTCAAGCAGAGCCACTGACGCAATGGCAGACCATCCCAGACACATGCACAACTCCAGTCACGTGGACCGGTACCGTGCACGTCTGCTGCATGTACTGGGGGCACTGCCATTGGCAGTGCTGCGGATCAGTTACCGGCTAAGCTTCTGCCTTGCCAACGTCACCTGCGTTCAGCCTGTGATGCATTGTCGCTCGTGCATATTCGAGTGGACCATGGATGTCTGCCTCTCCAACGTAATGGTAGCTGACCTGGATTTCGACGTGTGTGTGCGCCCCCTGTTGGACCACGACCAGGAGTGTCACCGTGATGCCCGTTTATGGCATGCCTGGATGATTGGCATGCATGCTGGCAACTGGACCTGGGAGATTGCACGAGCCATCGTGTGCAGTGTCCACATTGAGCCGCTCCCCTATTGGGCTTTAGTGCCAATTGGGGCCAGGGGTTGGAGTCAGCACATCTGTCCGGGACAGCTGATGGGTTATGTCGCCGACATGTTAGATGTAGTCGACAACGAGCTCATGTTGGAAATATTGGCCTACGCTGCTGCACTCGCGTTCATGGACGAGTGACAACGTACCTGCAGCCACAACTGAATGTGACCCATTGCAGGTGTCCCGGCATCTGGTTGCATGTTGGGGATCTGGTCACATGTCCCAAGATGACAGTGGACATGGCTGCATTGGCCTGGACTCCAGATACATGCGCGGACAACCAACGTGCGTTGGCACTGACTTGTGTGGGTGATGGTCTCCCCCGGGGTGGACATGGGCGCTTTCCAACGTTCCTCATTCAGACATGCTGCTGCATTGGTCTGCATGTTGTGGCACTTCTCTTGGCCGTACTGACATGCAATTGTTGAGGAAGTTTCCGCACCTTCACTTGTCTCCAACTGTGATGAGGGTTGATATGTATGCACATGTGTGTGTCACGGCCTATCTGGGTCCCTGCCATACATGCATTGCTACCCCATCAGGGCTGTGGGTTGGTACTTGTGCATTATCATGTCCCTGTTTCGTGCTTTGCCAGATGCGTATGGTCATTTACCGGCCACAAGCGGGTGCACTTGTGTCCTGTGTTCGGTTGTGCAAATGTTGGTGTTTGTACCACTTTGTGTTCGATGTTGGGGTGCTCTGCTTCCTATGTGTGTGTGCTGCATTGTGTGTGAGATGGCCCTTCAGCTCTGATTTGGCTCACCCTTCTCCCTTTCAGGCAGTGTGGTTTTCACTTCTGTGCTTGTTCAGTGGTGTGATATTGCCGACTTGTGTGACTTGTGCTCTTGGTTGGTGTTGTTACTCTTGGGCATGGTTTGTCTGCAGTTGTGCTGTGCTTAATTGTGCATGTGTGCCATTGTGCCCATCTCCCCCGTCCCCCCAGTCCCTGGTCGTTCCTCTCCCTGTTGCTGTTGTGTCTGTTGATTTTGAGCAGTTTCCGGTCCCCGACTCCTGCCACCATCTCCAGACTGATGTGGTGGACACCATTTCCTCCATGTCATCCAGCTCCTGGTGTGGCGCTGGACTCCCACCTCCGGTGTGCATTGCTGCCTTCTGGTTGTTGGCGTGTTTCTGCTTGTTTTTGCGTTTCGCATCATTCCAGCTGTTCTGGTTTTCTTCCTTTGTCCTCCTCCGCTCTCCGGCTGCATTCACCTTGTCCACGATGGACTGCCATGTACAATGTTTTGTTGCCAATGGGGCTTGTGGGGTTGTGTACTAGCTCCGACTGCCTCCATTGTGCTTCGCTGTTGTTTTCTGTTTGGTTTGTCTTCCTTTTTCCTGCTTTTGTTGTGCTTATTCCCGCCTGCCGTGTGTGTGTCGCAGGCCTGCGCTGCTTATCGCTGCTTTCCTCATCGTGAATGGGCTCATCTCACATTTTTTTGCGTTGGGGTTTGTGTTTTTATCTCCGTCGCGGTGGTTGTATCGCGGACATTGGCCGCGTTTTCGGCAAACTATCGCATGGTACCGCCGTGTTGTGAATTCCACGTTAACACGGGGTTATTTTTCCGCGATAGACTGCGATGTGTAAAGTTGCATTAACATTTTTGGGAGATGTTTAGCGCACGTTCTTGTGAATATACCCCTTAGTATCTACTAGGTACAATCTTTACCCTGTTGGAAAAACTTTTTACAGAACCAAAAAACTTGTGTGGAAAATACTGAGCACAAGTTTTCAACTGTAACCTGCACACAGTTACTCCTGAATACAAAGATTTTTAACATGTTCAATACCTCTACACACCTATGATACATAAACAGCACATGCATTTTGTAAACACTTCACCCATTAGCTGGACACAGGCTGTACAAAATTAGGTGGAGAAGTATTATGGTAGGTACCTTCCACTATGTACACTATAAAACAACGTAGCACACTCATTGGATGATGTCATCAGTGATGTCGTTTGAGATGTCATTAGTGATGTCATAAACTATGTCATGAATGATGTAATATGTGAGGTCATAAGCAGTGCATTGTGGGTGCGCAAGCTAAAGTTAGATGTGCTAAGTATAACTGGTGAATGTCTGCGGTTTTTTTTTGTTCAAAATGTTAATGTCACTGGCATTCACCTAACTATAATGTTACTTTAACCTTATTTTTTTCTGTGAATTTCTAAGGTTTTTCTTTAAAAAACCAGATCTTTTATCACACCTAACTAGAAGGTTACTTTAATATTTGTTTTTTCAGTGAATTTCTAGTTTTTTTTAAATGTAAAGCAATATTTTATTACCATTCGTAAAGCCAAACCTCCATCACACGTACTTTGCAGTGCGAAGCATAAAGTTGGGCCCCAGGAACCTCCTCCGGGGCCAAAAAGAGATAAGCCACACAGCCCCCGTCCCTGAGCCTTATTAGGCACTGGGGATCCCATCCCTAATGCGATACCCATAAAAAATGGGCCAACCCCCCCAGCCTCATTAGGCCCTGGGGACCCCATGCCCCAGGGCCCTATGTGTTTTAAAGCAGAGAGGGGCCATATGCACCCCCTCCCCATGCCTTATTAGGCCCTGAGGACCCTTTTCCCCAGAGCTGTATGTTTTTTAAAGGGCAGAGGGGCCACATGGTCCCCCTCCTGAGCCTTTATAGGCCCTAGGGACCCCACCCCCCAAGGAGCCAGTTCCCCTCCCCGCTTCCGCCTACCAGCTGTCGAGCCGTCCCCGACCTCTACTTAATGGCGGCCGCTACGGGGACAGGCGAGCAAGACCAATGACCAACTGTCAGTGAAACTGTTCTCCCACCCTCGCAGCTCCACCATTAAGTGAGGCCCTCTTGAGCCCCTGCACTTCCGTAGTGTTTGGTGTTCGAGGCCCTCCTCCACCCGCAGGTTATACCTGCGCCTCATCCCTGGTGGTCCAGTGGACCTCTGACTCCTTCTCTTGGCCCGCTTTCTGCCCCCTTCATCCTCTCCTTTCTGCTCCGTTTCACCCTTTAACTTTTTTCACTCTTTGTATCACTTTTCTTCTGCTTTCTGCTCCATTTCACCCTTTAACTTTTTTCACTCTTTGTATCACTTTTCTTCTGCTTTCTGCTCCGTTTCACCCTTTAACTTTTTTTCACTCTTTGTATCACTCTTCTTCTGCTTTCTGCTCCATTTCACCCTTTATTCTTTTCACCCTTTTTACTCTCATTTTCCCTCTTCTTTTCTGCTTGCTTTCCCCCATTTTTCCCGCTGCTGCTGCCCCCGCGGCCCCTCCCCCCCAGCGTGACCAGCCCGAGCCAGTTCCCCTCCCCGCTCCCGCCTCCCAGCTGTCCAGCCCTCCCCGACCCCTACTTAATGGCAGCCGCTGTGCGGCTGTGCAGCAGACGCGCCGAAGGCGCGCCAAAGGCAAGCCCGTCTGCGCCCGTCCGTGACCCGAACGCGACCAGCGCCAAGAACCTGGACCTCCGCCCGCCATTGCTACAACCCAGCGGCACTCCACGCACTCAACCCAGGTCGCAACAACAACTGCAAGCTAGCCTCACCAGCTGACACCCACGGACCCTTCAGCTGTCAACGCTGCCGGCACACCTGCAGCACCGACAAGACCATGGATCCAGCACAACCCGCCTGCAAGAACACAACCGCACCGAAGACCCTGCAATGCATCCTCCTCAATGTACGATCCCTCCACAAACACGCCACCGAAATCTGGGACCTCCTCGACAGCACCACCCCGGACGTCGCATTCTTCACCGAAACCTGGACCAACACCACCTCAGGACTGGACATCGTCATCGCCATTCCCCAAGGATACAAGATCTCCCGGAAGGACCGCCCCAGCCGCACTGGAGGAGGAATCGCCATCGTCCACAAGTCCACCCTCCGGCTGAGCACACTCCCCGACGAGCCCACAGAACTGATGGAACACTTACACTTCAAGATACAGGCCAGCCCCACCACCACCCTCCGAGGAACCCTCATCTACCGACCCCGCGGACCATTCACCAACTCTATCACGGACATCATCTCGCCGCAAGCCATTGCATCCACCAACTACACCTTGCTGGGAGACCTCAACTTCCACCTCAACAACCAACTAGACCCCAACACCACATCCCACCTGGACAACCTCTACAACATTGGGCTCCGCCAGATCGTGACCGAACCAATGCACCAGCAGGACACACCCTCAACCCCCTCTTCACAACAGGAAACTCCATCACTTTCAGCCACACCACCGAACTCCCGTGGACAGACCATCGATGCGTCCACTTCTCCTTCAGAACACCCACCATCCACAGACCCCAGCACCTGCTCCCACGAAGAAACTGGACCAAAATCACCGACGACCAGCTCACCGCCTCACTCGGCAACTCCACCCCAACCATCGCGGAAGAAGACAACCCCAACACCGCAGCCTGAACTCTGCACAGATGGATCTCCGACAGCGCCAACACCATAGCCCCCCTCAAGAAGAACACGCGCCAAGAAAGCTAGATGGTTTAACACCGAACTTCGAGAGTCCAGACGCACATGCCGCCGCCTCGAAAAGACCTGGAGGAACTCCAAATCCACAGAAGCCTACATCAACTTCAGAGCCGCCACCCACGCCCACCACCAACTCATCAGAAATACAAGAAAATCAGCGATCAAAGACAGAATCTCCACACACGCAAAGAGCTCTTCAGCATCCTCAAGGAGTTCTCCCAACCCACCAGCGAGTCTACAGACATCCCTCCCTCACAAGACCTCTGCGACAAACTCAGCACCTTCTTCCACCACAAGATCAAGAACATTTACGACAACTTCGACGAAGACAGCCAACACACTGAACCCTCACCATCCACCCCCGACACCCTGAAGCCAACGATAGACAGCTGGACAGCCCTCACCACCGAAGACACGCTGAAGACAATGAAGTCAATCCACTCCGGGGTCCCCACGGACCCCTGCCCCCACCACATCTTCAACAGAGCCACCGACACCATCACACCCATGCTTCGCCACACCATCAACCGCTCCCTCGCGAACGCCTCCTCCCCCGATGACTGGAAGCACGCCGAGATCAACCCCCTCCTGAAGAAACCCTCAGCGGACCCCACTGACCTCAGAAACTACAGACCCATCTCCCTGCTCCCGTTCCCAGCGAAAGTCATCGAGAAAGCCATCAACAGCCAACTCGCCACCTTTGTCGAAGAGCACAACATCCTCGACCCCTCCCAATCCGGCTTCAGAAAAAACCACAGCACAGAAACCACCCTCCTCGCCGCTACAGACGACATCCGCTCCCTCCTGGACAGAGGAGAGACAGTAGCCCTCATCCTCCTCGACCTCTCAGCGGCCTTCGACACAGTCTCTCACCGCACCCTAACACGCAGCATTCACGATTCAGGAATCCGGGGCAAGGCCCTTGACTGGATCCACTCTTTCCTCTCCGGCAGAACGCAGCGGGTCAGACTCCCTCCTTTCCTCTCGGACCCTACACCAACCACCTGCGGAGTCCCCCAGGGTTCCTCACTCAGCCCCACGCTGTTCAACGTCTACATGGCTCCGCTCGCCCCCATCGTCAGAACACACGGACTCAACATTGTCTCATACGCAGACGACACCCAACTCATCCTCTCCCTATCCAACGAACCCAACGCAGCCAAGCACAACTTTCAAGAAGGCATGGAAGCAGTCGCCAAATGGATAAAAAGCAGCTGCCTACAACTCAACACTGACAAAACAGAAGTACTCATCATGGGCCCACACCCCGACGCCTGGAACGACACCTGGTGGCCCCCCGCCCTCGGAAACCCTCCCACCCCCACGGACCACGCACGCAACCTCGGAATCATCCTGGACTCCGAACTCAAAATGGACCGCCAGATCAACTCCGTCACATCCTCCTGCTTCCACACCCTCCGCCTCCTATGCAAGACTTTCAAATGGATCCCCCTCGAGCACAGAAAGACCGTCACTCACACCCTCGTCACTAGCAGACTTGACTACGGGAACGCACTCTACGCCGGAATAAACAAAAAACTCACCTGCAAGCTACAAAACATCCAGAACGCCGCCGCAAGACTGGTCCTCAACCTGCCAAGACACTGCCACATCTCCCAGCAACTGCGCACACTCCATTGGCTCCCCATCGAGGCTAGAATCACCTTCAAAATTCTCACCCACGCACACAAAGCCCTCCACAACGCCGGACCTGCATACCTGAACAGCCGACTCGAATTCCACGCACCCCAAAGGACCCTACGATCAGCCCAGCTCTCCTACGCCGTGGTCCCCCGCACCAGGAAGTCCAGATCGGGAGGCCGCTCCTTCTCCTTCCTCGCGGCCAGACCCTGGAACACCCTACCACTCCACCTCAGACAGACGACATCACTCCCCATCTTCACGAAAAACCTCAAAACACGGCTCTTTGACAGACCTCCTCCTTGATGGACTGGATCCTGCACCTCCCCCCTCCCCAGCCCCCCTCCCCTCCCCCCTCCCCAGCGCCTTGAGTCCCTCACGGGTGAGTAGTCACGCTCAACAAACCCATGATTGATTGATATATATTAAAGGGGAGGGAGGCCACATGGCCCCCCCCTGAGCCTTCTTAAGCCCTGGGGACCTCATCCTCCAGGGCAGTTTTTTTATTTTAAAGGGGAGGTGGGACCATATGGCTCCCCTCATCGAGCCTATTATGGCCCTGGAAACCCCATCCCCCAGGGTCATGCATATTTTTAAAGTGCAGGGGGCGCGTGGCCCCCTTCCCTGAGCCTCTTTAGTCCCTGGGGACCCCGTCCGCCAGGGCTATCTATCTATATTGTTTTTTAAGGAGAGGGGGCCATGTAGCCCCCGTCCCCAAGCATATTATGTCCCTGGGGTCCCCACTCCCCAGGGAGAGATATATATTAAAAGGGTAAGGGGTCATGAGGCCCCCTTCACAAGCATATCATGTCCCTGGGGAACCCATCCCCCAGGGCTACATTTATTGAAAAGGGGAGGTGCCCCCAGCCAAGCCTCTTTAGACCCTTGGGACCCCATTCCCCAGGGCCTTTTTTTTTTTATTTAATGGGGAGGGGGGGGCATGCAGCCACCCCTCCCCAAGCCTTTAAAAAACCCTGGGGATCCCATATCCTAGGGCCACTAGTTAAGAGGATAAGTTGAAGGGAGGGGGCGCGGCCTCCATCCTCGAGCATATTCTGCCCAGGCGACCCCATTCCCAGGGTCTGTATTTAATATAGGTGGGTGCTCTAGGCACCTCCCCAGGGCACCCCCATACACTTGTTGGGGGCCACAGGAGGTAGCCTAAGGGCCCTGCAGCCCCAGCCAGCTCCCCCCATGTAGCGGGAGCTGTCATTGCTCCTGCCATCAGGGAGCAGCTACTTATGTTGCTCTCTCCCGGCAGGAGCAATCTCTTGATCTGTTTCCCTGCCCGCATCAGTGCGGGCAGGGAAACAGATCAAAAGTCTGCTCCCAGCCCGCGGGAGCATTTTGAAAGTTCCGTCGACTGGGAGCAGACTTTGTTTGCTCCCGCATGGCAAGAGATTAACAAATGCTCCCACCATTAGAAGCAAATAAGTTTCCGGTGCAGGCAGGGAAACTGCTGTGTCCCAGTGGTGGGCTCTCCGGGACACAGCGAGTAAGCCGGCTCTGTGGGTGGGCTCCCCGAGGCAATACAAGGCTCGGAGGGGGGCAGCACGGCCCGTTTCATTAATTAATCAGCCCTGGGGGTGGAGTCCCTGGGGTCTTTGAAGGCTCGGGGGGGCGCGCGGCCCCCTCCGCTTTTCTGAACGTTTTGGCCCAGGGGTGGGCTCCCCGGGGACTATGATGGCTTGGGGAGGGGCGTGGGCTCCTTGAGATCTACAATGGCTTGGGAAGGAGGGTCGTGATCCCCCCCTTTTTTTTTTTTACGGAGTTTTATATAGTGCGAACTTGACCCGAATCGGGTATCAGAGCGCTTTACATATCACCAGTTGCGTTACATGAGGACACATTCATTTTTTTGTTAGGCACCTTCCCTTATCAAATGTGACCCAGGGGTGGGCTCCCCACGGCCTACAATGGCTCTGGAGGGGGTGGGGAGACATGCCCCCTTCTCTTATTGAATGAGGCCCCGGGGGTGGGCTCCCCGGTGCCTATAACTGAGCAACTGGAAATTTAAGACTGCCAAAATGATGTATCTGAATGAAGCCCAGTAACTAGTTGTAGAGTGATGTCAATTAAACAATGGCTGGTACCAATTTGTGGGAGTTTTTGTGGTTTTGGTGAGTACGAGACCTGAGGGGTGATGGAAAAAATCAGAAACCAGCATCTAGGTCATAATTAACACTAAACATTAGAAAGCAACATGTTCATGTACTGTAGGTATTGTCACATTTGTATAGCGCTCTATATACCTGACAAAGGCACAAAACGCTCCTATTAAGCCCAGTACCTGGACGCCAGGGGGTGTTGGATGTAGAATGCCCTATGTTGGAAATATTGATTGAGGTGTGTGCGATTCACAGACATGCTCCACACATGGCACAGAAGGCATCACAGTGCTCAGGCATGTAATGTTGTAGAAAGAGAGTGTGAGGAAAACAGCCACACTTCCTGTTTTGATTTATAAGTCATACTTTGGATCACTTTGTTCTAATACTGGAGAGACCCATCTTTTTATTGCTTTCCAGTACACAAGAGAGTTGTCAATTCTCCTCATTAGAGTAGGTGTGGAGTTCCATAGTTAGGCTCAGTTGGTGGAGAGGAGGTTCCGCCAGTTTATAACTTTTTGTCTGCAGATACAGCCAGTAATGGGGCACACTGAGAGCACATTGGTCTGGTTTGACTGTAACTGGAGTTTTGTTGAAGGAAAGAGTGGCTCCGAAAGGTTCAGAGGAGAAGGAATACTGTATATTCAGAGGGATTTGTTTCAAATGAATAGTGGTCCATACATAATATACAAATGCATATACCGACCCCTTATGGTCTTACCACTGTCAGTATCCATGTGATAGGTTACCACTGAAAAGTGGAGGAATAAGCATTAAATTCATCATTCAGAGCATCTTCATAGAAAGGTAGAGGTGACCCAATCGCAGGGTTTTCATTGGTGCAGCCTCAGCTGCCTCGGCCAATGGAAGCTCCTGACCTGGCGCTCTGTCTAGCATTGGGTTACCAGGTCACAGTGACAGTCAGCCCACTACGTTTAGGGTGGATAACAGTTACTGACTCTCTCTTCCGTAGTCCATCATGTGAAGGAAGGGGGACCCAGGAAGGGAACATTTACATGCTCAACAAGAATACCACAAGAATACCCCCTGTGCGTCTTGGCTTTTGTTTTTCATTAACAAACTCTGGCTTTGGGTAAAACCAATGTATGTACTGACTCTACTATGGGGACCAGCTTTCAACAGCCTCAGTATTCTACTGTGATATCACAGGTACACTGGCCTCAATGGCTGGGCCACAGAGTCAGCTCCCCAAAGTACTCTCTCCCCAACACATACATTCTATAAGCTTCAAGCATAATAAATGATTTCTAGGGACATTCCTGCTGTAGGATACACCAACTTAACTGCAATGAGTGCACCCCCACTGGTTACATTTCTGCTGTTGTGTATCAATGATATCATGTCTTCCTCTTCATCCTCCAGCTCCTAGGCGAGGAAGAGCAGGCAACCTTTTATTGCATCTTGTGGACGACGACACCTCATGACTCAAGGTGAAGTTATTCTGCTGGCCCCATGTTCCTGAATCTGCAAACTCTTGCAAAGGGATTCATATCCTAGCAGGCTTAGGAGCAGTGCCTTAAAGTAGGCTCCTCTCCTCTATGGAATGTGTCCCTACCTGCCCATGGCATCTTGCTGTGCTATCCATACATGCCAGCTCTCCAGATGTAAGTAGGAGATTCCTGATTGAGTTTCAAACTATGAATTATTATTTTAGCTTTCTCCCATTGAAAACTCCTCCCCACCAATGCAAGCTAATTGGGCAATTAATGTCCTTTGAACCGTTAAGACAGGAGTGTTGCATCCCAAAGTGTGGCCTGGACCACCAGAGCCTATGGTCTGTCAAGCTCTAGGATATTATTCAAGGGAGTGGACTGCTGTGACAGGGTGAGATGCAGCCATCTAGAGGAGCTACTGGCGTTTGTTATGAGCGTGCACCCCCTCATCAGGATCACTCACCGTGCACGTAATCCCAGTGTTGCATGGAAGTCATCCTGGAATTTAGTACGTGCTTGATTTAATCAGCAGAACCCTATTGTAGTTCACATTCACCTGAAAGTTTGAATGAGTTTTGAGTGTAACTTCTACCTCCTTGAGATGCCATCTGGGACCCTCAGTCTCCTGCACTTAGAGTGCAACAGCTCATCTTGCTCCTCAGGATGTTTGCCAATTGTGGAACTTATGAGCAGAATGGAAGAGAAGTCACTCTAGGGCCAACCGCGGGCACCAAAGTACCAACTTCCTCGTACATGTCAGCCCGCCATGGAGTCTGTGCTTTCTTAGGCAGTTGGGTAGATAGGCCAGTGGAATACTGAATTCATTACAGAGATATGTGTGTGTAACCTGAAGGTCATAGGCTCCGTAGTTCATCCTTCTGGGGTAGACAAAATAATTAAAAAGAGACCAGAGGATGCACTAAATATGTGTTGTACTTTGTAGTATTACCTACTTAGTGTTAGTTGCCAGATCTGGAGCTGCATCACGTTCCTGATGGAGTGGTGAGGATTTGGAATGAGCGTTCGTATATTCCAGCTTCAAACTATGGCTCTCTACTGGGAAATGCCTGTTGTTCATGGGAATTGCCTTTATTAAAGCCATTTGGATGCTCCAATGAAGCTGTGCAACCCATCAGAAAGGGACTGCATTATCTGCACATCGTAGCAGGTTCCACCTCCTATGTTTTCATAGTTTTATTTAGAGAGTTTTGTAAAGTGCAAACATGACCCAAAGGTATCAGAGCGTTGTACAGAGAAAAGGCCGTTCCTGTTACAACAGTTGCGAAATATAATCTAACATCATCAGAGTTGTACCGCAATAATGTCGCTACCCATGACATCTATGAAGTATGTACATTAAAATATTATTACCCGTAAACATCAATGAAGTATATAAAGGACTGTCTAGAATATAAACAACAATAATAAGATGTAAACTGCTAATCTGATATAAGTTGTACCAGCTCTTCGCCGGATTGTTTCGTTTCCACTTTGTCAGCCATGCCTCTGTTGGCTATGGTGTGGGTGTAGTGGTTGTGTGGTTTCAATGTTGACCCTGGATCTACTCACCCGGGAGAAATCTGTTGAATAAAATCCTTTTGATCTCCATTTTGAAAGTGGTGGTCAATGGGTTCAGCTTAACTTCCATTGGGGGAGAGTGCCATATTCTGGGGGCCGAACCAGAAAAAGTGTAGGAATGCGTCTTTGGCTTTTGGACTCTCGCTGGTTCTAGCAGGAGGGCGCTCGTGCTCCTGAGAGAGCAACAACTACCTGAGATAGTGGGCTACGTTCTCAGGTGTGTCATAGTGCAAAGCTTTGTGAGTCAGGCATGGTATCTCAAGAAAGATCCTTGTGTCGAAAGGGAGCAGTTGGGGAGACTTAACTGAGGGTGTGATATGGTCGAAATGTCTTGTTTTCCTCGTTACCAGTCTTGCTGCGGCATTGAGGGTTGTTTTAGTGGAGCCAGTGGTGCGTTTGGTAGTCCCGTTAGTTTTATCTCCATAGTCTAGTCTGGATATGGCTAGGGATTCTACTGCTACAGTGAAGTCTGTTGTCGGGATGAAGGGTTTCACATTCTTTAGAAGTCTGAGTTGGAGAAACGCACTGCGTGTGGATGAGCTGATGTGTGCTTGCAGATTTAAGTCAAGGGCTATCCTCAGGGATTTTGTTGATTTGACAATGACAGATTTGCATTCAAGTGCATCCAGGTGGTGGAGCTATTCTTATAGAGAATCACTGAGATGGATAATATCCTCCATGCAGGATACCTTTAGGTATAGTTGAATGTCATCCGCATACACGTGGTAGGCAAGGCTAGCTTGTTTTATGATCTCCATCAGCGGTTCCATGTACAATGGAATCTTGAGGGACTCCAAGATGAATCGTGGATGAGTTAGAAAGTGAGCTAGACCATTTGATACATTGCGACCGATTTTGTAGATAGGAGGTGAACCATTTTAGTACGTTTACGGACAGCCCTATTCTGCATTCCAGGATGTCTAGAAAACTGCCTGGGTTGACCATATCGAATGCCGAGTAACGATCGAGGAGGATGATTAGGCATGAGTTCTGGTCCATAATTTTGAGTGAGCCATTTATGATGTGTAGGGTGGTTGTCTCTATGCTGTGTTCTGTCTAAAACCAGTTCCACATCCAAGTCCCCCACACCTGTCCTGGACATCACCATCACCCTGGTACCCCAGTCCCCATACGTACAACACAATGCGCAGGATCCGCTGGAGACCAAGCAAGGACCATACGCCCAAGCAGGATGCACGCACGTGTTGGGGGCAACACACAGCACACATGTACTACCTGTGCCCCCTGGTAACACAGCACACAATCACCGCAACAGGAAGCACACGTCTCACACCAATGTGCAGGCAACAACAGACCATGGAACACCCAACAATGTCGCCTTCAAATACACAGCCAGTGTGCATGATACCTTTATCCTCCGACAGTCCATCATCAACCAGCGTTCCCAGGATGGCAACAAGGGAAATGTACAGCCCCTTGGCAATATACAAATGAACACCCCACACACCTCAACACCACAACCATGCAACTCACAACTCTGGCAATGCACACGTCACAAAATCACATACAACAGGCACAACAATATGCCCACCCACCAGACACGACAGAACAACTTACAATGTCCACATGGGCAAGCCCTGAAAATGAGCCAGCAACGGCATGGCACCTCAGCCACATACTAGCCCAATGTGGGGAGAGGTGGCAACCAGGCATGTGTGAAGGATGCAGTAGAACCATGATTGGGAAAGTACACAAAGCCAACAGTGCCGGAGATGTGCTGGACACCTCGCAGTATGCAGAACACACCCATATCCATGGCGACATACACCGCTTGCGTATGGAGTGTAGTGGACAGTGGACGCCACCTTGTCACCACAGCCAGTGGGGGACCTCGCGGAAATGTTGCCTGTTACGCCCCCCCCCCTAAGCGTCAGCGGAGTGGGATGGCCCGGCGTATGCCACGCCAGCGTATGGGTGTGAATAAAAACCATGTAGGCCTGGGCGTGGTCCACTTCCGGAAAGACCCACGTCTCTGCCAGGGCGGCGCCTCCCACCTCGCCACGAGGCCGACGCCATCCTCGTAAGCGGAGTTGCCTGAGATGCTGTGCGCCTGCCGGACCCCTGCACGCTGGTCCACGAACCCGTCAGGCCAACCCCTGCGCAGCCAGGCCACACTGATCACCTTCCGACACCGGCGTGTGTCAAGGAGGGCCCACCACGTGCCGGCGCAAGCCACAAGCCCGAGACCTTGGCAGCCACCTCAGACCATCACGGCTGCCACGACACAGGCCCGCTTTATTCCTTTTTCGTTGACGTACTCCACTGCCGCCCCCGGCCTACTCTTCGGACCAGTAGGTCCCACATGTGGAACTGTGTCTTGAGTCATGAATGGCAGTGACCCCATATCCTGGCCTGCGGCCACAGCACCAGACCCCCCCAGTTCAGTGTGGCATAGTTCCATATGGGCATCTTGCGACACGTGGTGCCACTAACCCTGTTCAACGCCAGGCTGCTACACGTGGTGCCACTAAACCTGAACTACGCAGGCCGGTGGGGCCATCCAACCTATGCCGGCGACGCTCGGTGAATGGGCCGTGCTGACCGCTGCCTCAGGCCTACACCACGGTCAGGTAGGTCACACATTTGGAAATGAGTCTTGATTACACTATGGCAGTGAACATCATTTAAGGCAGAGAACAATACACTATACACCCTCCGATGTGGTGGCAACAAGTCTGTGCATGGCATCACAACCACACGTGTCTGTGGGCCTACGCGGACCACTGCCCTCGGCCTACGCTGCGCACGAGTGGGATCACTGATTTGTAACTGAACATCGGTAATTCAGAAGGCAGAATACATTTCCTCGCAAGCACGGAGGGGCGTAAGAGGATGACACGTTGCAGTCCTGAGGGAACAGGATCAGCGTCACGGAGGTGATTGAACACTACCGACATCTGCCACTGTGTCACCAACTCTGTGCCTCGCGAGCCAACGACCCGTGGCTGTGGGCCACTGCTGACCGCTGCCTCCGGCCTACACTGCGGTCAAGTAGGTCACAGAGCCTTGATTTGGCATTCTTGGAGTTCACATCTGTGTACGGGCATCATCGCAGACTGCATCCCCTCACAGCACCTGTGCCACTAAGTTTGTTCCCCGACATTCATGGACACTCACTGGTCGGACATTGGTGGCGTTTGAGTCCATGGACTAGGGGCTAGTTTTCATCCTCATGTAGCTGATCCCGAATTGTTGGTGAGGAAGAAGGTTGCGCTTTCCACTCCTCCATTTGCTGCTTCCAGATAACATCAGACCTTCCGCATCATGCCCTGGAGGACACCTTCCACTGTCCCCCGAAACCCTCCGCAACATACACCTCGGACATTGATGGGGACCCGCTCAGGTTGCATGGCCCATCTGACTGCACCGCAAGTCACCGTCCCGGGGCTGGGTGCCTATGCCGGCCGCAGTGCATTCGGGGCCACTAACTCTGTGCTGCTCAGGCCTGGGACCCCTTCTTCTGAGTCATTGAATGGCCTCTGTAGCCATGGTCTTGGGGTCATCAACGCCATGTGTCTGTGGCCCTGCGCTGTCCGCCTCCTCCGGCCCCAACTGCGGTCCACCAGGGCCCACACATGGCATCGAGTCTTGACCGGCCCGGACGTTGCATCACCGCAGGAGGCCACTGCACCACCGCAAGGACCACCTTCAACTGCCATCTACCAGAGTCGAAACGGTGGTCCTGCCAGACCTAAGGAGTTGCTCAGACCTGTCGTGGATGCCATCATCAGACTGATACCCTGCTCAGCACTCCAGGTGCCAGTGACTCAGTGCACCGCAAGCCATTGTCCATTACTGATTGAGTTTTGTGCTGTTGTGAGGTTGCGCAGCAATGTCACCTCATGCAGTGGGGAAGACCTGGGACTATGATGAGGAAGATGTGTCAAGTGTGCGGAAGGGAGAGGGCACAGACAATGGGAGGGCAGGAGGCAACAGCCCCACGGCAGGAATGCAGACTGGTGGTGGTAGTCAAGCTACACACCCGGATCTATTGCTGGGTATTGCGCTGTGGACTGCGGACGCAACTGTCACCTCAGGCAGTGTGGGAGACCTGGGACGTTGATGAGGAAGTTGATGCAGGTGTAACACACCCCACTGCATCTGCATCAGGACTGATCCGAAGGGACACAATCCTAGCAATTTCTTCACATGAGCGCGCTCTTGTCTAGTGCCCCTGCCTCAGTGCACTGCAACTCAAGGAACGTCCAGACTGAATATTGGGTGACCTCTGTCCTTAATCCGGATCCCTCCATGTTGCTCTGCAGTTGACTCTGTTATGCTGGTGTTTTCTGTTTCCATTGCACTGGTGTCCACTGTTCAGGTTGTTGGCAGCACCAAGCACTCCGTGCGGGCTGGCTTATACTCACCCACACACATCCAGCACAGGCGTCACTGTACATGTGGCCCTGCCAATAAAGGGGCCGGGCGCACGTGCCCGTGGCCAGTTCAACATGATATGTGCATGTGTCTCTGTGGAGGTGTGGGTCTCCTATGTGGGGTGTGGGGGGTCCCTGAAGGGTATTGGACACCCACGTATGTGTTCTAGTTCGCATTCCATGGGTTCGGCAACACCCTCACCTGTTGGGACACCTCCTTTTGGCGTTCTGCCACCTGGCATTGGGATGCCATGTGTGGGTGGGTGAAGTGTTGTGAGCCAGCCGTGATTGCGGGTGCTTCATGCTGTGTGGTCTGTTGCAGGGGCTGGGTTCTCCTCTGAGTGGCTTGTCTGCCCTGGTCCTGGTGGTGGGTTGTGTGGGATGTCCATGGGCTGTTGTAGGGCGTCAGTGTCTGGGCTGTGGTGTTCGTCTCGGGCATCACTGATGGGTTGTCTGTTCTGACCTGCTGGAGGTGTTGTTTGTCCCTCTGCATTGTGAAGGGGAGGAGCATGTTGGCATTGTGTTGGCGCCTTGTTCTTGTCGACATGCAGACTGTGTGACGATGTACATTGTGAGTGTATGGCGGTGGTGGCTATTTGAGTTGGGACAGTGTCCATTTGGCCTACATGGCTGATGTGGGGTTGTAGGGGTAGATGTGCATCTCACAGTTCCCTGCTCTGTCCGATGTGATTGTTCTGTTACTGTGCCTGGTTGGACCCAGTTGTGTCCCCTGTTCTGCAGTGTGGGTGTTGCACTTTGTGCCACATTGTCATGGTATGTGCTGTGATTGCTATGTGTGTGTGCTGCAGTGTGCCACGGGGATGGGGGACATGTCCCTGGGTAATTGTGGGTGTGCAGTGTGTTACACCTCATTGTGCATGTGTGGCATTGTGCCCATCACCCACCATCCCCCAGTCCCTGTTGGATCCTCACCCTGTTGTTGTTGTGTCAGGTCCTGTCGGGCTGTGTCCGTACTCCCTACTCCTTGCACCCTCTCCACACTGATGACTGTGGCCTGGGTTTCCTCCTGCTCTTCCTGTGGCGCTGGACTGCCACCTCCTGTCGCCATTGCTGCCTTCCTGTTGGCAGCGGGTTTGTACCTGGTTTAGGTTGTCAGGTCCTGCTGGCGCCTCTTGGCCTCCTGGATTGGCCTCCTGGGCTCTGCGACTGCATTCCAGGTGGTCTGCTTGTAGGTCATTTGCTGGTAGTGTTCTGTCGCCTCCGTGGCCTTGGTCTTGTTTTCCTGCGGTCTGCACCCCGTCTTCCTCTCCATTTTCTCCTTGGCCTTCCCCGACCCACTTGTTCCTTGCTGGTGGTCTGTGGGGGTTGTGGTGTTTGCGTTGCCCTCTGCGCTGGGTCAGGGTGCATGGATGTTGCTACGTGCTTTGGCTTGTTTCTGGTGTGTTGTGCCTGTGGTTTTTATGGTGCAATTGCCCGCCAGACGCGTGGGAGTTGCAGGCCTGAGGCTGCTTTTCGCAGCTTTTTGTACCGCGATTGGCCTCATCGCATGATTTCTCGCGTTTTTCATTTTTTGGGCGTGGTGTTGATTTACACGCTGGCATTTGACGCGTTATCTGGTGACTATCGCATGCTACCGCCTTGTTGTGAATTCCACGTTGACACAGGGTTATTTTCCCGTGATAGGCTGGGTTATTGAAAGTTGCGTTACGCTACTCTTGCGGTAGTTATCACACGTTCTTGTGAATATACCCCTTAGAGTATTCTGCACCTTCAGTAGAGTTTGTCAGAACTCTGCAAAACTCTTGGTACAGCCCTCTCTTTAGAGTTGGGTGAACTGTCGTCCTTATGTCGGCTGAGCCTCTAATGGGTCTACCGGTGGAAACCATTGACCAATGACCTGTTGGATATTCACACTACTGAAGGCAGACAGTCCAATGTCTTTTTTTTCTATTTAGGACCACTAGAGAAAGCATAGTGGCCCAATCAGGACAAAAAAAAGAGATAATCAGTGCCACAGCCAGTAGCTATCTTTTTAAAAATATCTATTGGCTTTTCCAATGCTTTTTGCAGATGCTATAAAGCATCTGCGAAAAAAAAACAAAAAAAAAACAAGAAAATGTCAGGTACAAGTGAGCGCGTATGCGTCATGTGGCCACATCATACATAGGCACAGGTATGTGTAAAGACATATACATGTGCATGAGTCACCTCACTTATGCGAGCCTACTGAATGACACAGGTGCCATTTTATTTATTTTCATATTCTCTGACCCAAGATGGCAGATCCACTTGTGGGCATAAAATAAAAGGAATAATTTTAATGTGCACTAAAGAGCATTTCTGAAAGTAGAGCTGTCCTGAATCTCTACCTTCTCATGAAAAGATCCCTGAAACAAGCATGCTATTACAATCGGGATTCACTTCTAACAATTTGGCATGTATAACTACGTTTGGTACAGAATCCAATATTTTATTTAAAAAAAGATCAAAACTGGCATCTTTTGTGCTCAGAAAAGTTTACTCTAGAAAAAGCTATGTTTTCCTTTAGGAGGGCCAGAAACCTAAGAGATAGATTGGTAAAGGCATTTATAGAACCCCAACAACTACACGGACCCACTATGAGGACCTGAACCAGTTATTGGACACCATCCATGCGGACATTGTACCGCATGTGCCACTACCAGTATTGTTAAAAGATGTAACCTGAATGGAAAAGTATGGCAACTCGGGCATTTCTCTAATTGTGCCTCAAAGAATGTAATGTATTGCACTGAATGTTCTTGTACCTTCAAATACATTGGTAAAACAACTCACGAGGTTCGCCATCGCATTCTACAACAAACACCAATCTAGAATTTGATGTAATGTCCAAAATGCTCCTTCAGTTGCCCATTGCAGAACCTTTGCTCGTGCTGCAAATGTACTTGAAATGATTGATAATTCCAAGAGCAGGCATGGTGAGGTGTGGATCGGTTGCTCACATTAAAGTGGAACAGAAGGACCAGGAAAGGTAACACAGTTAAGAAAGCCCTCAACCAACAGGTCACATGGTACACCTTAGCCACCCTTTAAGTTGTTCCATTGTATGATTGGTATGGTCATACTTCTTTTTTGGGCATGTTTGACTTAAGTTTCTTTCAAGGTACATCGATGAGCTGGCCCCTCTACATGATGGCAGCCGTTCTTCTGTTAGCAATTTTTGGAGTCATGTTTTAATAATGACTGCAGGACTTGTAGGTGTTCAGATGAACGTTATGGGTCCCACTATCTGGGTGATTTGTTTCCCTTTGGTGGCTCTTGCGCTGGTATACTTACCATCGTTTTTATTGCTGTGTGTATTGCAAGTTGCGAGTATATGATTTTTGGGCATCTTTGCCGTTTTAAGATGGAGGCCATTGTCTCCTGAAGGGTCACGTGATCCGTACCATGTCGACCAATGCACGCTTTTATAGCGCCTCGGTGTCAGAGCTGGTCATGATTCAGTAGAGTTCAGATGTAAAAGTTTAGGCTATGTCTGAATATAGAATGTTCTGGTGTCTGACATACAAAGTTCAGACGATCGAATCGAGTTTTTGTATTACTGGGTGGGGGACTGTTGGTGTGTGGAATAAGGTGGTCACGAGATGCCTGGTGGCTCCTAAGGATTAGGCCTACCTTCTTCTTTAAGTGGTGCTTCTCATCATTTCATTCACCACATCTTTGTTGGCGACGAGCGGGAGCGAGCAGGAGCTGGCAGGAACTCTTCAGGCTGTCAGGATACGAGAGAACACATTCTGTGGAAACAGCAAGTCTTGAAATGTTCAATTTCCATGTCCCTGCTTTTCGTGACTTTAAATTCAGTGTGGAGTGGGCCGCATCTAGGGTCGAGCTGCAGCGTTATTGGTGCCGTTGTGACCGCATATGTGTGCCCATACACACGGTGTTTAGCAGTGACGTCAGAGTGCGGCCATTTCAGAAGCTGGTGCACAGTTCACTCTATGCATTCAATCTCTATTCAATTCTAAGCTATTTTACAGGAAAAACTGCAGTCATCCCATTGCTCATTTCCGAGCCTGAGGGAGCTCGAGCGGATTCATCCTTAAGCATAATTGATGCTTCGACAAGGAAAGCGTTTTTCCTTCTCTTACATCTCTTGCTTTTCTTGTTCATCAAATTCTGATTTATTCTATCAGATTCTTATCGATGCACGTCCTCAGAACAGAGTCAATGAGAGAACACACTGTTATTTTGGATAACAGCGCCATCTCCTGGTCCATCTTCACTGTGATCAGCACACTAGTTTGGAGTTCAGTGTTTAAATATTTATGCAGCTGGTCACGAGTAACCCTGGGCGAAGTACTACGCTACGCTCGCGTAGTTTGCGCTACTTCGCACTACGCGAATTGCAGGTAGCACAGTGCAAACACGCGTAGCGGTCATTTTTTGCTTGCTCGCGGTCCTCAACGTCAAGTTGGCGACCGCGAGCAAGCAAAATGACTATCCCGGCGAGACTTTTCCTCGTTCGCGAGATTCTCAACGCGGGAGGTCAGGTTTCTCATTGCGAGTGGTCGCGTATGCTCGCGACCGCTCGCGATGAGAAACTACCAGTCCGCGTTGAGAAAGCTGCCGCTCGAGTAGAAATCTACTCGAGCGGCAGAAAACGACCGCTTGCACTGTGCAAGATGCGGTATGCACTGATTGCACAGTGCGGACAAGCATCCGGCACTGTGCAATCAGTGCGAACAGCATTTTGCACAGTGCACTACGCAGTTCGCGTAGCTACGCGTAGCTCGCGTAGTGCGAGTGCACTTCGCGTAGCTACGCGTAGGGCTACTACGCGAACTACGCCCAGGGTTAGTCACGAGTCACAGTGATTAGCACACTTTAATATCTTTTTTGTGATTATTATTACTGCAACTGCTTACTAGCCATTATGGGGATCAGGTTTACATTTACCTTAATTCCCCAGTGATTCACTCTCTTGTGGCGCATCTGTTATTTCTTCAGCACCACTTATTGCAAAAAAACACCTTGGGATCATTGTGTATCACTCATTACTCGTACAGCACCAGTAATCAACTTGCATTGTGGGACAGAGATTCAACGGTGATGCACTCACCTCGTGTGTTCATGTTATGGTGTATAACTGATTCGCTATTTATTCTACACTGCTGCATTTATATATTTATATTTTTTTTAGTTATTTATTAATTTTGGTGTAAAAAAAAAATTATATTCTAGCATGCAGTCTGTTAATCCACCTCCACCTTTTCTTGAAAGCCCAGGTGAACCACCGGTGACTTGGAGGAACTGGTTTGATGCATTCCAGACGTATCTGGGGGCAATTGGTGCTGCAAGGTTCTGTGCAGAAAGAAAAAAATATTTACTACTACACTCCCATGGGTTTGAGGGACGTGCAAAATGTAAACATCTCCCAGAAATTGAAGTTTCAGAGGAAGAACAAGGGGATGAGTTTATTGAAGCTGTAAAGATATTAGAAAAAAGATTAGATGTTCAACCAAGTATTGTCGTGCTGCGTCACAAATTTCTGATGAGGAAACAACTCCGTGGCAAAAGTGTAGATGTGCACGTGTCAGCACTTAGGAGGTTGGTTGCTGATTGTAATTTTGGGAATTTTACTGATCAGCTTGTCCGAGATCAGTTTATTTGCCACTGCACGAACAACGCTAACCAACATAAACTTCTATCCCTCAGCAATCCTACTCTAGATGAAACATTGTGAATTGCGAAAAGCACAGAAACATCCCAGTTATCCGCCAAAGAACTTGAGGAGAAGAAGAATGAGGTGGTAGGAAATATTTGCATGAGAAGTAAAGTGCCAAAGATGGAGACTACAACACATAAGAACAATTCAAGTGCTGGATCTGCTAAAGGTTTCTTTAAACAGTGAAATATGTGTTTTAGGTGTGGGAACGTTTCACATTTCAAGACTGGGGTAAACAATGTTCTGCTAAAAATGTTGTCTGTAGGAAATGTAGCAAGGTAGGCCACTTTGCAAAAGTATGTCAGAGTCAAAACAATGTGTCTTCCAGAGGGAACAATGTAGAAGCTAACCTAGGTGATGATGACTGTGATGTGCAGTTAGAAAAACTACATGAAGAATTACAGAACATAGTGATGGTTGTGGGAGTTGATGTATGCACTGGTGATCCAGCTGAGTATGTGGATACGTATGTTGATGTGTTGGTGGGTGACAGGTTAGTTAAGTTGTTAGTTGATTCAGGAGCCAGAATAACAATCTTAACCCAGGAAATGTTCAATGAATTGTGGCCTGGTAGAAGTCTTGAACCTCCAGACTGTGCACCAGTTTCTTACGAAGGGAGGCGTATTGAGTTATCCGGAAATTTTGAAGATATTCTGGTTTTCAAGAGCAGAAAAAGTGTAGGAAAAGTCTATGTGGAAGTCAAGGGGGTGTGTATCTTAGGATGGTTCCACCAAGGTCTTTTCAAAATGGTGTTAAGGCCCGGTACCAAAGAACAGGTGTCCGTTGGAGAAAGCAGTGCCTCAAACATCATGTCCAGGTTCCCTGAAGTATTTTCTGCTACACTGGGCACTATAAAGGGTTTCAAACACAAGATAAAAGTTAAGGACTGGTCAATGCCAATTAAGCACAAATTGCAGAATGCTCCATTTTCCATAAGAGAAGGCATAGAAATAGAGCTTGAAAAGTTGTGTGATTGTGGAATAATCGAACTAGTTGGTTATCGCTCCTTGTTGTGGCCAGGAAGAAAAGTGGGGAATTGTGAGTTTGCATGGATTTGCATAGTTTGAACAAGTCCATTTGGGTCGACTCACATCCCCTCCCCAAAATTACAGATCTTCTGTCTTTGTTGGCGAGTGCGAGATGGTTTTCTAAGATCGCCTTAGCATCTGCCTATCATCAGTTGAATTTAGAACCAGAGTCTAGACACTTTACTGCCTTCTTGTCACCTATTGGTACTTTCCAGTACTGTAGCTTGCCGTTCCGATTAGCCTCTGCGGCATGCGTGTTTCAGAGGATTATGTACAGTTACTCAAGGATGTTAACTGGGTTGTCGCACTCCAGGACGATGTGCTGATTTTTGCAGCAACCAGGGAAGAACATGAGTCCATTCTTAATCAGGTATTGTCCATCCTTCAAGAGAAAGGTGTTGCACTGAAAATAGAGAAATGTGAGATAGAGAAAACAAGGGTTGAGTATCTGGCCCACATTATCTCAGCGGATGGTATTGAACCAAGACCAGGTTTACTAAATGCCACCATGGATGCACAACCTCTGGGTGATAAAACTGGGTTGAAGTCATTTATGGGCATGTGTGAGTTTTTCTCCCGTTTCATTCCGGATTATGCAGCTCATATAAAACTCTTGACTATTCTCCTGAAGATGAATTTATCTTTCAAGTAGAATGCCAATTGCCAGGAGTCATTTGAATGGGTCAAAAACAGTTGGCGAGTTCTAGGATTTGTAAGCCATTCAATCCTGAGTTCAAGTGCTGTGTTACGGTTGATGCATGCAATCAAGGTCTGGGGACAGTACTAAGCCAAATTAATGGTAAAGAAGAAAATACTGTTTGTTATGCTTCAAGAGTTCTGAGGGAGGCAGAAACTCATTATTCTACTATTGAAAAAGAGCTCCTTGCCTGTTTGTGGGCAATACAAAAGTTCAAACCTTACATTTGGGGTACAACGTTTTTGGTTTGTACCAATCATAAACCCCTGGTTGACATCTAGTCAGGTGATAAAATCAAAGAGCAGACCCCTAGAATTGCAAGATTGACAACAAAACTGTTACGCCTTGAGACCCGTAAGGGTGAGTAGTTCGCGCTTTACAAATACGGATTTATTAGTATGATTTTGAGGTATTGCCTATTCAAGGTGCCAGAAATGTTTGAGCTGAATTCTTGTCTAGATTTCTTTCCACCGAAGATGGCATGAACAAAGGAGACGAAGGGGTGAAGGAATATTGTTTGATTGATGAAATGTATTTGGAAGAGTTGTGTGTGGTGTCCAAGAAGGAGTGGAAAAAGAAATGGGTTTTGATGAAGTGATAAAACGAGTTATATTGTATGAAAGTGGGTTGGCCAGTTGAGAAATCCCTACAGATTCCATGTCAACCTTATTGGAAGATTCGTGACAAACTCTCTGTTGAAGACAGTCTTCTAATGAGAGGTGACAAGCTAGTACCACCAGAGGGGGTCAGACATACGTTGATATTTGGGAAAGACCTTAACAAAATGCAGAATCAGACAGAATTTGTGGTGGCAGTCCATGGACAGAGAGATTAATTGTGTTGTGGGGGAATGTGCTTTGTGTGCGCGTGCTGAGAAGAACATTGTTTTGAGGAAGCCACCCTTGCAGCCAATAGAGTGCCCTTCAAGAGCTTGGGAAAATGTTGGCATAGATTTGGTTGGTCCATTCAATTGTTTGCCTATCGAATATCGTTATGCTTTGGTGGTAATTGACCTTTATTCTAAGTGGCCAGGAGTCAAGTTTGTGATGGAACCTAATGCAAAGACAGTAATAGAATTCCTAAAGGAAATCTTTCTTAGAGAAGGTTTCCCCAAATTCATTATTTCAGACAATGGTGTGCAATTTGTGAATGGAGAGGTGGATGCTTTCCTCAAAGCAGGCAATATTAAGCACCATAAGACTTCACTTTATCATCCCCAATCTAATGGTCAAGTGGAGCCAATTAATAAAGTATTGTCCCAGTGCATCCAATGGGTGATTGTTAACAAGTGTGTTGTTGTAAATGCAGTTCGTTCCATGCTGTGGATTTATCAAACAAGTCTGCATTCTACTATGCAAGTTTCCCCTTTTGAACTATTGAGAGGAAGGAAACCAGCCACCAAAGTTTGTCCCAACTGGATGAGCAGGTGGGTGAGTATTTGGGGTTCGATACAATGAGCAGGATGCTAGGGTCAAGAAAAATGTTGCCAATGCTAAGAGCAAACAAAAGAAACTTTGATGAGCGCAACCATGTATGTAAAGTGAAAGTGGATGTGGGAGATTTAGTTTGCATCAAAAAAGGTGTGCATGTCAAAAATGATGTGAAAAGTTCAGTGAACCGCTCGTTGTGGGTAAAGTGCATGAAAACGCAATCAGGGTCAATGGTTCAAAATGCTGGAATTTGGTAAGGGTTGTCAAATGTGGTTTTACGTCTGACCAAGAGAGAAGCCCTGATCTGGAAGAGAGATTTCATAAATCAAGTTGGTCAGATGAAGAATCTATTTCTATGAGAAGGTCTGCTCCGAGGACAGGTCTTAGGTCCGTGGTCCGCAGAAGCCACCAATTCAGATGCCTTACTCTGAGGTACAGAAATTAAGTAGGAATATTCTATTCATTGGCCTGATGATTATTTTTTACTTTACATCATTCTTAACTGTGGTTAAGAGCTTTCCTTCAATAGTTACATGTCCCTGAAAGAAAATATAGTTTGTTCTATCTGGTCAAGAATTAAGATTACTGTTTATATTTTTTAATTATTTTAGAATTTGTACGAGTCTTTCAGCAGCATTTGATACAAATTGTTATTACATGAAGTGATGTTAGTTGTTAAGTTCCTAGTCTCTATAATGTAGTTAGATTTTTCTTTGTTATTGTTTGGAGGGGAAAAGTAATGTGGTGTTCAGACGTAACAGTTTAGGTTATGACTGAATATAGAATGTTCTAGTGTCTGACATAGAATGTTCAGATGATCGAATTGAGTTTTTGTATTACCGGTGGGGGACAGTTGGTGTGTGGACTAAGGCGGTCACAACATGCCTGGTGGCTCCTAAGAATTAAACCTACCTTTTTCTTCAAGCGTTGCGTTTCTCATCATTTCATTCACCACAGATTCTTTTATTCATGTAGATCAGTGCCGGTCGGATTCTTCGTGACCTGGATTTCAAGTAAGTTGGGGCCTCGCTACGTTGAACAGTACTTAGGTTCTATTCTAGAACTTAATACATTACGATTCCTTTTTATTATTTTTAAGATTATTTGCAGAATTGCAGAACTTTGTGCCTTTAGCTTTTTCATCAAGCAAGTATTGGGTAAGCAGTCACTAACATTTTAAGGCACTGGTGTACTAACTGATATGTGTTTCGTCATGCACATTGACCATTTTAAGGTGGGATATGGTTTAGTAATTTATCATTTCCTTGGTAAGTGTTTTAAGTTACTGTTGGTGCATCTGGTTTGATTGTTTGTACTTTTGGTGTGTAGGCATTCTTCCGGTGTTGGTTAATTAGATACACTTCTGGGTATTTTTGGTGATGCTACATGGGAAGACCTGGCTTGGCAGTTCAGGCTGGACTGTTCCCATGAGGCACAGGGTCAAGACTGATTTGCATATAGCTGGGTCTGAACTGGGGTGGCGAAGTGAGCTAAAGAACGATGGTGGATTCAACCCAGATCTGACTGGGGGTGAGTGTCTGAAAAGTTTCAGCGCTCCATCCATCATCTTTGTGTTTGCTTTGTTCGTCCTAAGTTGGCAGGGTATGCCCAGACGTGGGTCCCTTGCTCACTTTGCCACTGGATTCAAGCTAGCCTGGCTGATGAGGGGTGTTACCCCGAAACGGTCCCGGGATGCTTGTTTCCGGTCCAGGGAAGACCTGGCTTGGAAGTTCGGGCTGGACTGTTCCCATGAGGCACAGGGTCAAGACTGATTTGCATATGGATGGGTCTGATCTGAGGTGGCGAAGTGAGCTAAAGAACGATGATGGATTCAACCCAGATCTGTGACTGGGGGTGAGTGTCTGAAAAGTTTCAGCGCTCCGTCCATCATCTCTTTGTGTTTGCTTTGCATATATATATATATATATATATATATATATGAAAAACGCTTTCATAATTTACTTTGTGGTACGCCTTATCATATGCATGCTTTCTTTGTTTAATTCAACATAGGTTGCATTCTTTTGATACCAACCTAATTCAGAGTAAATACAAGTTACTCCTTCAAAAGCTGATTGTTTTCTGACTAAGTTTATACCCAGTCTCCTTGGGTAATACTGGGAAGCCCTAGTGTGTGTTGCACAAATACATGTAAGCACAGTTAACACAATTAGCTAAAGCCATAAAATTCCTGTACAAATATTCACCAGTGCAGGAAACACATTATTCACCTTATGTTGACGAATAGTACTATCATCTACATGATGTCATCCGTTGTGACAAGATTCCAAAAACTTCAAGCGATACATTTAAATACCAAGCCAGTCTGAGTCTATGTGTACATCTATTCATAGTAACATTGTATCACAGTGTCATTTAATATATTTTAACTGATTAATTAAGGCCATATGCAGAACAATTGAATGCAGGGGGCTTCCATAGTTGCCAACGTTCTTTCAAAGTTACCACCTCTCTGGTTGATAGGCACTGCCAGACTTTGCAGGACAGGCATCTCTTCCAACGACAATCCGGTTCCCTCTCTGTCAATCTAAACGAGGCAACATGGATCAAGCCCTTATGGGAAAAGAGGGAGAGGAGCAAAAGAGACACAGGTGGTGTTCGTTCGCTTTGGAACTTCAATAAGGATATGGCAGGCTTAAAAACTAAATATACAACAAAATATGTGAGCAACACAAAACGAAGATGCCCGGACACAAAGTGTGGTAAAGAAGAATGAATGTCACTTACCGGACTTTGTGGCAGAAGCTGCTTTGACAAGCCCAGCAAAAACTAGGATACAGGTGCCTACCCCCCTGCCCCCCCACCCCACCCCCATCCGAAGCCATAGAATCAGCAACACTCAGGAGGCAGAGCAAAAGACGATCAATTAACAATCCTGCCTGACCTCACTAAACAAGGAAACTGAACAGGGACAAAACAAAACGTGCAATGATCGGAAATGGTGGCGGCCTCTTGAAATGGGAAGCCATACGACTATTCAAAAAGTTGCCATACACCTTCTGCCCGCCATCTTTGGGCTCAAGTATGCCTCTGCCTAACAAGCCCAGAAGTGGTGGCTCTGACCCAGAAGAGTATGCTCTGAGGTTAGTAGTCTAGCTCTTACACCTAGCATCCAGCAACCCATTCTCCATCGTTTCCCATGTGCAGATGTTCTTGGGACTTGTAGTCTTAATGGTTTTTACTTTTTCACTGACTTCCGATTCCCCAACTGTCCTCCAAGCCGTTTTCCAGAAATGTTTTGGCCTCTTCACTTCCTAATCCTGACAGACACTAGGTTTAGCACAGTCGATTTTAAGTTACGTGGCTAACGCTGTTGGTTTTTTGTTGTTGTTTTTTTTAGAGTTTTATATAGCGCAAACTAGACCTGAGACATCGGGTATCAGAGCAATTTACATGAGCACCAGTTTCGTTACAGAAGGACACATTCATTTGCAATGACCATCAAAGGAGCACTGGGTATCTTACAGATTAGACATGACTTATGCAGTAGGATGTTTTTTTTGTTTTTTTACTTTGGTGGTGATGCCTATGTATGTTTTAACAAACAAGAATAATATTGCTGAAATAGCATTTGTGTGAAAACTGCCTTTGTGTGATTATTCGCCTTTGACGTGTGCCTTCTTGCTCTTGGCTGTTACATCACAAATACACTTGCTGCATCTAAAATGGTCTATGCCTTTTGGAGCGCCCGCTTCTCTGTATATAGATTAAATAGTTTGGCGTTGTTGAATCCCCTGCAGAAGGGGTCACCCACAGAGCCTGTGATCAATGAGCAAAATATGTCACCGGGTTTCCACCTAAGAAACTATCAACAAAGGTGGGTTATTTGATCATTCATTTAAGAGTATATGGCCGGTCCAGGGACGGAATCGAGATGGATGACGAGGACTGGCAAGAGGCCGTTTCCTCGCCTAGAGTCGTGGCAATACCAGCGCACCTCCGACTAGTCCAACTTAAAGTACTCCATAGGATTTACGTGACCGGACCCCAGCTGGTACGGATGGGGAGAAAAGACGGGGGGGACTGTAGGCGGGGATGTGGCCAGGTGGGTACTTTTATGCATATAATTTGGGAATGTGACAATATTCAACCCTACTGGCGTACATGACATCATCAATACAGTGTTATCCACACAACTTAGCCTAGATGCTCGTAGATGTCTGTTGAACATCTGGGAACCGACGGATCTGAATGATTGCTCAACACAATGGGTCACACTGGGGCTTATGCTCGCTAAGAGAAATATTGCTCAGCGGTGCGGGGCGTCTCAACCTCCAGCGGTGGGTGACTGGAAGAAAGATCTGGATTGGGCAATGTTCAGAGAAAAGACGGTGTATGTTGCCCGGGACTGCCCTAAAAAATGGACCCGTGTATGGGGCCTGTGGAATTCCTATCGTGGAGACATATGTCAGCCGCCCCTCTCCTTCGACAGTGAAGACCCCCCTTCGCCCTAAACCCTCCAAGTGTTATGTTGTATTGATTGATTTTACCTATCGGTCCCATGTGGCCTGCCCTACTGCTTCCTCTGTAATGTACTTGATAAGCTGATGTTGATTAATAAAAAGTAAAAAAAAAAAAAAAAAAGAGTATATGGCCTTGCTACCTAACATTGCATACCATGCTATGCCAATATTACCGTAGGCCATCAGCAGATTTGAGTCCCCAAAACCAAACTAAAAAGCTCTGCAAGAAAGAATATCTCATGAAAAACATAGGAGTACCTTAATAGGGACACCAAGAACATTGAGTACAAAAATGGTGAACCGGAAGAGTGTGTGCCACTTAGCCAATCATACCCGATTTGTATGAGAGACGGAACAAAGAGTAGGGTACGTAGGTTACAAATGTATGGTGAGGCATGGTTAGGATGACAGCTGGGCCTTTTGTTTCCACTTACTCTAAAAGTTGAACCACTATGTGTAGGTTGATGTGCTTGGGAAAGGAACATGGTATTGATAATATTAATGCGGTAGGTGTCACCATGATATGGCATAATGATTAAAGAACTTGGGGAGCTCACAGGATAAATGCTGCACACTGACAATGATAACTTGATGACAAATAAACGAAATCTCCATGAGATATAATAAAAGATAAAAAAAAAAAAAAAAAAATAGTATGGTGTTGTTGTGTAGTTCCTAATAATACAAGGGATCTGCGCGTTTAGACAACATTTTAGACAACATAAATTAAGGGTTTGGTGTCCAAACTGATTCCAGACACCCCCAAAGGATATATTAGCCTTTAGACCAGCTAGCTCACAGTGCCACCATAAACCCCCTAATTTTACCAAGGAGCAAACAGTTTCTGGCAACTATCGAACATGACAACCCTTGATCCTTCAGGGATGGTGGAAACAGTGCAGTGCCTTTTGCCCAGTAAATCGTGCTCACTTAGTGTCAGAGAGATACACAGAATAAACGATGGGGACGTTTTCAATAAGCATTTATTGAACCAGCGTCATTCTAGTATAAAATATGTTTGCTGCAACAATCATTAGACAGAAACAGATATATAAGATTACAGGCACAAATAGAGTAAATAAAAGGTAGAATTCTAACATGGTGCTAAAACAGAAAATATATGCAGGCATATCGATACATGACCGTAATCGAGTGTACTCCTAAGATGCAAACCCTACCTAAGTGTACCTAGCATGTATGTAGGTGTAAAGCCAAGAATCCCCTAAGAAAGAGACAACCCCATTACCTGATGGGAGAGAATGAAGGACCCCATCTTGGTCATGAGTTGGACACCTGCAAGGGATGTCAGACCACTGCATGATGGATCTTCTGCAGGCCGGGACCTCAGCGTCTAGTGTCAGTGTGAAAGCTTATCCTCCGGTTGCCCAGTGAAGATGTGGTTCTTTTGTACCCGAAAGGTACCCTCAGGGGTTCTACCTAGATGTGCAATGGTACTGTGGGTCTGTCGTTCAAGGATGACAATAGCAGTGACTTCTGTACAGAGTTATTATACAGAAGATGGTAATCCTGCTGTGCATGTCCTAGGCAGGGGGTTAAGATATGATACTAAGAATCCTCAAGTGTAATAAATGAGGCTAGTTTTCAACGAAAACCCAACATTTATTCGGCACATAACCAGATAAAAGGTCAGCACCAGACCCGGTATGTAGAGCAAGTTAGGCCAAGTGTAGGTAAAAGGTTGTGCAGCTACCTGGGCCTATATTGGGGTACATTGGGGCTCATAACAGTGTATACTATTGTTTTCTCAAAAAGCATGAGCTACAGTTTTACAATTTGTTAATATAGGTCTTTAGATCCTTGTCCTGTGGAGACCTGTGAATTATGGTAAAGTGCTGAAACTTGTCAACATCTTTTTGAGAACCTTGAACTTAAAAAAGATGGAAACATCAGTACTTGATATATTTCTGAATTTTTGACAAAGTCTGTGCAAATTTAAAAACAAACCTCTAGCAAAGGGTGACCAGATGTCCCGGATTTCCCCGGACAGTTCCGGTTTTCAGAGGACTGTGCTGGTGTCCCGATGCTTTTCCTAATTTTAAATACATGTCTCGGTTTTTGGGACAAAGGTCAGGTTATCCTTACAAAGCAGAATTAAAAGGTATGCTTTGCTCTCCTTTCAGAGGCGCATTTGTAGTCTGAAACAATGTAAGTAATATATTTGTTTCTGTCAGGAAGCACAGAAGCAGGTCCGCTGCCCGTTCCCAGCAGAAAGTGAAAGTGGGAAGGAGGGGAGTAGGGGGTGCAGGGTGGAGGTACTGCCTTAGCTAATATGTAAACATAGTTTTTATGAATGTGTACAGCCGTGATAAGTGATAAAATGGTAAATTTTTTAGATGTGGAGGTGTACATTAAAGATGACAAAATTGAAACAAGAGTATACCGCAAAGAGACAGCAGGCAACTCGGTTTTACATTCGTCAAGTTTTCACCCCAGGCATTTGGTGGAAAGCATACCTTACGGTGAAATGCTGAGATTAAAAAGAATTTGCAGCAATCACCAGGAGTTACAAATAGCACAACAGGCCAGCAAAAGGAGATTCATAGAACGAGGGTACTCTAGAAAAACCGTAGACACCACCATTGCCAAAACCAGTACTCTACACAGACTTAATCTTCTAGTACCTAAACGACAAACTCACATTCTTACTGAGCATAATTCACTATCAACGACTAATACTAAAGAGAAAACTAAGAGAACATCTACTGAACTCAGAATGATATTGGCATTTAATAAGCAAGATAAGTCATTAAGAAACATCATTAGGCAAAACTGGCCAATAGTCATTAATGACCCTGTCATTGGCCAATCTCTCCCAAAAAAACTGTCAATCACATACATCTATGAGTAATTGCCTTGTCAAGAGCAGTCCGGAGGTAGCCGAACACAATACTTGGCTGTTACAGCGCAAGGGCTTCATTAAATGCAAAAGCTGCAAAGCCTGCCAATACGGGCTAAACAAAACCATGTATACTATACCGTTTGGCAAAAGAAAATTCAAAATATCTAAACCATTGACTTGTAAAACGAACTATGCTATCTATGTGCTGGAGTGTTCTTGTAATCTACGCTATGTGGGCAGTACCAAACTACAAGCCCACAAAAGGATACTCCAGCATATACGTGCAAAAACAAACCAAGATCCAACTTATCCAGTGGCCCGCCATTTCAAGGAGATACACAATAACAACCTTGAACATTTTAAATAATATTTAATTGATGCAGTGCCATTAAAAAGAAGAGGGGGCAACAGAGAGGGAGTTCTAAGAAAACTAGAGACACGCTACATTCTGAACCTAGATTCCAAACATCCCGGGGGTCTCAACACAACGGAAGACCTCTTCACTTTTCTCTAAAGTGTTGTCTCCAATTTGTTTTAACACATTAAGTATTTAACATTGAGAGTAAACGCAAGACAACTGATCCAATGTTACGTTCCAATAAAGCTGAGAGGGACAGGGATACTCGTAACAGGAGAGACAATCCTGTACCTATTTGTGTATTCCTCTGAAACTGGTTATTAAAACTGCTCATTTAGCCAACCATGTATTTAAACAGGTATTATCAACTCAAGGGTTCCTCTAACTAAGGGAACTCTTTGCTGCTACACACGCCACAACCAGAAAGCAAATGCTTTTTCAACTTTAGCACTAAAGCACTTTATTGTAAGGAACACAGGTGTTTAAACACTTAGCAACTCTCTTTGGCACTAATATTTTGCACATGCACTTTACAACAGCCATAGATATCAAATACAGACTCATCTCCACAACGCTAAGTTACAGACTATAGCCGCGTATATGACTAACAGTAACTGTTGGATCAGAGGAAATTAAATATACTGTATAAATTATTACGGATATTTATGTCAAATATTTAAAATCATGTATTTTTTAAGGTATTTTAAACAATACATTTATTTTTACGGCAATGATTAAGGATTTCTAAATATCTATGCTCATTAAGTCTCTCTTACGTACTTTGACAATACATGTAGTATGTTTTTGCTTTCTATGACCAAATGTTTTTTTCTAATTTACACGTGTCACTTTAAAAAGGAAAAAAATCATTGCAGCGATTGTCATGTGATCAATGCCCGAACGGGCTGAAACGCGTAATGGCAGACAAATAAAACTACTATACTGCACTCACTGTGTGGTCCGTGTCTGTTTTGCCAAGCATCGGCGGAAGGAAGCAGAAGAACAGGATATATATATATATAGGCACACATTTACAAAACTACATTTACACAAGGTAAAGACATATATTTACAAGATGCCTAGCATTTATATATTGGCCCATATTTACAAGGCCATGCAAATACCGGTGTTATATTCCTGAGTTAGGCACACGTAGCGAAGCAGCTCATTTTCTTACATTGTCCTCACAAATAACATTTCCAGCTGTGACCTTTTGCACACATTTGCACACACGACAATGTTGGATTAGTATCTCCGAAACTAAACTTGTTTTTAGATCTAGCTTCGCACAACTCCCTGAACATCATGTACAAGGTCTTGTTTCACACTACGTACAAATGTCATCACTATCTTTATCCACGGGGCGACAGGGCTATCTATATATCCATAACATCACTAATATATGAGTACATCACAAGGCTGCTTTTTATTATAAAAGATGAGCATCCCGATAGATTAGTAGAGGAGGTACTTCCGCTGACACCCAGGGTCCATGCATGCTGAGAAATCACCACGCAGCGGCCTGACATCTCTTGAGGGGTGTCCAGTTCTTGACTAAGACGGGGTCCTTCACTCATTCCCATCAGGTAATGGGGTTGGATCATCCATTGGGGGGATTCTTGGCTCTACACCTACACACACTCTAGGTAAACATAGAGTAGGGTCCGCATAGTAGGAGTATGCTAGATTACTGGCTTGTTTACATGCCTGCATATATACAATTGTTTAGCACCATGGTAGAACTGTATCTACTATTTACGCTCTTGGTGCTTTTAATCACGTTTATCTGCTTCTGTCTACTAATCATTGCAGCACACGTATTTTATGCAAGAATAACGTTGGTTAAATAAATATTATTGAAAACGTCCCCCTGTGTAGTCTCTGTATATTTCTCAGAGAATAAGTAAGCACGAGTGACTGAGCGAAAGGTACTGTACTGTTTCCACGATCCCTCAGGGGTCAGGGTTGTCATGTTCAGTGGTTGCCAGAAACCATTCACTCCCTGGTAGTATAGGGGGGCTTACGGTGGCACTGTGAGCTAGCTGGTCTGTAGGCCAACATATCCTATGGGGGTGTCCGGAATCATTCTTGACACCAAGCCCCTAGTTTATGTTGTCCAAACAATGCGCAGGTCCTACGGATTGGTAGGAACGACACAACACCGGGACAGACCAGACATAGTTGTGAGACTAAAGGCATTAGTCCTACTTTTATGTCTGGTCTGTCCCGATTTTTACTTCTCAAAATATGGTAACCCCGCTTTAACAGCAATTGAAAACAATACACTTTAAGTGTTTTGCTTTTCATGGATATTTACAAGAACTGGTGATATTTGAAATAAAGACATTAACAAATGCAAAGTAAGAGAAACAATATGACTTTCTGTATAAGTATGAGATCGATACGAAAACTGTTTTGTTCATATTATTTATAAGATGGAAAAATGTGCAAGCCTTTATACATGTTGTGGGGAAATGGGGTGTATTATATGGTGTGATTGTGTGACCTCACCGTGTAATACAGTACCAGCGCCTTTAGGACCAGTCAGGTTTTGTTTGTTAAACCTTAGCTCAACACTGGGTAGCTCTGGCTCTGAGCAGTCAGGCTTTCAAAAAAGACCAAGTGTAAAGCATTTAAACAACACCAAAACAATTGAAGAAGAATGAAACTCGGCACTTAATATATCTGACACCAATTTTTTTTTTTATAACCAATTTTATTGGCATTTTTAGGAAAAACAACAACAACATAGACGTAGCACCATTCTGACATGTCAAATATTGCAATAGAGTTACAAGAGATTTCCCCAATCTGCTCGTATGGAGTATGCCTCCACCCAAACGATGGACAATCAAACCAATGGTCCCAGCCATTTGCCCCATATACGTTCATGCTTGGTTGGGCACCCTCTTGCTTCGTAGACAGCTCTTTCTTGGGTGGCGCACCAATCTACGCCTCTGCGCCATTTAGTTAAGGAGGGAGGCGCCGAGTCCTTCCAGGCAGCTGCTATGTCTCTCTTGGCTACGAGAACGGCAGTCCCTAGGAATAACTTGTCAGTCCGGGAGCCATCCAGTCCCTCCATCAGTCCCAGGAGAAGGGCACGGGGATTGAGGGGAACCTCCCACCCCAGCACCTCACTCAACTCAGATACAATGGAAGCCCAGTACTTGTTGAGGATGTCGCAGGACCAAACCATGTGATAGAAGTCTGCTGTGTCTGCTTTGCAGCGCGGGCAATGTGGGGTCGCGAGGAAGCCTACCCTGTGGAGTCGCACCGGGGTAAGATATGAACAGTGGAGATAGTAGATCTGAAAGATTCAGAGCTTAGCGGAGATTGTGAGCGTCCTAGGGGCCATCAGGGCATCCCGCCAGTCCTCTTCCTCAAGAGGGCCAAGCCACCAATCCCATCGGGCCCTGAGAGGCTCTATTGTTGATGGGGTGTTGTTAACCAAGGAGCGATACATTTGGGATATCCCCTCCCCCCTTCCTAAGCTCCCCATAAGGAGTTTGGCCTCTAATGGGCTAAATTCAGGGATGGTTGTGTGGTCAGGGACATGGAGGGTCAGGGCGTGTCGTAACTGCAGGTACCGAAAGAATTGGGTGGAGTGCAAGGAGTATGTCTTTTGGAGGTCTTGGAAGGAGGACAGATGCTCCCTCTTCCATATGTCTCCCAAACAAGTCATGCTAATTAAGTCCCATTTCTGGAACCCTGGTAGAGTCGCAACCTCCCGTAGCCATGTACCATGCCATAATGGTGTTTGTAGTGAGAGTTTGGTGTCCCAGTGGATGTGTCGCAGCGCGGAACGCCATGCCAGGAGGACTGTGCGGGTAACTGTTGGTAGGGTGCGTGGGATTGGGGCCCCATAGAGCATGGCCTGAACGCGGGAGAATCCAAGGCTCTCTAGCTCCAGTCGATAGGTGGGGTCTGACCACCCTCCATTAAACCAGTCGTGAATCACTAAAAGGCACGTGGCCAAGTAGTACAGGAATGGGTTTGTCATTTCCAACCCCCTTCGTATGTGGGCCGTTGACACGTGAGAGACCGCAGCCATCTCGCCCCGCCCCAGAGGAAGGTCATGATTAGACCATCTAGTTTGCGGAACCAGCCGCAAGGGAGATGGAGTGGAAGGTTTTGAATGATGTATAAAAGACAGGGGAGAATCATCATCTTAAAAAGTGCAACTCTGCCTCGTGGATTCAACGGAAGAGTCTGCCAACGACAGAGGTCCTCTTTCACGCGCTTGAGGAGTGGGGTGAGATTAAGGGACCAGGTCAGTTCGGGAAGGAGTGCCACCCAGATCCCGAGATATTTGAATGAGAGCCTACGCAAGGGAATGGTTGTTTGCGAGTCCACGCATTCCCTCGAGACATGGAGAGGTACTACCGTAGATTTGGCCAGGTTGAGACGCAGCCCAGATGCCTTTTCGAACAGGTGGAGGATGTGGTGAGATATTGGTCCGGATCGGGCCGGGTCCGCCAGATAGAGGACGTCGTCAGCATAAAGGGCGATCCGGTCCTCATGAGATTCCTGCCAGCGCCAGCCCTGGATCTGGCCATCACTTCGGATACGACATGCCAAGGGTTCAATCGCGAGAGCGAATAGGAGAGGGGAAAGCAGGCATCCCTGGCAGGTCCCCCTCTCGATCAGAAAGGCGTCCGACAGTGCACCATTTATGAGGACTCTGGCTGACGGAGTAGAGTAAAGGACCTTCACTATCCCTTGGTAGGAGGGCCCGAATCCCGCTCTCTCCAATATATCCCCAATGTCGCCCCAGTTCACCATATCAAAGGCCTTTTCAAAGTCAAGCAGCACTAGGGCTAGGTATGGTGACAGGCGACTATGGTGGGCGAGGGCTATTTGTAAATGTCTGAGACAGTGCCTCGTACTGCGGCATGAAGCCACACTGGTCGGGGTGGATGAGGGTGTGGAGCACTTGCTTCATGCGGGCAGCGAGGATGGTTGCATAGATTTTGACCTTTGTGTTGATAAGGGAAATTGGAAGGTACTGAGTGCATGAGGACGGTGGAGGATGTATCTTGGGTATGACCACGATGGTGGCACTGTCTGTGAGTGATGGGAAGGCACCCCTCTCTATAGTCTCTTCAAAGAGGGCATGGAGTTTCGGGATCAATGTCTCTCGAAAAGCTGCGTAGTACTCCGCGGGAAGCCCATCTGGACCGGGAGTCATATGAGTGGGCAGGGAGGAGATAGCGTCTCCAATTTCCTCAGGCGTGATGGGTTTGTCTAGGCTTGCACTTTCCGCTCGGGAGAGCCGCGGAAGAGGGGTATCTTGTAGAAAGGAGGAGCTAATCTGTGGGTTATGTGATAGATCTGCTGAATACAGCCCTTTGTAATAGGCCGCGAAGGCTTGTGCAATTGCCACAGGGGTGCGAGAGATTTGGCCCTGTGCATCACAGATCTCAGGCACAATCCGGTTGGCCATGGGATAGGTGGTGAGCCAGTGGAGTAATGTGCTGTTTTTGTCTCCCCATCCGTAGACCCTGGCCACAGAGGCCCTCCAGATCAGTTTGGCAGATTCAAGGGAGATATTTTTGATCTCCTTACGTACGAGTTGCAGCTGACGGCGTTCCGCTTCTCCCTCCCCGGTCACCAACGTGCGCTCCATGCGAAGGGCTTGGGCTTTGAGCTGGGAGAGTCAACGGTCTTGGACCTGCCGTTTGTGTTTGAGGAACCCTTTCGCATATCCCCGGATCGTGGCTTTACCCGCCTCCCACAATGTACCCTGCAGTTGCACTGTACCCTCATTTGTGCGAAAATAAGTGGTGAGTTCTTCCCCAAGTTTCTCTTTATACTCTGGGTCTTGGAGAAACCAGGCTATTAGACGCCACATGGGTCGCAGCGCTCCCGAGGGACCTCCCACCCGCAAGAGGAGCGGGGAGTGATACGACACTCCGCGCACCAATATTTGAATGTCAGAGACAGCTCGACAGTCCAGGGCAGGCATAAAAAGGAGGTCTATACGGGAGTTAGTGTTGTGGGCCACTGAAGTGTGTGTGTACTGCGGCCTCTGAGGGTGCCAGATGCGCCAGACATCACAGAGGCCCAATGTGGAGGCCCAGTCGTTGAGGCGTTTGCTTCCCCTGTTCCTGTGGGATGTGGAGGTGCCCGTGGCATCAATAGTGGGGTCAGGGACGGCGTTAAAATCTCCCCCAATTATGGTCAGGCCTTGAGGAAGGGTGGACAGTGTCTCCATCGCATCTCGGACGGTGGGTTCCAAAGTCGCCAGGGGCGCATATAGTGACATGAGATTGATAACAGAGTCCCCATGAGTACCCGTAAGAGTAGTAAACCGGCCTTGTGAGTCAGTGAACACTTGGGTCGGTGAGAAAGGGAAGGAGCGTCGCAGGAGGACTGCCGTCCCGTGAGTACCCCTGGAGAACCCAGAGGGCTATACTCTGTCGAATCCCTGACGCGCCAAAAAGGGACAACGGTTTCCCATCAAATGTGTTTCTTGTAACAGTAGGACATCGGGGTTGACCCTCCGGGCGTATCTTAAAACCTCAGTGCGTTTGATTTTATCTAGAAGGCCGTTAACGTTCCATGAAAGGACCGTCAGGGGTTCACACCCAGTGTATGGATTGGGCATTATGGCAGTGTGGCGGAGTAGGACTCCAGTGGGTGGAGCCGCTAAGGTCTATTAAGTCCATGGGCTCTGGTGAAGGCTGGACGCAATTGGGGTCATCACAGGGATCGGCCCAGGAAAGATCCTGGGTGCAGTGTAGGGTGCCGTCATAACATAGAGTAAAACAACTTAGTGCTGGGAGAACAGTCCCAGCCGAAACTCCCAACCAAACCCCCACCCCATACTTCCCAAAATGAATCATCTGTCGTCCCGTAAACAAGCCTGAAATTGAAACAATTGACCAGTCAGTCAACGGGGGGGCGTGTTATAGGGCTATCTGGTGAGCCCCTCAATGTGCAAGGATACCAGTTCCTCTAGCTGAAGTTTGCATACTGGCGGCGCTGAAGTCCAAATACGGGGGCTACGTGATAGGTCGGTGTCCTCAGAGCTGGGTCACGGGGAGCTATTGGGATCCCTTGTGGTCGTCAGGTCTGGGCCACTGGAATTGTCTCGAAGTCCAGGTGATTCACTTCACCGCAGGGGGGGTGCCAGCCGGCGAGGCGAATGTTGCTCCGCGGGTGTTATGCCATTTTCGGAACCCAGCGTGTCGCCACGGGGGGCGCTGGCGCGGCTGGGGGTCCATCTTAGGGATGTTTTTCATTGGGCGAATTGGGCAGTCCTCAGTGGCCCAGGTCCACGCCGGCTCTGGCGTATCAAAGAAAAGGGATTTGCCCTGGAAGATCACTTTAACACGAGCGGGAAAAAGGAGCCTGTAAGGCAGGTTCAGAGCTCGTAGCTTTTGTTTCACGTGGAGAAAAGAGCGTCTGTGGGCCTGTACCTCTTTGGTATAGTCAGGAAAAAGCATAAGTTTGACCCTTTGTGGAGCAGCTCTGGACGTGAGCGGGCCTCCTGGAGGATGGCATCCCGGTCCCTGAAGTTGAGGATTTTTATGATGATGGGCCGGTGTGGGGCCCCCGGCGGTGGCTTCGGGGCAAGAGCATGGTGGGCACGCTCCACTACAAACCATGGGGCGGGGGCGTCCGCCGGCATCCAGGACCTAATCCATTCCTCAATAAAGGTGGTGACCTGGGTAGGTTCTGCGCCCTCAGGAAGACCGACCAGGCAGAGGTTGTTCCGGCGGGAGAGGTTTTTGACGTCTTTGGCCTGTCTGAGGAGGTCCGACGTGTGGGACAGGAGCTGCTTCACTTGCTTTTTCAGAGTGGAGACGTCGTCCTCCACATCTGAGAGACGGGATTCCGCCGCCGTCACCCGGGCAGTTGCGTTACGGAGGTCCTGGCGGAAGATAGCCATGTCCACCCGGACCTCCCCAATTTTGGTTTCCATCGACTCTTCACAAGTCTTGATGGCTTGCAGTATAGTAGCCAGGTTTCCTTCGGGGCGGCCTGTTGTGGAGAGTGCTGATTCGCTCTGGGTGGGGGCACTGACTGCATATTGGTCCATTTTGATCTGGGTCGGTTGGGTCCTTGTCCCCTTGTCCTTACCCATGGTGGATCTCACTTAACTGCAGGGTTGCCGGGGAGTCAGTTGGCCCAGTGTGAGCAGCCAGAGAGGGGAGAGAGCGCAGGGCAGGATAGAGGACAGGTGTCTGAGTCCCCGGCTGGCTGTGTGCAGGGTTAAGCAGTCGTCCCTGTGAAGGCCGCGGTGCCCACGTGGCCACGGGGTGTGAATCTGTCTGTGGGTCACCGGCCCGCCCCAGGCCCCCAGGTGCGGTCAGTCCTCGCTTGTGGATGGGGCTTGGAATGCCCGCCCAGTTATGATAGAGTGTCCGGTGGCAAGCAGAGTACTCCGAGTGACCTCAGGTGAGTAAGCAGGAATCCTGTGGGGACGGGGGCAGAGACAAAACACCACCCCCGGGGTGCAACGTAGACTCGGCAAAGCCCCGAGAACAGGCACACGCAGGGCCCCAGGGGGTGAGCCTCGCCCTTGTGGTGTCAGATCCCTCAAGACGTCTCGCCGGCTTCGGGCCGATGCCGGTGCCAGCTCTCCGTGGGTGGTTCCTGGCGGTATCTGTGGCGGGCCCCCACTTCAGTGCCAGTGCAAGGCCTCTTCAGCTGCCTCGTTTCACCTCCCTAAGGCCAGCAATCCCCTCTTGTGGTGAGGTCCCCGCTTAATGAGCCGGTGGCTGGCCCAGGATCTCCTTGTGGCCCCTGAAGGGAGAGGGAAAGGAGGGAAGCCCCGCCGATCGCGGGCCGACCGTGCAGGAGATCGGTCACAACCAATTCGCGGGCCCTTGTCGGCTCAGGCCCAAGTGCCGCAGCCCCCCTTCATAATCACCTCAGGCCACACAGTGCGCGCTCCGGGGGCGCTCACTCCCAGTCCCGATCCCTACAACGCCCCCGAGGTGTCCCGCCGGTCACGGGCCGATCGTGGTGTCTCTAATACTCTGGAACCCCCCCGGCATGGTGCTCACTGCCCATCAGCCAGCGCCAGGCGGGACACCCAGGGGACAGCCCCCATTTCAAGGGGTGAAGGTAGGCCCAGGGCTCCTCCGCAGCCCAAGTAGAGGAAAGACGGAGGGGGGGGGTCCCATCGATCGCAGGTCGAATGGTTGGGGGCCTGGCAGCGATAAACCAGGGGAACCCCCGCCGGCCCGGGAAGCAGCGCCGCGGCCCCCCACCACAACCAGTGCCCCCTCCTCACCCCCCTGCCCTCAACAGATCGTCTCACTGCAGGTCCGCGATGGCGCCTCCTCTCCGCCTCGCGCCTTCTGCCTCAGGATCACCTCGCTGGTTTTCGGGGGGGGCGGGGCTGGCCAACACAATGCACTGCCGACCGCGGGTCGAGCCCAGTGCAGACTGCCACTGCGGGCCCGCCAGGGCGGCCCACTGCCGGCAGTCCGGGTGCCTCGGATGGCAGCGTGGCGGCCCCTCCGCCGCGGCCCGCACCTCCTCTCAGTTCGGCGAGCTCCCCTCACTGGCGCTGTATGTTGCTACACCAGCAACGGAGCCCAACAGGCTAGGCAGGCGCAGCGTCCGGAATGAATACTGCAGATCGGCAGCCTGACACCTGGAATCGCTTCAGGCGCGTCTCGGCCAATTTCGAGACGCAGGTCTCTGCGGCGCTATGTTGCATCAGGTCGCGCTGCACCCGGAGGCTCTTCGGTGGCTCCTCGCCGCTCGTGCAGGTTTTCACAACAGGTTAGAACTGCCGCTTGCGGGGGCACCTTACTAGGAGTGGTGCCTTTGCCAGATATCAGTTTTAGGAGGAGTAGGATGGCGTCGGATTACTGAGGGGTCCGGAGCACTCTCAGAGTGAGACCGCCATCTTGTCTTGCCAAGCCACGCCCCTCTGACACCAATTTTTAACAAGCATTTGCAATGCAATAGGTCTCGCTTTTGCGAGAGTTTGAGCTATTGGCATTGTAAATGGCAATCCCTTTTATTTATGTGTTTTAAAAATCTGCAAGCAGTGTATAAACACACACTTTGTACTTATAGTCCTTCCTTACGAGAAGCAAGGCTGGCAGTAAAAGAGGCGCAGTTACTGCCAGCCTTGCTTCTCGTAAGCAACGACTATAAGTACAAAGTGCGTGTTTACACACCGCTTGCAGGTTTTCAAAACAAATAAATAAAAGGCATTGTCCTTTACACTGGCAATAGCTCAAACTCTCGCAAAAGCGAGACCAATTGCATTGCAAATGCTTGTTTTTTTGCAGTCACAGTAGGAATTTTCTTTGTAGTCAATTGCCCTGTGTTCTCCTTCATACGGACAGATGCTGTATTTAAAAGGAGTGTCTTTATTTTCTCTTGTGTTGATAGCAGTCATAAATTTGCTAAATGAATCCTCACATATTACACAATTGTTACCTACCAAAGTCTGTATCAAACTTATGTACGTAGAGGTGAATGTCTCATGAGACGGTGCCTCTTCTTGTTGGGTCACTATGGTTCTCTAAGCTGAAAGACTTCTGCCTGGGTTTTTTTTCTGAGCACCAACTTTTTGCAGCAAAAATGTAAATTATTTTATTTAGTCTATTGCTCTAGGCTTCTCACAACTATACAATGAGTTTTTTTTAACAGTTCTTTAGGAATTTATAGTAAATGTGAACAACCATGCTTCAAAAAACGCGCACATCTAAGACTGATAAACAGCATCATCTCATGCCGCAGAGCACTAAATATAAGTCTAAAATCAAAATGCAATGCCCATAGTCCATGTAATAGGCTATAACAGACTACATACGTTACAGGAGGCATGCATTCCAACTCGGTGATCATCAGTATACCCCTTCTGTCGTGAGTCCTGGCAATCACAAACGTGTGATCGATTTACTAATGCGGTTTTGACATACCAGTCACAAATGATGTCTGCGACATCTGATCATAGGTTGCACCTGTTTGAGATATTTGACAACTTTCCTACACATAATGGTGTAATTTACAATGTTGAAGGGAACAGTCGCAAGTATTTTTGGATTACTGAATAGGATTTTACAAACAATGCCAGATCTGGTTTAAGAAACGAATAACATTTGGTAATTAACTTTGCGAATCCGTTTTTCACTCTGTTGAAGCGTTCCTGTAACAACTGGTGCGAACACTTACATTTCGACCTTCCGGAGACATCTTGAAAATGATTTATAAATGTTTGTCAGTCCTCATTAAATTACTGCATTATTTGGTGCTGCATGGAATTTCCATGACTGCTCCTCTTGACTGATTCCTGTGTATGCTGACAAATATTCTTTAGTAATAAACATAATAAGTATGTTTACATACACCAGTTCTTGATTTTGGCGTTTATCTGTTTAACACCTTGTTAAGTCCTGCCCTAATCTTAACTTTTAAACATTGAAATATTATGAAATATGGAGATTTATGTTAGTCAAATAGTATGTCTCCGTTCGCTTCTATAAAACAACGAATCTTGTGGTAAAGGGCAAAAACTAAACTAAAAGACTTCAAGACTTGACGTGTGAATTGCTGTATTTCCTATCACCAAATGCTTAGCCTTAAAACATTTAAGTTTAGAGATTTTAAGCAATCAGTATAACTGTCTTCTATAGCAGTTCACTTAGTTTTCTGTTAATTGAAGTTTGTATTCTGCATTGCGAGGCTGTATATAAGATGCAATTAATAGGCAAACAAATGGAAAATGCAAAAATTCCCAGAAATAATCCCTAGTGTGTCTTTTGAGCCAGCTAGAATGTGCCTTTTCTTCCATTGATTTCTATTGATTTCACTGCCTCCGTCATGAAACTTGCAGTCACGGACGCATATTATAATGCCTGACCACAGTTTAGTCTAAGTCTAGTCTTTAGCACATGGCTGTAATTTACCCAAAGTTACTTAGTGGAAGAGGTTATCTTGAATCTGATATATTGTTGCCCATAAGCCAGGCACTTGTCAAGCAGAACGATTGACACTAGGTCTGGCCTAGAGACCACTTTAGCTCTCTTTTTATCCTCATAAAGTAAATAATCACACATAAATAGTAAATACATGTATACAACAAGCAACACAAAGGAGAAATGTTGGTGGTAATTAAAGCAGGACAGAGGGTGGGATGACGAGGCAGCGGGTGTGAAGACAAGCAGAAATAGCTGGGAGGAGGCGGAGGGGTGAGGGAGGTAGGAAACCAACACAAGCGACGGTGCAGCAACGGCAGGAGTGAATTAGGGACTATGCTTGGTGGCTGAAAACGTAAACCAGGAGAGAGGGGCTGGAGGGGCTGGAGGGGAGGGGTGAGGATCGGCTGCAAACACAAGCAGACAGAGGGAGACAGAGGGAGAGAGAGAGGGAGACAGAGGGAGGTAGACAGAGGGAGGGAGACAGAGGGAGGGAGACAGAGAGAGAGGGAGACAGAGGGAGACAGAGAGAGACAGAGAGGGACGGAGACAGAGGGAGACAGAGAGGGAGACAGAGGGAGACAGACAAGAGGGAGACAGACAAGAGGGAGACAGAGAGAGGGAGACAGACAAGAGGGAGACAGAGAGAGGGAGACAGAGGGAGAGAGACAGAGGGAGAGAGACAGAGGGAGAGAGACAGAGGGAGAGGGAGAGAGAGAGAGAGAGAGAGAGAGAGAGAGGGAGAGAGAGAGAGAGAGAGAGAGTGAGAGGTAGGGAGACAAAGGGAGGGAGACAGAGGGACGGAGACAGAGGGAGGGAGACAGAGGGATAGAAACAGAGGGAGACAGAGGGAGGGAGACAGACAGAGGGAGACAGACAGAGGGAGGAGGGCGACAGAGGGAGCGAGACAGATAGAGGGAGACAGAGGGAGGTAGACAGACAGAGGGATACAGAGGGAGGGAGACAGAGGGAGGGAGACAGAGGAGGGAGACAGAGGGAGAGAGAGGGAGGGAGAGAGGGAGACAGAGGGAGGGAGAGGGAGGGAGACAGAGAGGGAGACAGTTAGAGAGAGAGAGAGAGGGAGACAGACAGAGAGAGGAAGACAGGGAGAGAGGGAGACAGGGGGAGAGAGGGAGGGAGAGAGAGAGAGAGAGAGAGATAGAGCGAGGGAGAGGGAGAGAGAGAGAGAGAGAGAGAGAGAGAGAGAGAGAGAGAGAGAGAGAGAGGGAGGCAGACAGAGGGAGGGAGAGATAGAGAGAGGGAGGGAGACAGAGAAAGATGTGTGTATGCCGGGTCTGGTGGCTCAGTGGACGAAGGCATCCGCTACAGGGGCCTGTGTTCAACCTCATGGTCTCAAATTTGCTTGAAAATGCACCCTTTGCCCACTTTTATTTCAAAATTTTCTTCTGGGGGGAGAACCCCCCTTAAGTGGTTCGGGCTCGCTCCCTACGCTCGCTTGCTACACTGCCTTACTGTGTCCCAAAATGATGCATCTCCAAAAAGTGTGTCACCAACATGAAAACTTTGGAAAGCTGTGCCTTAACCCCTCGACATTGTAAGGATACTGACCTGCAAAAACAGCAGCAGAGTTTAGAAAATACATCCAGTCTGTGCAAAGTTTGCAGCGCACATCAGGGATGCAAACGTGGCCGAGAGCAGGGGACCGTGTGCCATGAAGCTCGCAAACCAGCTCGTCTCTGCTATGGCGCAGCTGCTTCCCGGTAAGCAATCTCATGTCTGACTGTTTAAATGACTGAAATATAGTGATAACAATGCATATTTGAGAGGCTGCACACAGGCCAAGAGGGAGAAAAGGGCAGTGGGAGGGAAACAGAGAGCAGGAACAAAACTCCGAGGAGGAAAGAAAAGAAGCGAAAAAAGAAAGAAAGAAATCGAAAAATACCTTCAGTCTCCTATGCAGCACTGATATCAGGAGAAACCTCCACGTTGACCGTGAAGTATGCGAGGCGCACGAGGCAGGAAACAAATACAATTTTAAACAAGCATTTGCAATGCAATAGGTCTCGCATTTGAGCTATTTGCGTTGTAAATGACACTGCTTTTATTTGTGTTTTGAAAACCTGCAAGCAGTGCGTAAACACGCACTTTGTCCTTATAGTCCTTGCTTACAAGAAGCAAGGCTGGCAGTAAAGAGGCGCAGTTACTGCCAGCCTTGCTTCTGGTAAGCAAGGACTCGAAGTACAAAGTGCGTGTTTACGCACTACTTGCAGGTTTTCAAAACACATAAATAAAAGGCATTGTCATGTACAATGCCAATAGCTCAAACTCTCATAAATGCGAGACCTATTGCCTTACAAATGTTTGTTTCTTTTCCACTGCACATAGCAGGTAGGTCCTGGCCCACCTAGAGCTTAAGCTTCGATTCACTGTACGAAGATCGAGGTCTAAGAGCCACATATGATATTTGTCGGCTGTGTACCAAAAGCTAATGTTTGAAGAGGAAGCTCTATATTTCAAAGTCACAAATCACTACAGACCACTGAGACTGCCCTGGAATAAGACTGTGCCCTTGGGCGTGAGATGTGCACTTTATGTGGCAGGTTAGGTCTGTGATGCTTTCTATAGAATTGGCTGAAGTCAGCCATTAATAAATGAATGTCTCCTGTCCATGTCTTCATGTGGGGTAGGCCGACATTGTGTTCCCTTAAGCCAGAGTCTACTAACGCAGTATCACAAGGAGCACCCACGCCAGTCAGTTAGTTGCTTTTAGTTAATGATGGGGCTATAACTCTTCATTTCCAAGTTTCCTTCTAAAGGGAATCGGGTCTAAATGTGGGACTTTTCGGACATGACTTATGCTGGCAGCGTAAGTTAAAACTTCCCAGGCCCATTTTTGTTGCAGAAGATAGGTGTCCAAAAACATCCCTCCTGGACGAAAGCTAATTAAACAAGGACAACAAGGGGGAGGGGGGAGAAGGCAAGGACAACGGGAGTGCGGGCGGGGGGAGAAGGCAAGGAGAACGGGGGTGCGGGCGGGGGGAGGGGGTGAGAAGGCACGGAAAAAAATAGTGCTCTAAATAACACATACCGTACAATGTAACACTCGAAGTAAAGGGGCCAATAGCCATGGGAGGGCACAAATGACGACATGGCCATAATAAGGCAGGACTAACAAGCCTCATAATCAATCAGAAGACAGAATTTACTAACGACAGACAGAATCCAATGAAAAATATGGGCGGAGAGTGAGGGCAGCTTGTCTCTCATACTCTACTACTGCATGCCTCGCAGAGCGAGCAGCGCATGCACGCTGCTGCTAAAGCTCAACCTAAAAATGATCATACCTTCTTGGATAGACTATTTAATTCTATAATTTCTGAACCCAAAAAAATATATAAGTGCTGAGTCAGTGCATCACAAGATTACACGAACTTCTGCACCGGGAAGGTTATGTCACTCAGGTGTGTCACTACTCCAAGTGTCACGCCAAAAAGCTTTCCTAGCGCCCGGCAGGTGAAATACAAACACAAGAGACACTCCCAAGACACTTGCCAAATACTGTACTGAAAGATTACAGAGGTACGAATTCATTCACTACATCTTCATACTTTCCGGTGCCCCAGCGTAAAGACAGACACACAGACACGCATTGGCGCAATGATTTTAAATTCCATTATTTACTTGCAGATGTACAAGAAATAAACGAAAATAGATGGAATTTAACTATAAAAATGCGTACAGATCAATCTAGTATTATGAATTATGACGAAATGAGTAATGTCCGGATGTTATACAAGGCTGTGCAGCAGGAAACAATTTGTGTGTGTGCCATCACAACTAATGCCGTGCTCTCAGGCTGAAGGGGTTGGCTCCTGTTAACATGCAGGCCGGGATTAAGAAACATTTTTTCTGCGCGAGCAAGGACAATTATTAAGAATTGTTGTATAAATGAAGCTAGCAGAACAGCTAAAGCCGGACGTAAAAATGGTCCACCAGAGTACAAGGCTTGGAGTTCACTCAAATTTGTGTAAATAACGCCCCCAGTAACTGGAATGGTTTCTAAAAAACACGTTTTCAGTAACAGTGTAGAGCCAAATTAAATATCCGATTGTTTGACACCAATAAGATGCATCTACACACAAACAGAATCTTTTTCATGGCTGTCAGCATCCTGTCCTAGAAGTCAGTGGTCTTCCTGCAGAGAAGAACCACTCACCATAACCATTCATCTGCTGATAATGAAGGAGTGCCAGGCTGCCATTTTTAGGTCTCGCATGCCCGCTGCGTAGGCAAAAAGACCTTTTGCCATCGATTCGGCTTTTCAGCCTAAAACGTGCACGCGTTCCATTGCCTTCAATGGCAACGCGTGCACGTTTGGCGATTCACTTGCGGGAGCGAGCGGCGCCATATGGTAGCAATTATCGCTCCTGGCGCCGCTCGCTCCCGCCAGTGAATCATGCAGGCTCCCTCCTCTCCCCCCTCCCCCTGCTGCCGTGCGAGGCGCGCGCGCTTGTTTCAATTCCTATCCCAACCAGGAGTAAAAATGATGCCTAGGTCGGCACACAAATGTTTTGTGTGCAAAATAATTTCGATAAAATGCTAAAGATGTAGTTAACGTGAAATTTCCCTAAGAAAAATCAATTATATATCACTTAAACACTGCCAGGTCCATTTTTATTAAGTTAGCTTGAGTGGATGCCTAGAGCGCGTGGCGCTGGCAGCCATCATTGGTTTTGGCTATCAGACGATTGCAGTTTTGCATTTTCATTCATGTGGCTCCAGAGCATGCTGCCCTCTAAAAGGCGGGGGATTGGGGCAGTTGTCCAGCTATGCAAACATGTGCTGTCTGTTTTGTAATTACGTCTTCTTTTATCCGCCTGTCTGCAGATAAACTACATTTACGTAATGATGTATACAAATCGCACAGGTGCACTGACCTTTAATTAATGCTGCTCTAGTAATCTCGTTCACTCTGCTATGTGATCGATTTCACCTGGCAACAATAGTCAGGGGACAGAGCGCCAAGAGGCAGTTTGGTTTCTGTTGTGGACGCTATAAGTGTCAATACTAAATATTCTTTAGGTCTGTTAATTTGTGCTAAACTTGAAACGTCAGTGAGTTTCAGAGAGGCATGAAGGATGGAGTGGTGTACTTATAAATCTCCCATCTTCAGTGCCATTGGCGGCGTTTGATTCCTTCCACTGCCTGGGGATGTTGTTTCAGGGGAAAGTAAGGTAAACTCTAGCAATAGCAAACAAGCACTGGCATAGCCAATAGGTCTCGCCTTTGGGACCTTATAAGTGTTTAGCCATGCAACAGGTAATGTTGTTGCACCAAGGATATTGTGCTGGAAAACTAAACACTTATAAGGTCCCAAAGGCGAGACCTATTGGCTATGCCAATGCTTGTTGTAATTGGTTTGCATGGAGTACTGTCATGGTTAGCTTCACTGGAGAAACCAGCATTACCAGCAACCATTGTGAAACTCTCAGGAGTCCAAAAAAATATTGGGAGCATCAGAAGCATGGAAAGAAAGGTAAATATGTCCGCGTGCAAGAGTTTCTCTTATATGTGGTGCTGCTCTGTCACTTATGGATCCATACTGCCCCACAGGGTAGCTGCATGGTGCCACCTACTGCCACGCAGGAGCACTACTGAAGAAAATTTCATGGAGCCGGTCTGGCACCTGGAGGTGAGGAATCCGCTGTTAGAAGTAGCCATCATAAAAAAAATATATATATAAAAAAAAAACATTTAAAAACCACACCCAAACTGGCTTGAAATTATCGATTCGTCTTTACAACAAGCCTGTGTATCCGGACTCTCAAACCTTGGTTAAAAATAAATAAATAAAAAGTCTACTTTGGACCCAAACTGCTTTGAGCGCTTCTCCCGCATCACAGGCTGACAGTTTCTCATAAAAATCAGAGAACCGTACTGCATCTCTGTTCAAATTGTCTGAAAGAAAAATCATTTTATTGGCAATTTCCCATCGGGTTTCAATGCAGACAACAGCACAGAAACAATGGCGGATGACTGTTTCTGTCTGAATCTCCTAGGCTGTTAGCCTTTGAAACAGTAAACCATAACATTCTCTCCATACTCTAAAAACAAGTTCAGAAAAAAAGTGACAATACTGAATGGGTTTAAATCCTACCTTGAAAGGAAAAAAAACAATGTATTAAAAGTGAATAGTGTCTCTAAATCAACCTCTATAACTGGTAGGGTACCCCAGAGATTATTCCTGGCCCCTTTACTTTTCAATATCCATCCTGAATCCCTTGGAGCACTTCTAACCAACCAAGGAGCTCAGCATCATCACTACACAGATCATACCCAGATATACCTCAGAGTCTCTGCTAATGCGCATTATACCATCTGATCTTCGTGTCACTCCAACATTCAAAAATGGATAAAAGATCAACACCTAAAACTGAATGAATAAAAGACAGAATTTCTCTTCGAAACCGGACTCCAAGCTGGACCAATATTGGCCAAACGCAATCCGATCTGCCCTCTTTCATCATCAAATTGCTGGACCTGCCAAATAACTAGGTATCATTAGACAAGAAACATAACACTGAATCTGGCAAAAGGGGGCCTTAACCAGCGCACTTCTCTATAACTGCAAACCTTTTCTACAACCCAAGGACTTAAACTGCTGTGCAATCTCTCGTCCTTTCCTACCTTGACAATGGAAATGTTCTCATCACCAAAGAAGAGCATTACACCAGGTATTACACCACTAAAGTGGATCCTACGTGCTGCAGGCTGATAGCAAACTCATAAATGCGACCACATCAAACGAGCCCTCTCCTCACTAAAAGGGCTCCCAATTGAGGCTAGGTGAATTTGCAAAACTGCCTGTTTAATCTACAAAGAACTACACCCAGGGCTTTAAGTGGGCCAGGTCTCACCGGTGCTGAGCACCGGCAGTTATTTTAAGGAGGCCTCGAAACGGGTCTCTATCGGGCTCTGTTTTGTGCCCTGTGCAAAAACAACAGTTGATGGACAGAATGCAGAACAATGTCATACATTCACCCCAGTACAGAGATCTGGGCCTAAATCCATCGTTTTTTTGCTCACCATGCCATTCCAGTTTGAACCCAGCCATATGCAAATCAGTCTTGACCCTGTGCCTCATGGGAACAGTCCAGCCCGAACTGCCAAGCCAGGTCCTCCCTGGACTGGAAACAAGCATCCTAGGACCGGTTTCGGGGTTTCACCCTCTTCAGCCAGGATAGCTTGATTCCAGTGGCATGGAGAGCACGGGACCCACGTCTGGGCATACCCGTCCCACTCGGGGTGACAAATGCAAAAACAACAGTTGATGGACAGAATGCAGAACAATGTCATACATTCACCCCAGTACAGAGATCTGGGCCTAAATCCATCGTTTTTTGCTCACCATGCCATTCCAGTTTGAACCCAGCCATATGCAAATCAGTCTTGACCCTGTGCCTCATGGGAACAGTCCAGCCCGAACTGCCAAGCCAGGTCCTCCCTGGACTGGAAACAAGCATCCTAGGACCGGTTTCGGGGTTTCACCCTCTTCAGCCAGGATAGCTTGATTCCAGTGGCATGGAGAGCACGGGACCCACGTCTGGGCATACCCGTCCCACTCGGGGTGACAAATGCAAAAACAACAGTTGATGGACAGAATGCAGAACAATGTCATACATTCACCCCAGTACAGAGATCTGGGCCTAAATCCATCGTTTTTTTGCTCACCATGCCATTCCAGTTTGAACCCAGCCATATGCAAATCAGTCTTGACCCTGTGCCTCATGGGAACAGTCCAGCCCGAACTGCCAAGCCAGGTCCTCCCTGGACTGGAAACAAGCATCCTAGGACCAGTTTCGGGGTTTCACCCCTCTTCAGCCAGGATAGCTTGATTCCAGTGGCATGGAGAGCACGGGACCCACGTCTGGGCATACCCGTCCCACTCGGGGTGACAAATGCAAAAACAACAGTTGATGGACAGAATGCAGAACAATGTCATACATTCACCCCAGTACAGAGATCTGGGCCTAAATCCATCGTTTTTTGCTCACCATGCCATTCCAGTTTGAACCCAGCCATATGCAAATCAGTCTTGACCCTGTGCCTCATGGGAACAGTCCAGCCCGAACTGCCAAGCCAGATCCTCCCTGGACTGGAAACAAGCATCCTAGGACCGGTTTCGGGGTTTCACCCCTCTTCAGCCAGGATAGCTTGATTCCAGTGGCATGGAGAGCACGGGACCCACGTCTGGGCATACCCGTCCCACTCGGGGTGACAAATGCAAAAACAACAGTTGATGGACAGAATGCAGAACAATGTCATACATTCACCCCAGTACAGAGATCTGGGCCTAAATCCATCGTTTTTTTGCTCACCATGCCATTCCAGTTTGAACCCAGCCATATGCAAATCAGTCTTGACCCTGTGCCTCATGGGAACAGTCCAGCCCGAACTGCCAAGCCAGGTCCTCCCTGGACTGGAAACAAGCATCCTAGGACCGGTTTCGGGGTTTCACCCCTCTTCAGCCAGGATAGCTTGATTCCAGTGGCATGGAGAGCACGGGACCCCGTCTGGGCATACCCGTCCCACTCGGGGTGACAAATGCAAAAACAACAGTTGATGGACAGAATGCAGAACAATATCATACATTCACCCCAGTACAGAGATCTGGGCCTAAATCCATCGTTTTTTGCTCACCATGCCATTCCAGTTTGAACCCAGCCATATGCAAATCAGTCTTGACCCTGTGCCTCATGGGAACAGTCCAGCCCGAACTGCCAAGCCAGGTCCTCCCTGGACTGGAAACAAGCATCCTAGGACCGGTTTCGGGGTTTCACCCCTCTTCAGCCAGGATAGCTTGATTCCAGTGGCATGGCGAGCACGGGACCCACGTCTGGGCATACCCGTCCCACTCGGGGTGACAAATGCAAAAACAACAGTTGATGGACAGAATGCAGAACAATGTCATACATTCACCCCAGTACAGAGATCTGGGCCTAAATCCATCGTTTTTTTGCTCACCATGCCATTCCAGTTTGAACCCAGCCATATGCAAATCAGTCTTGACCCTGTGCCTCATGGGAACAGTCCAGCCCGAACTGCCAAGCATATGGCCATGTCTGAACTGGGGTGGCGTGGTGAAGCAAAATAACGATGGATTAAACCCAGATCTGTGACTGGGGGTGAATGTTTGCCATTGTGCAACATTCCGTCCATCATCTTGTGTGTTTTGCAATTCGCCCCAAGTGGGAAGGGTATGCCCAGACGTGGGTCCCGTGCTCACTGCGCCACTGGAGTCAGGCTATCCTGGCTGATGAGGGCTGAATGCCCGAAGCCGGTCCTAGGATGCTTGATTCCGGTCCAGGGAAGACATGGCTTGGCAGTTCGGTCTGGACTGTTCCCATGAGGCACAGGGTCAAGACTGATTTGCATATGGCCATGTCTGAACTGGGGTGGCGTGGTGAAGCAAAATAACGATGGATTAAACCCAGATCTGTGACTGGGGGTGAATGTTTGCCATTAGTGCAACATTCCGTCCATCATCTTGTGTGTTTTGCAATTCGCCCCAAGTGGGAAGGGTATGCCCAGACGTGGGTCCCGTGCTCACTGCGCCACTGGAGTCAGGCTATCCTGGCTGATGAGGGCTGAATGCCCGAGACCGGTCCTAGGATGCTTGATTCCGGTCCAGGAAGACATGGCTTGGCAGTTCGGTCTGGACTGTTCCCATGAGGCACAGGGTCAAGACTGATTTGCATATGGCCATGTCTGAACTGGGGTGGCGTGGTGAAGCAAAATAACGATGGATTAAACCCAGATCTGTGACTGGGGGTGAATGTTTGCCATTGTGCAACATTCCGTCCATCATCTTGTGTGTTTTGCAATTCGCCCCAAGTGGGAAGGGTATGCCCAGACGTGGGTCCCGTGCTCACTGCGCCACTGGAGTCAGGCTATCCTGGCTGATGAGGGCTGAATGCCCGAAGCCGGTCCTAGGATGCTTGATTCCGGTCCAGGGAAGACATGGCTTGGCAGTTCGGTCTGGACTGTTCCCATGAGGCACAGGGTCAAGACTGATTTGCATATGGCCATGTCTGAACTGGGGTGGCGTGGTGAAGCAAAATAACGATGGATTAAACCCAGATCTGTGACTGGGAGTGAATGTTTGCCATTGTGCAACATTCCGTCCATCATCTTGTGTGTTTTGCAATTCGCCCCAAGTGGGAAGGGTATGCCCAGACGTGGGTCCCGTGCTCACTGCGCCACTGGAGTCAGGCTATCCTGGCTGATGAGGGCTGAATGCCCGAGACCGGTCCTAGGATGCTTGATTCCGGTCCAGGGAAGACATGGCTTGGCAGTTCGGTCTGGACTGTTCCCATGAGGCACAGGGTCAAGACTGATTTGCATATGGCCATGTCTGAACTGGGGTGGCGTGGTGAAGCAAAATAACGATGGATTAAACCCAGATCTGTGACTGGGGGTGAATGTTTGCCATTGTGCAACATTCCGTCCATCATCTTGTGTGTTTTGCAATTCGCCCCAAGTGGGAAGGGTATGCCCAGACGTGGGTCCCGTGCTCACTGCGCCACTGGAGTCAGGCTATCCTGGCTGATGAGGGCTGAATGCCCGAAACCGGTCCTAGGATGCTTGATTCCGGTCCAGGGAAGACATGGCTTGGCACGCTACATTCTGACCAGGGTCCTGCGTTTACAGCTATCTTGGTCATGAGGTGAAATCCCGAATCGGTCCTAGGGATGCTTGTTTCCAGTCCAGGGAGGACCTGGCTTGGCAGTTCTGGGCTGGACTGTTCCCATGAGGCACAGGGTCAAGCACTGATTTGGCATATGGCTGGGTTCAAACTGGAATGGCATGGTGAGCAAAAAAAAACGTATGGATTGAGGCCCAGTGATCTCTGTACTGGGGTGAATGCATGACATTGTTCTGCATTCTGTCCATCAACTGTTGCTTTGGCATTTTGTCACCCCGAGTGGGACGGGTGGTGCCCAGACGTGGGTCCCGTGCTATCCGATGCCACTGGAACCGGGCTATCCTGGCTGAAGAGGGGTGAAACCCCGAAACCGGTCCTAGGATGCTTGTTTCCAGTCCAGGGAGGACCTGGCTTGGCAGTTCGGCTGGACTGTTCCCATGAGGCACAGGGTCAAGACTGGATTTGGCATATGGCTGGGTTCAAACTGGAATGGCACGGTGAGCAAAAACGAAGGATTTAGGCCCAGATCTCTGTACGCTGGGGGTGAATGTATGACATTGTTCTTGCATTCTGTCCATCAACTGTTGTTTTTGCATTTGTCACCCCGAGTGGGACGGGTATGCCCAGATCGTGGGTCCCGTGCTCTCCATGCCACTGGAATCAAGCTATCCTGGCTGAAGAGGGTGAAACCCGAAACCGGTCCTAGGATGCTTGTTTCCAGTCCAGGGAGGACCTGGCTTGGCAGTTCGGGCTGGACTGTTCCCATGAGGCACAGGGTCAAGACTGATTTGCATATGGCTGGTTCAAACTGGAATGGCATGGTGAGCAAAAAAACGATGGATTTAGGCCCAGATCTCTGTACTGGGGTGAATGTAATGACATTGTTCTGCATGTCTGTCCATCAACTGTTGTTTTTGCATTTGTCACCCCGAGTGGGACGGGTGTGCCCAGACGTGGGTCCCGTGCTCTCCATGCCACTGGAATCAAGCTATCCTGGCTGAAGAGGGGTGAAACCCGAAACCGGTCCTAGGATGCTTGTTTCCAGTCCAGGAGGACCTGGCTTGGCAGTTCGGGCTGACTGTTCCCATGAGGCACAGGGTCAAGACTGATTTGCATATGGCTGGGTTCAAACTGGAATGGCATGGTGAGCAAAAAACGATGGATTTAGGCCCAGATCTCTGTACTGGGGTGAATGTATGACATTGTTCTGCATTCTGTCCATCAACTGTTGCTTTGCATTTGTCACCCCGAGTGGGACGGGTATGCTCCGTGACGTGGGTCCCGTGTTTCCATGCCACTGGAACAAGCTTGTCCTGGCTGAAGAGGGGGTGAAACCCCAGAGCCGGTCCCAGGATGCTTGTCTCCAGTCCAGGAGGACCTGGCTCGCTGGCAGTTTCGGGCTGGAACTGTTCCCATGAGGCACAGGGTCAAGGCTGACGTGCATATGGCTGGGTTCAAACTGGAATGGCATGG